>OU696482.1:19807500-20027500 GCA_916048165.1 Spilarctia lutea
GATAAGATAGTTCTGCCAGTCCATTGAGAAAGAAATCGTGTACTTTCTTTTTAAATGTAAATCGATTTGTGGACTTACTGATTTGATTGATTAGTACCTAACTACTTAGTCTCGTAAGAAAAGTACTTATTTACTTAATGATTTGGGTCTTGCCAAACTCCTCGGGCTGAACACACGCGTGAAACTCTGCAACTTCAACGCGAATCCATTCCTCTGTCACCACGGGGATGATGTCGTGACGCCCCACCACCTCCTTGCCCTGGCGGCGCAGGTCGTTCACGCCCAGCTCCACGTCAGGCATACCTGCGTTTACATACCATTCTAACTTTGGTTTCCAATCATTTATCATAGCAGTGATTCACTTTTAAGGACTATCGCTCGCGCGGTTTGGGTAACAGAAGCTTATACATTACCACTTAGAAATCCCAAGAAGAAGAGTCTGACGCGCGCAATCTGCTTGAGGACCGAGCCCTCTGCGTCCTGCTCCACGTACAGCTCATCCACTGCAGTTATTTGCACCTGCATGCAAATATAATTATAATGATAGGCTGGATCATGATGCAGACCAATTCTTGACACGGCCCTTAAGTTAAGGAAATTCCGGTCTTTGTACCCCTAATTACTTGTGTCTTCGTCCCTTTACTTAAAGTTGTTGGACAACTAATTTTCCGTATGTATTTTTGTTTACCATTTACCGATGTATTTAAAAATGTTATTCAAGTCTCAAGAAAATAACAATAATATTCTCACACTTACAACACGTGAGTGTGACCGTCCAGTCTGATCCCACACGGATCCCATAGTCTGTACTAAAGTAACCAGGCTGATAAACAAATATTTCTATCCAGATTATAGATAAATTACACTTAGAACGTGTTTCAATTATTCAGTAATAAGTCGTCGATGCGAATGCCTAGCTAAGTCCACACAATTGAGTAACTGACTTCTATCATAGTTCATTTAAAAATTATGTTAAATAGAAAACTTTGATAAAATTAATATTAAGTGTTTTGTGTTAGTGATAAGAAACAGTAACCTCTTCCATCTTGTAGGTGAGAGCGCGGTCGCGGTGCGCCACCAGCCGGAACAGCGCTTCTTCCACGCAGCACGAGAACTGCTTCACATCCTCGTATGACAGAGAGCCTAACTTGAACAGCTGTGACACCTACAATATACACCAATCAAAAAATACAATAATGTAACGTTTCAATAACTCGTCTCCTAATTTTCATTTCTGCCACTGTTCTAATTTGTATATCATTAGTTTTCATTTAGTTTTCACGCGACCCTATTTTGTTTTCTAAAATGAAAGTAACTACGTTACACCTTAGAATATCAGTTATGTGTCAGTGAAAGTCTCGTCAATATCGGTCTAGACGTTCTAGAAATTATCGAAACCAACAGAGAGAGAGAGAAATAATTTTAATATGTTTTTTTGAAGTAAGAGATATTATACTCGTATGTAGGGAAGCATATACCTACGGTGGGTATATACTGCCATAATAAATTTGTGAAAATCTGTTAATTTCAAATGACAAACAGACCCTTCAGTTTATTCCTTTTAGTTTTATTCCGTTTTTCCTTTGAATGGATACTAATATGTGCGGAAAGTAAGGGGTCCCCTTACCTGCGGTGCATGTTCTACGGGGAGGCCCAGCTTCCGCAGATCGCTGCCGAACTCCTTGACTCCCTGGTAGTCACCTTGTATCGCGTAAGCCGCGAACTGAGACAGCTTGTTAGTAATGCGCTCCGCCTTCGTCACTTGGCCGGGTCTGGTGCGCATGTTACCGTGTTATAAAACCATATTTTGTTAATCAAGATGTAATGCATATTTACGCTAGAACAATAAACGTACCTGACGCCAGGGCGCTCTTTGTAGAAAACATACTGCAATTTGACGGTGAAAATTTTGCCAAACTGGTCGAACTGCTGCGCGCCGATCTCAGACACGGAGTAGCACGCCTGAAGCGGCAGCTCCTGGAATGGTTCCTTGTCCGTTGCCGCGTTGTACAGCTGAACCACGGGATTGTCTCCCTGGTAGCTCAGTCGGACGAAGATCTTCTTCCAAAATCTGATTTAATACAGGGCTAAAGTTTTATAACTGGACGCTTTAATTACACAGGACAGAAAACTACATTTTAAATTAAATTTTGCTTAGTGCTTTGAAAGATTGAAATTTATACCACCAAACACCAAAATTTGTGTTTGGCGGTATAAAGTTAAATCTTGCTTCCCGTAACAAAATTACGAGAAGTAATATCGAGCTGGTAAATAATAAAAATTGAGAAGTTGTGCTCTATTACATAAATATTCACTTGTATATGTACTTGCACATGTACTTGAGCAACACGTGTGTGTTTAGGTGTGACAGACACCTAAACAACTGAAGTGTTACAACCAAGACATAGTTATTTGTGTTATTATCTTATACATGAAGTATATACCTCTGTCCTGTAATTTTTTTCTTGTTGGGCTGTCGCAAATGCATTTCCCAGCCGGGGCCGGCGTACTTTATTCGTGGGAAGTCTTCGAGTGGCACGGAGACATCATCGTCGAAAAGCGGTGTGGGCGGACTTTCTCCACCGCTCCCGACGTCCGCCTCCATGCGCTCACCTACACGATGCACGTGACAATAAACATAATAAGGATTACCCGAGTGTAGAACGACGTCTTCAAAATATTGTAACCAAAATGTTTAGTGCACTTACTGAACTGCACTATTTGTGGCTGTTGTTCAAAGCCACTCTTGTCGAATGGATTAACTCGCGGAGACTCGGGCAGCGCCTGAGGACGCGGTGGAGGAGCCAGCACTGGCACTGCAGTTTCCTCGCCACTGGTTTCGCTATCTTTCGGTCTAAAATGCAATAGGATCAAATCATTACTAAAATATATATTTTTATTATTTATTTTCGTAATGACATAACGTTTAGGATATTTATTTATTTAACATTATATAATGACTTAGTTTACCTTATAAAGACAGAGAAGGTGTCGTCAGTAGATTCCCGGGAGCCTTGGTGATCCAGTCGCGGAGTTGCTGCAGGTGGTGGCGGAGCTCCCATGTTCAAAAATGGATCAAACGCTTCAGCCTCAAAGCCACTCGCTGCGGTGTCGCCTGTACCGTCATCTCCCCACGCTCCTATTTAGTAAAACACTTTGAGATATGGCTCTCACAGTAACGATTCCTCCTTCCTATGCTAATAACTTCAGTAACTTATTACACTAACTGTGAGTGTTCAGTAACCATAAAATAAAATGACTAAACTTTACTCACCTGAATTTAAGTTATTTGCACTTGTAGCATCGAATTTAGCAGAGAATGCGTCAAATACATCCTGACCACCAGTGAAAGCATCTTGCATCAATCCCTCTCCTGGAGCACCCCAACCGGCATCCGTAGTAGTTACAGAGACATTGTTGTCGAAGGCACCCCCTAAGCCAACATTAAAAGTGTCAACTTCAGTTGATTCTTTAGAATCTTCGGTGAAAATATTATTGTGAGATTCGTCCATTTTCGTCATTGTTATATCGCCAAATGCGTTTTCTGAGTCACTATTAAAAACATTATGACTTGGTGACACATAGGCGTCATTAAAAATATCATTCGTTGGTGCCATAACCACATCATCTGACTTTACGCCAAATATATCTACAGTAGGATTTGCAAATAAATTAGATTCCGACTCGTTTTCTATCGCACTTTCAAAAGGATTTCGTTCTGTGTCGTGACTTTCATACGCATCTTTAGCTTCCTCTGCAAAAGGTGATGTGTTGGATGATGTAGGTAAGATATTCGTTTGTGGTTCTGAGCAATCCATGGGCGCTACGACAGTGGTCAACGTTGATTCTGCGGCCGCGTTAAAAGGGCTGGTTATAGTTGTCTGCTCGGACTTAGGTTCGGTCTGGTTAATAACCATTGAAGAAGATGTTGTTACTTCACTGACGAAGTTTTGTGAAATTTCGTGACTTGCGTCGATGCACATGTCGTCTGTTATATCATCACTTAGAAAATCGATCTGTTTCTCGACTGCTTTAGGCGCTGAATATAAACTCATTATGGCTTCCTTAGTAGGTTTAGTAGATGCAGGTACAGGCGCATCGAACAAATTTATATCATTTGAGTGGTCGACATTTGCTGTCACCGATGGTGCAACAGGTGGCCGCGGTGGTGGTGGTTGAGGTCGTGGCGGAGGAGGTCGCGAAGCTGGTGGAGGGCGTGCAGGTGGTGGCCGCACAGGCTTGTTACGGTTTATGTCAAAGTTCTCTGTCACCACTTCCTCTTGTCGCTCGGGTTCAACATCGGGCTCTGGTGTAGGGCTTGGTGAATGGATGTCTCGGACTGAAACAGGACTCGGCGTTCGCGTTGGTGGAATTCGGTCAAGAAGATGAGAACTGGTAAACTCCATCTGTCCGGTAACACTAAGTATTAAATTTTGAGTCTCAGGAGGCAAAGGTCGTGATGGCTGACACCCTACGGGCTCTTCCTCCTCTAAAAATATATTATCGTTTCTAGTCGATACTAAATCGAGTTCTGTGGGCTTAATCATTCTTTCAGTTTCTGAAGAACCACTGGTAAATATATCTAGTGCAGCAGGTGCATCTCTCGTAAATTCCTCAAAGTGCTTGGCACCGGTAGGTTCAGCACCTCCAAAAATACCAGTAGGTACAGTATCACCAACAGGAGGCTCGTAGCTACCACCGAAATCCGAAAATGGATTACTGGTAGCAAAAGGATTATCTCCATTGAACTCGGACGGCTCCGAGTCAGTCATCATAAATGGATTGAGTGCCTCGGTTGTCACTGGAGCACAAGGCTCGTTCATGCTTAAAAATGGATTATAGGCCATTTTGTGGGCTTTATTTTCTTTGTGCTACTTGTTTTTGTTTTATTTTTAACCTAAAAATTCAGACTCTAATAACTTTAGTTCAGTTTTCCCTGGATTAAGATTACCCGCGAATGATGTATCAAAAGGATCAAAATCCTGAGGTGGTAATCTAGTTACGTCGGATGGTTCCGGAGTAAGGGCTTTCGGTTGAAAGATATCGTCTGTAGGATCTAGAAAATCGCGATCTAGATCTTTTTCGTTTGACTCTTCGCAAGAAAATTCTGTAGCTAGAAGCTTTAATTCAGTTTTACTTGGAGCGATATTACTTGCGAAAGAAGTATCGAAGGGGTCAACCTGCACAGAAACTCTTTCAGGTTCCGATGGCGTTAGTACTTTGGTTTTGATGTCAGTTTGAGCACTATGGAGCAAGTCACTTGCTTTTAATTGAATATTACTCGATTGAGAATATTCTGAATGCCTCCTTCTGTTTTGATAATTAGTTTTCTCGTTGAGATCTTCGTCAGACCGCGTGCGTTTTAAAACTTCAGGCACGATGTCAGCTGCTTCAGCTTCTTCAATGTCTTCGGTAATTGATAACTCTCTAGTATAGTACGGAGTTAGAGGTTTCGCAGTTTTAATCTTAGATTCTGAATCGATACTTGTATCTGAGTCTAAGTCGAAAACAACACTTTTGCTAACGGTTAGATTTTCTGGACGAGATGCACGTCTTTCTGGTTGTTTTGGTTCATCAGCTCTTGGATCGAAATCAGGATCGCTTGGTACCCTATATACTGGTGTAAAATTAGAGCTAATCAGCTCTTGTTCTAAAAGCTTTAGTTCAACTTTACCCGGTGCGACAATACGATCAACGATAGTAGTATCAAAAGGATCAATTTCGCGACTATTCACATCAATAGGATCTAAAGGCGAATCGCCTAACTGTGTTAAGTCTGTAGTGCTTCCACCTAGAAGATCCCTGACCACTGGAGTTTTTTCTTTGTCAATTATATCGTCTGATGTAATAGATTCTCGTAGACCTGAAGGATCTGTAAGATGAATCCGAACTGAAGATTTACGTCTATTATTCAATCGGATACATATATCGTCCGCTCGAGGATCAAAAT
Source organism: Spilarctia lutea (assembly GCA_916048165.1). Taxonomy (NCBI): domain Eukaryota; kingdom Metazoa; phylum Arthropoda; class Insecta; order Lepidoptera; family Erebidae; genus Spilarctia; species Spilarctia lutea. The sequence continues at coordinate 19,813,451 of OU696482.1, forward strand.
CGTCGTCGTCTTCTAAAATCGCTACTTCTTTTTTTACTTGAATTTCAGTTGAAGGAATTACAGCGTTAGCAAAACTTGTATCAAACGGATCATCATCCTCTAGGTAAGGGTCATCAATCTGATCTTCAACTATTGATGCTCCAAATACCGCTTCATGCTTATCGGCTTCAAAAGCGGACCAAGATTCCTGTACAACAGGTTCTGCAATTAAATCGTTTTCCACAAATTTTATGACTTCCGAACCAACTTCTAGTGATTTTGTAGCAAGAAGTGTAAACTCGTCAAATTCTTCTTCAACAGATTGATTTTCAGCATATATGACATCTGGTTTTGACAACTCTTGCTCACTTCTATTTTGTTGTATCAATGATGTGTGAAGAGATACACTAAGGTCAATTGGTGTTGTTATAGGAATATCAGCATCAATATCAAGTATACTTTTTTCAACAGGTTCGTTTGGAACTACTGCTTCAATTCGTCTCTCGACTTCGTGTCCGTTAGTATTTTCTAACAACAAATCACCAGGAATTACTCTTTTAGGTCTCTTTGTAGTGACAGTTACATTGTCTATTCTACCAGTGAGTACACCAACAGCTAACCCGATATCAAGTCCTTGTTTTCCTTTAGAACTTTTTGCTTCTTGTCCTTTTATTAATACATCAACGTGTGATGTGTCAAAAATATCATCGTCTTGAAATTCTTCAGGTGAATCAGGCACATATGCGAGTTTTACTTCTCCGCGTTCGACCGCTTCTACATAAGAAGTATCAAAAATATCGTCTTGGTCCTCCTCTTCAGACTCGTCATCTGTAACCCCGTATTCACTTTTGTCGTCGTCCGCTTCTGTGACAGTAGACTGAACTAACTGTGGAAAATCTGCTTCTGTGATCTCAACCACAGGTCTGTGTGGAACTTCTTTTTCTTTAGATTCAACTTTTTTCGGTCCTGACGGAACACGTTGAAAAAAGGAAGTAGATTTAATTCGATCAAGATCACCTTGCGTTTTCTTAAGAACAGAATCTATGCCAGTTGTCAAATCTTTGAATTTAGACCACTCTTCATTTTCTTTAACAGTACCTTCACTGTTTTCAGCACTTTGCTGTTGATGCTCTCTTCTGTACTTCTCTAGTTCCTCTTCTGTAAAAAGCTCCTCTTCTCCTTTACGTTTGGATTTTTTCCCTTTTTTCTTCTTTTTAAGGCCTTTGGGTAGTTTTAGCATTATACGAGTTTTTTATCAGTACTCCGTGTTGCTGAAACAAAACGTATTTATGAACAACTGATTTAATGTTAATCATTATAATTTTAAAATTTACATCTAATTTATTTTATACATAGAAATAAAGACTTTCAATGATGACTGAAACATTTAGTATCGTATAAAATAATTTAGAATACTTGCTAACTTCACCATAGAGGTATGTGTCATTATTGCGTGTTATTGATCGCAAAATGTCTCTTACGATTTGAACTTGACAAATTTTGAACAAATGTAACGTATTTAATATATTTCGAAATGCTGATTATGTTACATGTAAAATATGATAATTTTTATTTTTATATGGTAGATATGGTAGGACCGTACAAGGTGTAGGTGATAGTCTAGGATACTAAGTATCAGAATTCATAGAACACCACTAAGTTGAATGACCTGTCGGCACCTACGGGTTTAAGTCTGTTCTTATATTTTTGGAATTTTTCATTTTCCATACGTGACTAATTATTGCTGACTGTACTATTATATTTTATACTTCCGACACTATACTTGAAGATGTTGATCTACGCTAACAAGGAGTGTGCTGAATATTCTGATTAATTACAAATATTCGTTCGTTAAGTTCGTGGATGAATCAATGTGGTAACCAAACAGGTCGCTTTTTATTGATCGCAAAATGTCTCTTACGATTTGAACTTGACAAATTTTGAACAAATGTAACGTATTTAATATATTTCGAAATGCTGATTATGTTACATGTAAAATATATTAATATATTTTAATAATATGATAATTTATATTTTTAATGGTAGATAATGTTAATCGGATAAAGAGCAATGTGGGAACGCTTAGCGGTGGGTTATAGAATCACGTATGTACGAAGAGGATAGTATTTACGGTGTATGAGCGTGCAGATGGAGGGTAAGACGGATGCATGTCAATGAGAGGTCCTCGGAAGAGGAGCCGAGAGTGATGAGCGGGCGAGGCCACGGGTGGAGGGCGCGGCGCCGCGGCTCACCGCTAGCGGCTAGCTACGGACACGGACCGGGCGTCTCGGCCGCCGCTACTTACTGATTAGGCATACACTACCGCGCTACGGGAAAGGGTCGCTATACCTTCATCGCAACACACGGTCAGTCGCGGGCGGCGGCGCGAGGCGCTAGGCGCGAGGCGCGTGGCGGTCTGGGAGCGGCGTCGCTCTCGGCGCCTGCTGGCGGCTCACTGGCGCTGCGGCCGCCCTCCGCCCGCCGGCCGCCCGCCCTCAGCCCACCCGCCCGCTCGCCGCCCCAGCCGGCTCCGCCTGCGCGCCATCGATCTGCGCCGAGCGCTGCGCCCTGCTGCTTAAAGTTCAAATGTCATCGCTCATCGGGGCGCTCTCAGAGGTTTACGTAATCGCAGCGCCACTCGGGATGTCGATACCTGGCTCAGTGACTACGTCATTAGCCACTATCTTAGCGTCACTTATCATACATTTCATGGCATGCATCGATTAATATTTGCGCACCTGTTAAATAAACTACTGCCAGGCACTGGTTTTATCCCAACACCAACAGACTTACTTACTTTAATAACATTATGAGTAAAAAAATATTCTACGTGTAGTTTTCTTGATTTTTAATTAAACAGATAAGAAATTTGACACCAAGACAACATTTATTAAGTTTTTCAAATGATGGTTGACGGTTCGACCAAATGTTGGAACAGGTACTTCCTCTAAGATTTTCGAAGCGATGATAAGCCCGGGTAAATCATTTTTAAACATGAAGATTTCCACGGTTTGTTTTCGTCTACAAAAACTAAAAAAACATATTTTTTTAAATAAGCCAAACTTAAAGTAGTTTATTTAAATATTTTCAGAAAGCACCGCACGCTTTTTCACATTACAATTATTTTCTACTTTTTATTTTCGTTTATTTACAAAAGCGTGTTTGTTTAGTTTTTTAAACTAATATGTTTTAATTTTATAATTTATCGTTTATTTTCAAATTATTATATTGTCATCGGTCCTTGATAAGTCTACTGAGTTTATATAAGGTCTGACCGTCTGAAGTGGTCCAAAATCAAGTACAAAGGAATGGGTTACAAACAAACATACAGGTGAAGCTTATACGAGTATAAAGCGTGTCAAAATAAGGGGCGCGCTGTCGCCACACACTTTTTAAAACTGTTCAGAGGTTTTCTGAACTTATTGACTGTGTATTTCTCACAAATACGAGTATACCTAACAAAACACATTTGGCTCATTCAGACAGCTTCTTAGCGATAAAGACAACGCGATAATTTACTAAACAGCGCCGTTAACTAGCGGTTAGGTTAGGATATTTTTAGAGTTCATTCCTCAAAAGGAAAAAACGGAGCCCTTATAAGATCACTTTGCTGTCCGTCTGTCTATCGGTCAAGACCCTTTTTCTTAGGAAAGCATGCAGGTATCAAGCTGAAATTCATATCAAATACTCAGGTCTAAGCTACTTCTAAGCCAACGCAAGGCGTAAACGTCAAGCCCAGTTCAAGCTAACAGAGCTGGCGACCAGCACCGTGTGTGTGTATGTACCTACAGTGTACACACACACACACATCGTAAAGTGACTCCAAATGATTCGTGTACAATGTACACTTTTGACTCCCTTATAATTCCAAACTATTTTACATAGACATATCGAATTTTGACACACATTTTGGCTCACATATTTTGACTTGTGCGCTACATACGCCCTCTAAATGTCATAAACACGCCTCAAATGGTTACTTAGATAACAACGTCCAAAATTCCTCATTTTTATCACTGACACATACTATAGAACAATATTCTTATCCAATTCCAGATGCTGTAGACAATGCAATTTTGACATAGGTAGTTGGGTGAATATATAGGAATAAATCAGAAACTAGTACATAATTTTTTAACATTTTTAACATGACTGCCTCGGTGGCGCGAGTGGTAGCGTAAGCGACTGCTGTGCTTGAGGTCTCGGGTTCGATTCCCGGGTCGGACCAAATGTTTGTATGATCTGCAAATATTTGTTTCGAAGTTTGGGTGTTTTCTATGTATAATATGTATGTATTTACAAAAAAAAAAGTATATAAGTATTTATATCAGTTGTCTAGTACCCATAACACAAGCTCTGCTTAGCTTGGGACTAGATGGCGTTGTGTGTTAGATGTCCGGAATATTTATTTATTTATTTATTTAATTATTTTTTTCAATTAATTAATTCTATTAGGAACACTTACTTGAAGTGCCTGTCATCAAAATCATCATCATCAAAATTGATCACAGTCCGTCTTTATGTAGATTTTAAGGTCTTCACGTAAATACGAGTAGGTATATAGCGGGTAGAATACCATTCTTAATTTATCAGTTTTAGTAGTTATAAGTATGTACTCGTACTTAAAGCGAAGACTATAGTCGACTTTCGTATTTATTACGTTATTAACTGAGATTTAGTATTATTACTTCAATATTTAGCGGACATCAATAGTGTAAGATCAAATAATAGTTATTTCGGACAACATCGTACATGCACAAATGAAATTACTGATAACGACAAATTTAAATAAAAGAGGAGTATAACACAAAACTAAAGTTAAGGAAAAATATAAAAATAAATATTTATACTCGTAGTGTCGCCAATGCATACCTAATATGAAATCACTAACGATGTCGCGGCACCAAACTGTTGAGCTTTGTTGTACTCGTATATCCTACTAATATTATAAACGAGAAAGTTTGTAAGTATGGATGGATGGATGTTTGTTACTCTTTCACGCAAAAACTACTGAATGGATTTTGATGAAACTTTACAATAATATAGCTTATACATCAGGATAACACATAGGCTAAAATTTATAAAGATATAACTTCGCCTCACGACGTTGCCGATTATTGTCGTACCGCAGGTAGCACCGCGAGGTTCAGCTGTCCATACTAGTAAGACTACATAAACCGGCTCAAAAGATTTTATATGTTAGAACTACAGACTCGTAAGCAGCTTAAAGCTACCATGCATGAGTAGTTCTTCTCGCTGGAGAGCATGCCCTGATCTTCACTGATTGAGAACTGATTACCAATCTTACAATAACAATTTCTGCCGCGCACAGCAAAACTGTGGAATGAGCTGTCGCCTGCGGTGTTCCCGGACCAATACGACCTTCAAACCTTCAAGAAAAGAGCGTACTGCTATCTAAAAGGCAGGCAACGCACTTGTAACGCCTCCGGTGTTGCGGGTGTCCATGAGCGGCGGTAATCGCTCACCACCAGGCGATACGTCTGCTCGTTTGCCCCTATATGATAAAAAAAAAACAAAAAAAAAATCTGTCTTTGTCCATAGTCGATCTTAGTCACGTTTTTACGCGTCTGAGTGTGCTTTTATCGACAGGAGAAGATAGTAGGAACGTCAACATTCAGGGGGGGGGAGCAGCTGCCTTCCCCTGCCCTACCCTGGGTACGCCCATGTCTATGCATATAGACAAACTGCCTCGTTGGTCTAGCGGTTGACGTATGCTACTGCCGATCAAGAGGTTTCGGGTTTGAATCCCGGGTAGGGTCAAAAGTGTTATTTAGTTTTTTTTCATTATAGAAATGCACAATAACAGCTCGGAGTTTGGAAGTTGAGGTCTGAATCCCCCGTGCCTCGGAGAGTACGTTAAGCTTTTGGTCCTGCACCTGATCTCTCCCCAATCGTGTCGGTTAACCGTCCCATCGGATTATGAGAGACAGGGAAAAGAGAGTGCACCTGTGTTTGCGCACACATTTGTGCACCATAATATCTCCTGCGTAGTTGGCTGGTCTCTGTTGAGACTGGCCGCCTTGTCCGTAATCGGCTAAGAGAACATCCTCATATTGCACCGAATTCAGACACAGACATAACACAGCACAGTTACCGAGATACCGCTCTCTTGAAAGTGCACTAATTACTTAACTGGTCACATTAGGAAGGGCATGGAAGACACTAACGTTGCAATAATGGCCTTAGCGGACTTCTTTAATGCCTTCGTCAGCACCATCAATTACGAAATCCTGCTGGCTATCCTCACACATCTAGTGATTCCTTCAGAAGCACTGGAATGGTTCTTCATCTACAGGGTTGGCATATGCTCTTATATTATCTCCAATATTTACCAATTACATCACTGATGATGATCTGCAGCTGTATTAACAGGCAAGGATAGAGGACATTGAAAGAGCCATTGACAAAGTTAATTTCTCTGACCTCTTTATTTTCATTTGTCACCTCCTCATTTGCACCTACTTACCTAGATCCCTACTCCCGTTTCCTGTCCTCCAATCACAACAAAAATCTTTGCTCAGAAAACAATCTTTCCTTCCACAATTCTGACTTCGTAAACTCTTCGTTCTTGTGCCTATACGAAGCGCCTCTCTGAACTAGGTACACAGTGTAACCAACTCTACAGTTTTAACTATAGATCTACAGTTTTTTGGAAATCCTCTCAGTGTTTAGTTTAGGCCTCGAAACTTAGTTTTTTAAACAAACCAGGAAGAGGTTCTCAATTCGTCTGTATTTTTTTTTGTTTTATTGGAGAAGATGGAGAAAAGAGTAGTTACGGTTTAAGATCTTTATTTCATCATAAGGATAGGCTTGTTGACTAATTTTGAAAACTGGTTTTATGATGTTTGGGAGTATCTCCTATCCTAGAAAAGTTTCAGTAGGAAAAAATAGCGATTGAAATTTTAAGTTTAAAATTCACGCCAAAACGCTGGTGGCGCCACGGCGTCTGTTTGTGCAGTCACGTTGCAGACGCGCCTACCCTCGCCCTTGCAGAGAAAATCAACGTAAAATACAGCGTTCGTGCTGCCGTGTTTTGTTGGTAACTGCGAGACGGGAAGCCCAATGATGTGCCATGTTGCCGTTACCGTGCTGCATTGTTGCGTTGTCTGCATTCGCAATCAGTATGGTCACCATCACTCTTGGATTTTGCTTATGCTTTCCATCAGGTAGAGTAGACTCATTTTGGCAGGGCCATACATAAAAAAAGATGCTCTAAATATTCCATACATCCGAAAATATTTTTTTCATTTTCTCCCTTTACATTTTTCAAAACCTGTACTAGATCGCTCTAAATCTCTAAATATTACCAAAGATATATATGTATATGCTATTTTAAAAAAGTTTTTCAACAACTCAAATTGCACTGTTGTCTTGGTTTCCAAATTTCAGAGCCCTACATTTTAGATGAAATTTTTAAAGGTCCTTAACGCTTGTACAAGTGACTAGCTGTTTCTCGCGGTTTCGCTCGCACTTCTTACTTATGTTTCTAACTTAGAAAATAACGAAAGTCTGTACAAACGTCGAACTTTTATTTTACCTACTCACTTAGGAGTGACACTTACAATAACATTTCCTTAAGATAATATAAAACCATCAGCTACCGAAATTTCAAGTTTGAAAACCCAGTGGCTTAGGTTCTGCCGTGATGAATCAGTCAATCAGGAAGGACAAGTTTGACGTGAAAACGATTTTGTTGTTTTTTATGTTATCAATATGGCTGTGCTTCCTAAAGACTACCATGTGTAAAAATAAACTTTGTGTTACCATTAGAGTCATTCTTTCCTCTAGAAAAGTAATACTTTCAACTTAATCAAAGTAATAGAAGAACAAGACCTATTTGTACATGAAGTCATAATAACGTATTAACTGTTTATCAACTATTAATGTTTAAGTAGGTATTACAATAGTAAATGAAGAAATAAGTTAAGGTCAAAGTATTAATTAGAGCAGGTTCTAAACGCATCTCATACGTAGACAGCGCTCCTAGTGGCAGACATATTGTACTAATTTGTCAAAATAGGATATAATGCGACTAGATGCAAAAGAGTGTGTTATAGTGCCAAATTAGTCGGATCTCTCGTTTTTTTTTGCATGTTATGTTATATTAGCCTTTTCTGTCATTGGCCAGACAGTGTTTATGTAAATTGTCACAGTAAGACCGCGAGGCTATGTACCTACGTAGTAACATCGCTTACGTTCATGTTTTCTGAGAAGAAAAACGTTAAAATCTGTGCACTATCGTAATATCAATCGAGAAAATGTTAGGTGGCACTGCGCCCGTCGTGATTCAATCCAGGTGAAACACGCGCGGCGACTGGGGATAGGAAAACGTGGTGTGTCCAACACGAGCTTGCGGTTGGTGTAGTTTGTTATCAAACAGCGAGCAGCGAGGTGGAGGCGGCGAGGACCATGGCGGAGGCCGCGCCTGGGAAAATTAAGAAGGAGGGCTGGCTCCAGAAGCGTGGCGAGCATATTCGCAACTGGCGCGACCGCTACTTCATACTGTTCGACAATGGGGACTTGGTCGGGTTCAAGACTCAACCGGAGAGAAACAACTACCGCGACCCCCTGAATAAGTTCACGGTGCGCGACTGTCAGATCATGGCCGTGGACAAGCCTCGTCCCTACACCTTTACCATACGCGGGTTGCAGTGGACCACCGTCATCGAGCGCAACTTCTCCGTCGAAACTGAAAAGGAGCGGTGAGTGGTGTACTTCATTACCAAATCGCTACTAATGTGAGTTTAGGGTGCATTGCAAGTTTGGGCTAACTAGTCCCTAATTGTATTGTTATGATTAGTTAGTCATGGGCGTTTTGGATACTGTGTTGACGAGAATGAGGATATTTTTTATCGTTGCTGCTTAGTTTTCCTGTGTTTGGAATATTGTTGTCAACTATGATTAGGTATTGAATTTTTTTTGTAGATAGAATAGATTAAAGGCATTTGACTTGTCAAGTATTTATTACCTTTTAGGGGGTTGGACTAGTTCTTTCAGTAACTTGGGGATGTATGTAATTTTCCTAATATTCTATCAATATGATAAACACAAGGAAGACCTCTTGATGTTACCTATGTACTGAATGGGAACAACCCAAGAACAAATACTGACATCAATTAATAATCTTTAAGATGTTTAGGCCAGCACTTTCAAACAACAAATACACCAGACAGAATACATTGCTAAATTGTTGTTAAATGACCACTTCTAATTACCTACAACAAGAATTTAATAATATTCACATAAAAAATTGCTAAGTTAAAATTATGGTATATTATAAATAAATAAATAAATATTCCGGACATCTAACACACAACGCCATCTAGTCCCAAGCTAAGCAGAGCTTGTGTTATGGGTACTAGACAACTGATATAAATACTTAGATACTTTTTTTTTTGTAAATACATACATATCATACATAGAAAACACCCAAACTCCGAAACAAATATTTGCAGATCATACAAACATTTGTTCCGACCCGGGAATCGAACCCGAGACCTCAAGCTTAGCAGTCGCATACACTACCACTACGCCACCGAGGCAGTCAAATATTAAGTCAAAGTTAATATTATCAATAAAGTTTCGAATAACATATGCATGTTTCAGTAATGTTGTAAGGGTAAACTGCATTTACAAAATAAAACAATATACCTAGTGCAAAAGCAAATGAAAGGTTTCCTTATGGCTATTGTTCCAAAATTGTAACACTGTAACAAATGTGCTTAAATAATATTAGAGTTCATACAGAGTCAGACACATTAACTACTTTCTGGTAATATGTGAACTTGAACTGAAAAGGTATTCTGTCATTAGTAGTGACAGCGTCATAACTCTAAGCTATATAATTATGAACTTGTTGGGCTCCCTGATTGTACCTATTTGAAATACTTAGAAATACATGACATAACCAATGTGTCACAATAATAAATAGGTTTTTGGAATGTATGTACATAGTATACAATAACAATCACGTAAGATGGTATTTAACATAAACTGTTCTCATGTATTAACCAGCTACTAAATGTAGAAAGTTTATTAGTAATTAATATTGATTTGTACAGTTATAGATAAAGTTTCTGACCAAGGCACTTTGAAGTTGGTCTATTTTCTGTTACTCCTCTGGTTAGCGAATTATACAATGCGGGAAAAGACAGAAGTGGGCCTCTAAGGTACAACATTATTGAACGGACAGTCTCCGAATAGCCATTTGTCTGCAACATTTAATGTGTGGTTCTCTTTTTCTTTGTGTTTATGGAAAGGTATGGTACTAGTGTGCTGGTGCTGCTCTCATCATATTTTATTGTTTTGTTTGTGTAGATAATGTAACTGGCCTATTTTACCTGCCATACATTTGATGTGTTGTTGTAGAAAACCTTTATGTTCCTCTTGTTGATTACCTGCTCAACAATATAGTTATATTGTTTAAAACATGTTTGCTTGTTATTATTATTGTCAGTTGATTCATTAATCAATTAACTCACTATCTTATGTAATTAAACACATTCCAAACAAAAGCTACCTATTATAGAAGAGTGCTGATAACTCTTAACTGATGAACGAGCAGGCAACACGTAACCTAATGTTCACGGGACCCTCACTGGCAGTTAGTTTATGATATAAGGACTAACTTAGGCTACTCCTATAGGCTACAACAACAACCAAGATCCTAACCAATAGGTGCAGTTAGTAGTTGTACATGTAGGAAAGGTGCACAATGCTTTAGTGTACCATTTCATTAAACAAACAAATATCAAGCCCAGCAGATATCACTTACATAGATATACAAATGAGTGTTGCTTTTATGTTTTCCATTAAAGACAATGTACTGTGACAATTTGCCTTCTCGACTTTAAGATACATAAACACACAAAGACCTGTCTAGCCCAGTTGAGAAACTTAAAATATTGATGGTGCAATTATCACATATGTGCTGATGTAGTAACACCAGCACACATATCATAATAGGGAATATGCATAAAGTTTTTATTTAGCCTAAATATTTTTTTCTACATTCTTTATTGTCTTTCCGATAGGTATACTTTAAAGGTTTTTTTTTATATTTAAAAAAGTGAAATTAATGGAGGGAAATTCAAACTTATAAAACGCGTCGCTATTGGTCAAAACGAAATGTGACGTCGATGTTCACTATATCGAAATTGTCGGCGTCGAAATTCGTGCTAGTAGTATTTGTAAGAAAAAAAATAACTTCTTCCATGATTTTTAAAACAATTAAACTGTTAATAAGTATAATGTAATTGAAACATTGAATCCTACTACTATTATAAAGGCGATATAGCTTATACATCAGAATAACACATAGGCTACTATTTATAAAGATATAGCTTCGCCTCGCGGCGTTGCCCGCAGTTATCATCGTACCGCGGGTAGCACCGCGGGGTTCAGCTAGTAGTAAATAAACACGAAATGACTATGACGTCATTGGTCGTGTCAAAAGCGCGCCTAAAATGGCGGCGTTTGACTGACTCAAATTTAGTGAGTGTTTTAAATTTCACTTTAACAATTAGTTTGACTATGTTAAAGCCTATTTATATATTTTTATATGTTATAGAAACATAAATGATCGTATTAAGAAATAAAAAAACCATGCATATTCCCTATGTTCTTGTAAAGTTGTAGAGAGCTGGTCGTGGGGTTGGTGTGTTGGTGTGTTGGCGGGTGCAATGCAATATGCATAGTGAGTGCGTGTGTGACGTTGCAGCGAGGAGTGGGTGGCTGCGATCCGCTCCGTGTCGCAGCAGCTGAGCGCGGGCGGGGAGGCGGCGGGCGGGGCGGGGGGCGCAGCCGCCTTCGCGCCGCCGCTGCTCGGGGCCGCGCCGCACGACTGCGACGACAACGAGATGGCACAGCTCGGCACCAGCTTCCGGGACCCGCGCCGTGTCGTAAGTATTGTGCTCATGTGCTGCTACACTGATGCCCGATCCTCGGTCTCACGTCAGATTATCACATTGCAACCAATGTTGCGTTGGACGTTTAAAACTTTACTACCTAAATTCCCTCTTAAAGAATAAATACAATCTCATATTATATGTTTATATCTCACTAGCGACAAGGGCTAACTTCGCACGGTCTTTCAAATTCTCGGATTTCCTCTTCTATAGCATATTAAGCATATACAAGCCTCCCTCTTGAAGGACGATTTCCTCTATCTATTGCTAACAACTGCACTAAATTCCGTTTAGTCGAAAGATGAAAGCGACAGCAGAAGTGACCTCATTTTATACTATGTAAAGATGTATAAAACTATTAAAAAGTCGTTAGTCACACTCATACTCGTGAACGATGTGGCTAATTTTGGTATTTAAATATTCACTTTAATTTGGGAAAATGCGAGGAAAATATGTTTCTTCCTGTCAAACATTTGATGAACGTCGCCGTCGGCGTCGCTTTCATACCTACTCTGTATACTTACGAGTTGATAAATGATGAGCAGAAGCCAGAAGATATAGACGATATCAAGTTCACCGGATAATAATATGTAAATTAAATTAATAACAATACTGTTCCTAGTATTAGTGAACACACCAAACCATAGTTATAGTATTACGATGAAAGGTTATCTTAAAACAGTGATGGCTGTGATAGTTCTCCGAACAGGAGAGTGCATGCGCTAGTCACTGGCGGCTGGACTCACGCCTGGACCCGCGACCGCAGCTTATGTTGGACTCGGCAGGGTACCGAACCAACCCCCCCAGTCTACTGTGTGACGTCCCCCCGGTGTTATCTCTTACTTAATCATTATGAACACTAGCATATAAATATTAATAAATTAGACTGCTCTCTCTAGTTTCATGTTTGTGACTCATAGTATTTTGACGAGAGCTTTTTCCTGATCGGTGTACATTATGTGTAGGTACGGCGGCTCGAAGTGCTGATGTGTGGCGCCGATGACTCACTTGTTTACCACTAGTTGGGTAATCACACGCTGTTGTCATACGAACGCACCATTTGTATGTGCACTGTGAACGAATACAGCGGGTCACGAACCTTCTCCCAACTTGGATTTGATGAGCCGTGTGCACGATGTTAATAGCAATGGCCTCACAATTATATTCACTTTAGATTGAGCTCCGTCCTTCATTCACTACACAAACAAACACACGTTTACTTGAACATTATTTTACCTTTCTTTCCGCACGGTTACGGATTGTGACATTACATATCATAATAAAAAACATTTGCAAAAACAAACTTTGTCGCACAAACGATTGCAATAAATGCCATTTCTTTTCAAACTATTTATGTGCATTGTCGTCATTCTTATTGTTAATTGTGTTATCCAACGGCTCCAGTACCATTGTAATTGTTGTGGTTGGACTGGTTGGTTGGTTGAATAACGAGAAGCAATCGAGCCATTCCCATGATTTCCGATGTGAGCACAATGTTCGGAAACGAAACATTGTTGGAATCTAAATTGAACAAAATGGTTAGGAGATTACAGTCGTCAAACTTGTTCAAAATATTTTACATTTGACCTCATGACTTTTTGAGATTTATTAACTCTGAAGGAGTCATCGTCATTTGTAAGATCTATAATGAGAGCCGAATTATGGTTAACTACCAACGGTAAATTGGGAGCGACCAGTCCCTCATACAGACTCTGATTTGATGCAGCTACTATCCTGTCCTTGAAGTCTTCAAATGATGTTATGGTGCTGTGTGCTTCATGTAGCTGGCGTTCTAAAACCCTGATGCGTTTCAGAGCTTGCTCGTGCTCATCCCTGCATGTGTCGAATGATTCAACGAGGAGCTGTAGTCTGTCCCAAGCATTGGTAACATCAACAAGCTTAAGTCTAAGATTATCATTATCATGTAAAGTATCCAAGAGTTTGTTCACCTTCATTTCTCTCTATCATCAGCTGATCACACCTCTCCTTAGTAGCTTTTAGTTCTCTAAATTTCATTTGGAGTTTGGCCTCTTCCTGTCGTGTCAATGCTTTGCGAGTATCAATTTTAAAATAGGTCCAATATGAATTTGGTAATATTTAATAACTACAGAACCAGAAGAACTGCAATGAACCAATGGGAGGAAGTTTTAAACAGTATAAGGTTTAATAACTGTTGATATTTCTGTAAAACTTTTGCTATGTTATTTAAACGACGCTTGCACTGTGAATAAAGTATGTTTATAAGAATGATAAATACCTTGACAGAGATGACAATAAAGTCAAAGTGGTCACATAAAATATATTTGTTCACAATATCCGTTAAACGTAACTGTCACTTTAGTAATATCCGTAAACATACAATTACACTTATTATACTCTCAATAACTAGGAGATTTATAGTATATAAATCTATATATCTTCTATAATATAAAAATGTATCGCTCAATGTGTTGGTAAGCGCATAACTCAACAACGCCTGGACCAATTTGGCCAATTCTTTTTTTTAAATGTTCGTTATGTTCAAGGATGGTTTTTACCCCGAGAAAAAATCGAATAATAGCCGAAAAAGCCCTTAAAACAGCCCTTTTCTTTTTCCCATACAAACTTTTTCTAACTCAAACGTAAAGTCAATTTAAGCTTTATTGCTATTGGATAAAGTTCATATATTACAAGCACTCACTGTTGTCTAAGCAATGTAGGTGTGTTCCTAACGTCAATGAGTCAATTTGCACTTTATTACCGCTATACAAAGTTCAAATTCAATCATATCTATCAAAACACTGTGCGTATGTGCGTTGGAGTAGATAATCGTTGGATAGTCCATTTATCGAGAAACTATAGACTATATGTCATCACGTTAATACTAATAGGAGCGGAGCACCAATGAAGAATGTTTCAAAAACGGGGGAAAATTTTCACGCTACGGGCAATAGAAGACGCAAACAAGGTTGCGTGGGTCAGCTAGTACTATAATAAATCAATAAATAAATTGTGAGGAGTATCCAAAGCGACATTGTTAGGATCATTTCAAATGTGATTAGGTAGAAGGGGTAAAACAGCGCTGACGCGTCGCAGGGTCTACCCCTGGCGCAGTCACATATGTTACCCCTTCTATCTACCAATGCTACCTGTATCCATAGGACAATTCTAAATGATTGTTATACATTTAATACAACTTCTTGATCAATAGTATGATCCCAAATAATGTAACGTTGACTGTTACGGCGGTATTTTGCAGACATTGGAAAAGTTCGAGTTCGTGAAGGTGCTCGGAAAGGGCACGTTCGGCAAGGTGGTGTTGTCTCGCGAGAAGGGCACCGGCAAGTTGTACGCCATGAAGATCCTCCGTAAGAACCTCATCATACAGAAGGACGAAGTGGCGCACACCATCACTGAGAACCAAGTACTCAAGAACACAAAGCACCCATTTCTCACGGTACGTATACGTGTATGAGATGTATAAGGCGGTTCGTTCGGTGCGAGTGAGTGAGTGAGTGAGTGAGTGAGTGTGCGTTGTCCGCAGGCGCTGCGCTACTCGTTCCAGACGGCGGACCGCGTGTGCTTCGTGATGGAGTACGCCAACGGCGGGGAGCTGTTCTTCCACCTGTCGCGCGAGCGCTCCTTCTCCGAGGAGCGCACGCGCTTCTACGGCGCGGAGATCGTGTCGGCGCTGGGCTACCTGCACGCCAACGGGATCATCTACCGCGACCTCAAGCTGGAGAACCTGCTCCTGGACAAGGACGGCCACATCAAGATCGCAGACTTCGGCCTCTGCAAGGTCAACATCACGTACGGCCGCACCACGAAGACGTTCTGCGGCACCCCCGAGTACCTGGCGCCCGAGGTGCTCGAGGACACGGACTACGGGCCGGCCGTGGACTGGTGGGGGGTGGGCGTGGTCATGTACGAGATGGCGTGCGGCCGCCTGCCCTTCTACAACCGCGACCACGAGGTGCTGTTCTCGCTGATCCTGAGCGAGGAGGTGCGCTTCCCGCGCGCGCTGTCCGTGGCCTGCCGCGGGCTGCTGGCCGGGCTGCTCACCAAGGAGCCCTCCAGCCGCCTGGGGGCGGGGCCTGACGACGCGCTGGAGATCATGAACCACCCCTTCTTCGCCTCCATCAACTGGGCCGACCTCGTCGCCAAAAAGGTACCCCTTCGCTTGCCTCATCACTCTTTGGACTTAACTCGATAACTGTACTCTATCGCTATTACTCGTACATCAATCAAATCGAAACGATTCAAAAGGCGGTTTAGTTAATTTTGTCAACTTAGAGAAGTCAGTCGATCATAGAGTGCACGCCGTCTCAAATGTTTGCCAAACGAATTGCGCTTGTGAGTCGTTCGTGTGGAGAGTAATGTACGCGCTCATGTGCAGATCCCGCCGCTGTTCAAGCCGCAAGTGGAGTCGGAGACGGACACGCGCTACTTCGACTCGGAGTTCACGGGCGAGTCGGTGGAGCTCACGCCGCCCGACAACGACTCCAACCTGGCGCGCATCCAGGAGGAACAGTTCCCGCAGTTCTCGTACCAGGTAGGCGCCGCCTCGGACAGGTGTGCTCGGTGTACGGGACGGTGCAAGTTCTGTACGCGGGCAGTACTTGCAGCGTCGTGTCGCTCAAACCTATGCCGTTCTGTTGCAGGACATTTGCTCGTCGGCGCATTCCGCGCTGTCACACCACTCGGCGCTGGCCGACAAGCGCCAGTAGCGCCCCGCGGGCCACGTGAGTCTTTATGCATACCTTCTACGCGATACGCGTGGTCACTCTAGTGTAAGGATCTAGGAGGGGAATGAAACGCAACAAATTACAGTATCAATATTGTATTCGATAAAATCAATACGAACAGCCTGAACTTTCGGAAACCGTCTCGTACTCACAAATGATATAACAGAAGAGAGCGAGACGATCGTTCGCGGGCACGAGCGCCCCCATCGTGTGCTCACAAGGCACCGAAACACATCGAGGCGCGAGCGGCACTCGTCGCGGGCGGCTCCACAGCTGGCCTACCGCCTTCCTTCCTCCGCCGGCCCGCCCGGCCCGCCCGGCCCGCCCGGCCCGCCCGCCAGGGGGGGGCCCGCCGAGCCGAGCCGCGCCCCGCGCTAGCTGCGGCGCCGCTGCTCATGTATTTCTTTTTGTATATATTATTAAACGTTAGGATAAAAGCGATTCGTGAGTTTTATTTTTTTCAACCTTTGGCTGAACGACAATGTTTCACTTAGCGGACGGCGTTCTCGCCACTCGCGCGATCGTCTCGAGTGGATATCGAATATCTTTGATAAACTTTAAAAACGTTAACAACGAATAACTATACATCGGGCGCTCCGGACTGAGCCGTCTCGTCTCGTCGAGTATTATCGTTTGGTGCAGTCGAGTGAACGAGGGAGCGCGTGAGCGAGTGAACGATATGTCTCCGTACCGCGGTGCAAGCGTGCCCGACTCGCAGTGTGACGATTCGTTTACACATCTAATGTACGAAAGTCGCAGGGTACGAAACGGCACGTCGCGAGTCGGGTCGGGAAGCGCGCCCCGAGAGGCGATTCCGGCGAGCTCTAACTCTTTCAAAAGTGCGGACGATACCTACTGCGAATATATAAAAACGTCGGTCGTTCCGCTCGTCCGTCGGATCGAGAACGACCGGTGTAAATATTGCTTCTCGAGAACGTTAAACGTAGTCATTTTAATACATAGTACATATTTTTACAAATTCGTTAGGTGAGCCCTATAGTGGCGGCGCTGGTCGGTGAGCGAGTCTGGCGGAGGCGGGGAGGTGGGGCGGTGGGGAGGCGGGGCGGCGGCGCCCGGCGCGAGGCGCGCTCGCCGGGCGCCGCGGCGCGCTACACGCCGTCCCTCCGCCGCGCCGCCCCCTCGCCCGCCATAGCCCCCGCCCCCTCCCCGGGCTCGCCCGCCTCGGCGGGGGGCGCGTCGGCCGGCGTGGTGGCGGGGGGCGTGGGCGCCGCGCCTTTACTCCGCGCCTGTTGACCAAAACTTTCACTAAAACGGTTTGCCACAGGATCCTACTACGGTCCTTCGAGCCGAATTGACGGTGAACGATAACGAAACGGGCCATTCTCGGGGCGTGCCTCGGAAACTGTACTTCGAAGGATCGCGTCGAGAGTGACCATTTCGAAAGGTGACATGTAAAAAAACTTAGTTTATGTTCCGCCCGCGTAGCGTCCTCTAGCGACGTATATTTATGTACTAAAATCGTGTCGGTCGATTGCTTGTCGAGACGGAATGAGTTTCGTGCTAATGGCATAGATGGAGCTATTAGTGTCGTTCCGTTCATGTGTCTTGACTTGAAGTATTGTTTGTCAACGGTAGGAAGTGAATCTTGATGTTAAAATAACTCCTGTCAACAGCTTCAAAAACTTAGCCATAGGCGCGTGCCGATGCTTTTGGAGAATTCCGCTGGCTTTAATGTAAATTTGTTTAATGAGAGCTTTGGAGCGTTGGATAACGTTTTCACATCATAAATAGCTTCGTTTTGTTGTCGAATTGTGGGCTAAGTATTGGCTGCGACACGAGCTTTTGTGACCGCGTGGCGCCTTGTCTCTTCGCATGGAGGTGCTGACTTGTGGCGGAACTGTAAAATTCTGTGAACATTAACCTACTTAATGGTAGTGTAAATAGTAGTACACGAGGCCTTGTGAAAATAGACCATTGTGAGTGAAACTTGCTGGCATTCGGTGGATGGCAGGGAAGAAAAGCACGGAAGGTTATCAGGGTTACTTTTCATTGTACGAGTATCTTGTAACTCTAACGTGATTGACTTTCAGCTGTATCCACCGAATGGGTGTTAAGTTAATTTAAACCGCATATCGCGGTCATATGCCGACCGAGACCTGACCCATGGGCCTAGCACATCTTCACTGTAAAAACATCAACCATGGGGGTCAGGTCTGAGAGGGTTGTTCAGTTTATTTTTTAGTATTAGTTTTAAATAGAAACTATATTTATCGAACATATTACAATAGTTAAAAAGTCAAAAATGTTTCAATGCATCAACAAGGATATCGTTGCGCCTGGGGTCTGTCATTTAGTACCTACACTAATGACTACCACACTACACTATGCACGGGTGCATACCCGTGTGGGCCGATGGGCGCTGTCCGTCGCAAACTGTTAGAGGTGCTAAGACGTGCAGCCATGTACTATTCCACAAGAAAACTGTGAATACGGGTTTATGAGCGTTACGAGCCGCGATAAAATGATAAAATTGTTTGAACAGCAGTCCGATGTCTAAAACGGTCTCATGGATGAATGGCAACAACGGTGAGACGAACTATCTACGACGACGACTTTAACTGAATAGTCGTCTCATCACATCCTCGGGAATGTAGTCTTTGGTGCAATCAACGTAGTATATTGTTGAATAACAAATGGCATCTGGGGCCGTATACTATAGGGATCTTGTGCCAACTGCTGTGAATTTCCGTGTGTTTGGCGATCTTACATACATACTACAGTAATCAAATATAGCTCCTTATGTCCGTGGTGCTAACTTGGTTTAAAAGGCGTCTGCCTATATTTGATTTCCTATTTTCTCGCTTTGCTAAAGAAGGCAGTGGACTTATGTATTTCTAACTCCTCCAATTTTCTCCTGATTAATTTCCAAGACAATTGAATTTTGCCTGGGACTGTCCGAGTGTCAAAATTCCGTGCATTCGTTTGTCATTGCTGTTGATCCTGGTGAACAGGAGTCACAGTGGGTGTGGCGTGTGGGTGGGATCACTCCTAATAAAAAAAGACATGTTGTCAGTAGCTAGGCTGCCTTGTCGGTCTAGCGATTGGCGCATGCAATTGCTGATCATGAGGTATCGGGATAAAATCCCGGGACGGGCCAAAAAGTGAGTTTTTTTGATTATAGAAATGCTAAATAACAGCTCGGAGTTTGGAAGTCGGGTCCTAACCCCCGTGCCTTGAAGATCACGTATAGCACGGTTTTGAGCCTGATCTCTCCCCGGTCGTGACGGATAATTGTCCCATTGGATTAAGAAGGAACGTAGAATGCACCTGTGTTTGCGCACACACTTGTGCACTATGTCTCCTGCTTAGTCGGCCGGTCTCCGTTGAGCCTGGCCGCCGTGGCCGATATCGGCTAGG
Source organism: Spilarctia lutea (assembly GCA_916048165.1). Lineage (NCBI taxonomy): Eukaryota > Metazoa > Arthropoda > Insecta > Lepidoptera > Erebidae > Spilarctia > Spilarctia lutea. Next base: position 19,833,459 of record OU696482.1, read on the forward strand.
AGAACATTATAGGAAGAGACAGCGGAAGTAGGTATAGAATATCGCTTAAACGAATGAATCGATGAGTGGATGCGACATCTCTAGCAGGCGATGGTGCTATATAGGTATATAGGTACTACACACTAGGTAGGTGGCGAGTGAGTACCTTGGCGCGTCGCTTGCGGGCGAGCGCGGGCGCGTCGTCCCGCTCGGGCGCGTCCGGCTCCGCGCCCAGGCGCGCCGCCAGCATCGTCAGCAGCTCCTCCACGCGCCCCAGCTACACACTAGGTAGGTGGCGAGTGAGTACCTTGGCGCGTCGCTTGCGGGCGAGCGCGGGCGCGTCGTCCCGCTCGGGCGCGTCCGGCTCCGCGCCCAGGCGCGCCGCCAGCATCGTCAGCAGCTCCTCCACGCGCCCCAGCTACACACTAGGTAGGTGGCGAGTGAGTACCTTGGCGCGTCGCTTGCGGGCGAGCGCGGGCGCGTCGTCCCGCTCGGGCGCGTCCGGCTCCGCGCCCAGGCGCGCCGCCAGCATCGTCAGCAGCTCCTCCACGCGCCCCAGCTACACACTAGGTAGGTGGCGAGTGAGTACCTTGGCGCGTCGCTTGCGGGCGAGCGCGGGCGCGTCGTCCCGCTCGGGCGCGTCCGGCTCCGCGCCCAGGCGCGCCGCCAGCATCGTCAGCAGCTCCTCCACGCGCCCCAGCTACACACTAGGTAGGTGGCGAGTGAGTACCTTGGCGCGTCGCTTGCGGGCGAGCGCGGGCGCGTCGTCCCGCTCGGGCGCGTCCGGCTCCGCGCCCAGGCGCGCCGCCAGCATCGTCAGCAGCTCCTCCACGCGCCCCAGCTACACACTAGGTAGGTGGCGAGTGAGTACCTTGGCGCGTCGCTTGCGGGCGAGCGCGGGCGCGTCGTCCCGCTCGGGCGCGTCCGGCTCCGCGCCCAGGCGCGCCGCCAGCATCGTCAGCAGCTCCTCCACGCGCCCCAGCTACACACTAGGTAGGTGGCGAGTGAGTACCTTGGCGCGTCGCTTGCGGGCGAGCGCGGGCGCGTCGTCCCGCTCGGGCGCGTCCGGCTCCGCGCCCAGGCGCGCCGCCAGCATCGTCAGCAGCTCCTCCACGCGCCCCAGCTACACACACACACACACATTCGTATACATAAAACCTGCTAAGTGAACCTGAACAAGGGGTGTAGGTACTTTTTTCTGAACGTCTCGAGGTTGAATATAATAATAATATTAAATATTCCGGACTTCCAACACGCAACGCCATCTAGTCCAGAGCCAAACAGAGATTGTGTTATGGGTACTAGACAACTGATATAAATACTTAAATTCCTTTTTTTTGTATATACACACATACCATACATAAAAAACACTCAAACTCCGAAACAAATATTTGCAGATCATACAAACATTTGGTCCGACCCGGGAATCGAACCCGAGACCTCAAGCTTAACAATCGCATACGCTACCACTACAGTCGAGTCGACTACTCATTAATAAAAATCTAAATTTCCAAATTTAGATCACAGTAAGGTATAAAATACTGTTAAACATCACTGAAATCTTATTGCTAGCAAATAGTTATTTAGCAAAATGTTACAAATTCGTTCCATAAGAGTTCCTCTTATGGTCTAAGTTCCGGCTGTAGAATCTATACGTACATCACGTAGATACTCAAACTCAAATCTCTACCTTAATTTTAAAATAGGACAATACATTGGTAACAGGTTACCAGTCCCGCGTATCAAGCCAGGTTAAAGCTAACACTTACACGAACCATTTGGAGCCACTTTTGACACACTTCATACGGTGCAGCCGTATGAACGAGCCGTGTCTGACCGCAGCGACACCACGGCCTCGCAGAAAATCGGTGTGAGGCAGTTCTTTTCGATATTTCAGTAACGAGTATGGTAGGGCTCACCTTTTGCTGTAATCTCTGCACTTCGGTACGGACATCACGTCGCAGCTCGGCCAGAGCCGCATCGTGCGGCGAGGGAGCGGGCGCAGGAGCCGGGGGGGGCGCGGGGGCAGGGACCGGTGCCGGGGGGGGAGTCGGTGCTGGAGCGGTCGAGGGCAGCGGTCGACGCTCCTCCAATTCCTCCTCGATCGTGTCCTGTCGCGCACTCGTTCCGCTCACGCTCAGCGCGCTCGCCGATCTGGCTTTCGCGAACGACGCCTGCGGTAAAAAAAAAGCGTTACGGTGCGCGACCGAACTTGTATTTCTATCGAGTGCTCTAAAACGATCATCACCTTCAACATGAGGGCGGCTGCGGAAGGCACGGGTACGGAGGCGGGGGCGGAACCGGCCGTGGCGTCCGTTGAGGCACCGGAAACGAGTGAACGGTCGCGGGCGCTCAGACTCCGTGTGAACGCACTGCGCGCCGGCTCTCCGCCCGACGCGTCCAGCGAGCCCGTGGCCAGCAGCCGCCCCCACTTGCCGCGGCCGGTGGGGGCCGGAGGGTCGCCGCGCTCGGCGTCGGGCGCGGGGGGGCCGGGGGCCGCGGCGCCGGGCGCGGGGGTCGCGCGCGCCGGCGCGGGTCCTGGCGCTGCGGCTACGCTTCGTTCTCTGCGGAAGCGAGAGAAGATCTTGCGTACGAGATGGTCCTGCGCCTGTTCCAGCTGCGGCTCGCGCTTCCGCCGCTCCATCAGCTCTCGTTCGCGCCGCACGTCCGCCACCTGTGCGATAACAGATGTTCGTTCAAGAGAGGAGGAGTGCGGGCGACGGAGAGCGAGCGGCGAGGACCCACCTTACGGAAGATTAGCCGGTGACGCAGGTTGTATGTGAGCGTGAGGTTACGTGCGAAACTATTGGCGAAAGCCTGGTAGAAATCTAGGACTTCGAGCAGTCGGTCCCGTTTGATCGTGTGAAGGTCGCAGTAGGTGAGCGCGCGGACGTTGGCCGCCGATTGCCCGACCGCGCTGTCCTTCCAGAACGAATCGCCGAACACGTCCCCTTTGCCTGCAACCGAGAGAGAGATTCGCATCGGTGAACGGGTCAGACGCTAAAGGCGATGTCTGTGCGCACTCACCGAGAATGGCGACGACCTCGTCGTCTTGAATGACCTCCAGACTGCCGGTCACGATGAAGCACAAGGAATCGATGGATTCGCCCGTGTGGTACAGCAGGTCACCGGGCGCCGAGTGCGACATCTGGAAGTGCATAGCGAGCGCGCGCAGACACCCGTCGGACGCGAGCCGAAACGCCGGGTGCTCGTTGAACACTTTCCGGTTGAGATGAACGCAAATATCTGCCTTCATATCTTTCGGGCAGTAGTTGAGCACCTGTCGGAGAGAAACTGTGAGGCGAGAGAAGCGCACGGGAGAGGGCAGGGGCAGGGGCCGGGCGCCGCGTACCTTGTCGGTGTCGAGCCCCTTGGTCATGGCCCAGGTGGACACGACGTAGTCCATGACGCGCTCGCTCAGCGCCTTGGGCACCTCATGCAGCTTCATAAATTCGCGCACGTTGTTCAGCATGTCGTGGTACTTAGCGGTGGCCGACGTCATTTGTTGAATGATGGTGGTGACGTGGCCGAATATAGTCGCGTACAGCAGGGCTGCCAACATCACAACGCTGACCGGTGAGCGGTAAGGAGCCGCGCGCCTCGACGCTCTACCGATCTAAGATCTAATCTAAGTATCACATCTACTTGTCTGGCGATTAGCACTTTATGAACTCATCAAATATCATATTTACATACATATGATTATTTACTGTGTAGGTATAGCCTACACACGTAGTTCAGAACCCATACAATTAGTGGTGATGATTAATTACCTACACATTACTAGAATATTGCTAAAGGAGTCGTAAGACACCAACGCATATTAAATGTTTAATTCCGGCAAACTAAATGATAGCTTAAACATTTAAAATAACTGATAGGTAAATAAAATTGATTGTACCTAATAAAATAAAATATTGCAAATTGAAATACTACTTAATGGCATATTTCAGATATTAAAATATGAAAATGAAATTAATTATTTTGAATTTTATTGCTGCATCATCAATATGAAGTTCTCTTGTCAATACTACCAAAACACTACGCCAAAACTTTGATTAATTAGAGAGACCTGACCTCATAAATTTGAAGTAGGTAAGGGCCATCTTGATCACATCACTAATGAGTCGCGTAGGCGACTCCTGAGGGCCGCTGACACATAGCCGGGGGCTCAAAACAAACAATTTTAAATCCACCCTTCCTACACGTCACACGTATAAATTTGACTTTAGTTTTATTTAAATCAGAACTGAGTATATATAAATAAAATATTTAAAAAAATTACACGATACTTATAGCGATGACACTAGCATTTGTTATTAGCAATTACTAATTAATAATAATTCCTAGTAAGCTTTAGAGAAGATGGAGGGAGAGATGGAGAACGGGGAAAAGGGGGAACTAATTTGTTTCCAAATCATCTAGATGTCTCTCGTAATCTTAATTTTTTCTATTAATTGACATTTGAAGTTCACGAAATTATTTAATCCAAAACGATCGCAAAATAATAATATTTTGCGATCGTTTTGTGGAAAGTCCTAAATTGAGAATAGAGCTCTGAAACATACCTGTAAAGTTAATTATTTGCCGGTCTAATCCAAAGTCCAATAAAGTAGGAACCTACCAGGATGCTAGATGTGGGTTGCTGAGCTTCCTCTTTTATGATAACTTCATAAGCTGATGCAGTTTGCAGGTTTTGATATCATGTTTTTTTATTGTATAGGAGGCAAACGAGCAGACGATTCACCTGATGGTAAGCGATTACCGCCGCCCATGGACACCCACAACACCAGAGGCGTTACAAGTGCGTTGCCGGCCTTTTAAGAAGGAGTACGCTCTTTTCTTGAAGGTTTGAAACCACCGCAGGCGGCAGCTCATTTCACAGTTATAAGTACATGTGTAAGTAAGTAATAAATACGAACTATGTCGTCTACAAATCCTAAGCATTTTCCTATCCCACCATAATTGTTGATAGAATAATAATAATAACAAATATTCCGGACGTCTAACACACAACGCCATCTAGTCCCAAGCTAAGCAAAGCTTGTGTCTAGTATCAGTTGTCTAGTACCCATAAGGTACCTACCTACTAGACAACTGATATAAATACTTATATACTTTTTTTTTATAAATTTACATACATTAATACATATTATACATAGAAAACACCCAAACTCCGAAACGAAAAGAATGGATGCAACTTTTATGTAATTTACTACCTCGTTAGCACAGGCTAGGTCACTAGGTCGCCATGGTGTGGGTCACCATGCTGCATTGTTGTATTGTCTGCATTCGCAATGAGTATGGTGACCATCACTCTTGGATTCTGCTTATGCTTTCCATCAGTCAGAGTAGAGTCATTTTGGCAGGCACATACATAAGTGGCAGCGTGCGCGACTCGGTCGGTCGGACTAAATGTTTGGATGATCTGCAAGTATTTGTGGTAAGTATTCTATCAATCAATCTAGTTTTCATAATACAAGCTCTGCTGCTTAATCTAGTCCTTCGAGCCAACGGTCCCGTTTGATTTGCTTTGTGTGTCAAATAAAATATTTAGTGTCTTCATGTCTAACCCTTTTTGACTGTAATCATTTCATATCCTATATTTTGAGACAAACTCACTTGTTAATTAACTTGCGCTGTTAATATTTCAACAACTGTCCAATGGAATTGAAAATGTGAATGTGACTTGGCGGCCTAGATGTTCCTCATACTCTTTACAAGTTCATTCTTCATTTATTGTGATGACGTCAGCAACACAATGATAAATAGCGTGTGGCTTCCCCCTAGAGTGGCAGGTTCTGGTGACCTCAATGACTCGGTGAAGTACTACGATAGACACCAGATGTGGAGCTGATCAATAACTATCTGGCGAAGCTTCGTTGTCACTGTAGGTATTCCCTATATATTATGTCCTGAAGTTGCTTCAAATAAGTCTTTAGGATTACCCGTAAATACGGTTAAGTCTCGTAACAGGCAGTTTCCATGTTTTATTCTTTGTTTGTGGTTGGGTTAATTTCGATTATCAGTGATGAGACCATTCGCCCAGGTTACATGGCAGGTACCTACTTATTAACCTACGGTATTCGCGCTTGATCTTCATATTTATGTTTACGTTCAATTATTTCATTGATTACTTGCACTGATTACTTTATACTTTAATATTTTTTCTACAGTTTTTTAGTAATTTACATTTCATTACACTTGATACTTGCATGCAATATACACCAGATTATGGCCGGCGTTCCACAAGATGTCAAACTATGAAAACTAAGAATAACTTCTTTTTTTTTTTTTTTTTGATGATGAATGGCAACTAGCCGGATCACTCGGATCAGCTATTTCTGCCAATGTCAAGTAATTATCGTCTTCAATTATCAAGTCTTCAAGTCTTCAAGTCGTCGTCGTGATGAAATTAACGATAAAAAATATATAAAATGTGGATGACATGAAATGGGGACCGTCTTCCGAAAAAACAAAAAACGATCTCCGAATAACTTCTTATTTGTGAAGGAAAAATCTGACATATCTAGGTAATCTGTGAATCCCATGACAGGACTTTCCACAGATAGGGGTTTGAGCACTAATTGCTGAAACCTAGATTTATAAACTAGATATGTATACTAAGTATAAACCTATCAAAAATAGCGGTTTTGGTTATCTACCTTTCCTAAGATAAGGTTTTACGTAGGAAATAAGTATATATTATTACTATTAAATGAACGTCGTGTGAATGGTCCTACCTGGGGACTTCTGGCCAGTGACTTCAAGCTAACTATATCATTAGACATGAACAGCGTGAACACAAACACACACGTACACATACATCAACACACACAGTCAAACGGCACGGTGTTCACACTTACTACTAGGCTTATTACCCACATCCTTTTGTTTGAGCCAAAGGTTAAGAAAACATTAATTGCTATCCTCTCAGACACTTGAAAGGTACACAAAGATGAATGTTAAGAAAGGCACAGTGCTAAGGTGTACGAATGGTAGAGTGTAAAACCTCGAGACGTACTCGAGCTTTGCGACCACACAAGTGACGCGCGAACGACGCTTCGTGGGCTTGCACTGGGGATGAGGGCGAACACGGACGGGACGGAGCGGACAAGAACAACAAACAAATGATAACAAAAATATTGAAAAGGAAGAGTTGAGGCTAGCGTGTGGTTATGCGACACCTGGCACACGGTGTACTCGTGTAGTGGACGAGAGGGACCGACAGAGAGGGTGAGGGGAGGGGCGCGGCCCCCGCCGCAGGGCGCTGCGCGGGGGTCGCGCCGTGCACCGGCTAATAACAGAAGAATTTCGGCACCTGCTACAATCATCATGCAGATGGTGAAGATCTTCTCGTTATCGGTCTCGGCGGCGACGTTGCCGAAGCCCACGGAGGTCATGCAGGTCATGGTGAAGTAGAGTGCGGTCACGTACATGGTCTTGCGTGAAGGCCCGTTCACGAGTTCAGGCCCGTCCGACTCGTTGGACCACACGTACGAGTACGGGCTCTGTGTGACGTTGGCTAGCTTCCACAGCCACGAGTACTGTAGGCCTGAATCGGCGTCGGAGCGTCCGATGCTGTACCACACGCACGCGAGCCAGTGTGCTACGAGCATGTAGAAGCAGAGCAGCAGGATGAGCATGGCGGCGCCGTACTCCAGGTACCGGTCGAGCTTGCGCACCACGCGGCCCAGCCGCAGCAGGCGCACCACCTTGAGCGCGCTGAACAGGCTGCCGATGCCCTGCACACACGACACGGTCGGTACTCGCGCCACACACTCACCAGAGCTTGCTCCCATACGCTCGCAGCTACTCACGTCCTCGTCGTGGTCGAACGCGTTGAACACGTCGTAAGGCAGGCAGGACAGCAAATCTATGAGGAACCAGGACTTGAAGTAGTTCTTGCGAATCACTTTAGGGTCGCTCACCACCTCTCCACCCGGCCCCACGAACGTCGTGTGGAAGTTGAGCACGATGTCGATGAAGAAGATCACGTCCACTATAGAGTCGATGACGAGCAGCGACACGTCTTCGCTCGTCTTGTTCTTGAAGGCAACGTTGTAGGGCACCATGATGGCAGTATAAAAGGTGAGACAGAGGATGATCCAGTCCCAAATGGCTTTGAAGGCGCAGTAGTGCAGAAGTATATGGGGCGGCGTCTTCGGCGCTTCCTGGCGATATTGCGGCAGCACGTCGCCCGACAGGGACATCACCTGCCACATACACGCCCGTCATCAACAAACGTACTAACACACATTTAAACGTCACCACGGCTCGTGGCCGTACACCACACTCGTGTGCTCTTGTGCATACCACTATTTAGCCAAATGCTAAGTGGAACAACTTTTATTGCACCTTTTCTTTTTGAACTAACACACATTTTAGTTGGACGTCATTTTTCGTCTTTTGCAATTACAGTTTTGTGTTCCCACACAATTTTAACAGAGAAAAAAAATGATTTGTGCATTATGTGAAGCATCGGGCAAAAGTCGTAAAATGTATTGTAGACCTTATTGTCGTTTTCTTATTATGAGCGAAGAAGACCAATTAACGGTAAGCAGTACACCTATGATCAATTACAAAAATTAAACTAGAAGATACTACATTTATCTACATAGTAATAATACTTTTTATACCAGTTCAAGTATAATATACTTATATGTAAGCCATGATCTACGTGGTGCATACTGAACGCTGGGTGTTAAAGTTCCTTGTACATATTACTTATAATATCTAGATGTTATTGTTCTTGATAGGTACAATAGATACTCACCTGAAAATGTGCACAGGCTGAAATCACTTATATTGGCACTTTACTAAACTTATAATTTTATTTACATTTATTAGATATTCTTAAGACGGCATTAGCAAGCTCTGCGCTATACGCTTGTTGGAAAAGAAGCGATATGAGAGCCCAGAGTCGTGAAGGTATGTCGTTGTTGCTTAACAAACTTGAGAAGAACGAACAGCCCAGCTCTGGTTTTCTTATACTTACACACAATTGTTTTATTTATTAGTTATAATGTGCATTAGTAATGAGATTTTTTTCTGTACCTCTGCGTTTGGTAAAAATTTGGTAAAAGGTTAAGTGATAAGGATAAATATACAAAACAATAGGTACACATGTTTTGTAATTTAGTTTCTCTCTCAGCCTATGGTACCTACGCTCTTGGAACAGAACGAGTTGGTAAAACTGTCAGTTTGCGCCACATATTTCACATGTTATGTTACTTACTAACAAAACAACCTGACAAATGTCCTTTTATCGCTCACAACGAACAAGTGTCAGGTGCTCGGCGGCTAGCGCAAGTGACAGAGACAGTACAGTAAGAGTAGAAGAGCGTGCGTGTTTACATGGAGTGCGGTAGTACTGACATGCGCCAGGTGGCTCTGCCGCTGCGGCTCCTTGAGCGCGGGCAGCGCCGACACCAGCACGGAGCGCGAGCGCGTCACCGAGCGCGCCAGCTTGGCGAACTTGGACAGACCTGCGTAAACATACACTACACACTCCTTCAAATATTCTACGACCATTGTTGAACTCGGACAAACGTCTCGGGAATTGAAGCCACGCAAATGACTCGGAGTTTGCACTTACCTCCCTTGGGGTCGTCAGCGTCGATGGGCTGCTTGAGCGCAGTGATGTCGCGAAAGGTGAGCAAGAACAGAACCACCAGCTCGCGTTCATTGCGGATGGGAGCCACATGCACCAGCAACCACAGTGGAGTGCCTGCAGCACAAATTATGAGATCTATTAAGGCTAATAAGTGCCTTTGATAGCTATCATTAGTGGAAGTAATAATGGAAGAAGGTAACTGTAAGTTGCGTCAAGGTAACTCACGGTTCTTTTTGTACAGGAGTATTTCGAACTGGTCAGCGAGGTGGTGGTCTAGCGCTCGATCCACTCGGTCTATCGCTTCCTTCTCTGTGAGCTCGCCATACATCCACGTGCAGCGGCAGGACTTCTGCATCACCTCCGCACGATTGTAGCCGCTCATTTTACAGAACGTCTCGTTGCAGTACACGATCGGGTAGTCGACGATCTGCGCGTTCGCCAGCAAGAAGCTGCTGTCTGCTGTACACAAGCACACACACATACACACTCAGCAGTTTTATGTCGTTCGAAGTAGTGGTAAGTGAAAGAGAATGAACTAACGCTGCGACGAAGAGCGGCGGATGATGTTCTCGAGGAAGGTGTTCTGCGGGGCGACGAGCCCCCGGCGGCCGCCCGGCATGGCGCGCCGCTAGCGCCGCATGCGCCGCCGAGCCGAGCGCCTACCCCGCGTCACATGCCTGCATGCACCTGTGCGCGACCGTTGCTGTTAGGTACCTACTCGTTACCTATCACATTGCTCGTCACATAAACAAAAATGAAAAATACAGAACCGACTTCAAACGGAAAATAAATAACAATTTATTCTAAAACACGTAAAACAGTGTTAAAGGTCACCCATCAATTGAGTGACTTCACTTGACTTGACTCGGTTAGATTGCTGGTTTAGTAGCACCATATCTACTATTGCACTTAGTCGACTTGATAATAATTTTAAACAATCGGTAGCATCATGCCGACTCTATTAAATCTTCATAAATAAGATCGTATTTAATCGTGTTATGCCTACTTTATTAAATTCCAATACTAAGGATATGTGACTTGACTATGAAATGTACAATCAAAACCAAAGTTACTAACAATCATTATTTACTTTTAGTTTATTTGTTAAGACCAACCTGAACAAAATTACTTAGTTTGAATAAAAATCTGGTATTAACATTGAAACCATCCAATTGCTTCAGTTCTGCCCGATTTCATACGTACATGACGAGTGGAATCGGAGATATGTGTCTGGCGATACAGCCTCCGTGACAAAAATGTTCTTCCCGAACACGGTGGTAGCGTATCAGACGATCAAACGTCTGAGGCCAACAGGTGTAATAACACAGGTCTTGACAGGGCACGGAGGGTTCGCCGAATACCTGAACCGCTTCCGGTGTAAGGGGAGCCCTTCGTGCACCTGTGACCCAAATGTCGCTCAAACGATTCCACATATTATATTAGAGTGCCCCATATTTGCGTTAGACAGAATAAACATAGAGATAGAAATGGACAGGGAACTGAAGAGGGAGTCAATTTGCGAAATTATTGAAAGTAAAAATAGAGACAGATTCTTAGAATACTGTGTAAAGATAGCAAACAAAGTAATAAAAACAAACAAAGACTGATCATTAAATATGTTTGGATTATATATTGATACATATATAAATGTAAGCATAGTATAAATAGTAATAAATAGTAAATAAGAAACCAGTAAAATAAGAAAACTGTAATAGAGTAAGAATAGCAATAAGAAAAGATACGAGTATATAAAATGTAATAGATTAAGAGCAAATGTTAATAAATAAATAAGATAGCAATATTATTTTCCCCAAAGTGTAAATAAATATAAGCATAGAATAAGTGATAGTAGCTACTTTTAGAATAGGTTCGTTGGGTGGGAGTCCCACCCACCAGAATAAGAGACTCGATGAATGAGAGGTATGTCGCGTGATAGTACGAGAAGCACACAAGAGAGAACTGGTGTAACAAAGAGCATTAGGATAAATAAGGGCGCCAATTACGTTGGCGGTTAGACATAACAAAAAAAAAAAAATTGCTTCAGTTCTCTCACTTCTCTTTAAAAGCATCGAAACACCTCGCACATTTATGTTCCGAAAAGACTTTCGAAAAAATGTTTAATATTGACAATAAATATTCAATATTATTTTATAGTAGGTGGTAATAGGTTTTAAGTATTCATATCAAGAAATCATTTAATTAATTAAATAGTTAAAAAATAAATAAAAAAATATTTTTAATTAAATCTTATAATTATGTCTATTTGATGATGGCATTATTAGTTGCAAATACATACCTAAGGATAAACTTATTGACTTGTAACATCTTTTAATACCTAACTAACCAAAGGGTACAATAATTGTTTACAATTTTAAAATATCCTGAATGATTCATGAGACACAAAATATATTTCAATGCTACGAATAAAGCTATTAGATTTGTGAGACAACTTTAACTGTTTAGCCTTTTGCTGCAGAGTGCAGAGCCTGTGCGTAATGGAACAAAACACATTGTTGTACTTAGTTGTTGTTGTTTTAGGAATGTTTCCTAATTTGAGTTGCATTCATAGCTGCAATTTCAAAATCACTTTGAAATATTTGTGGATGGAAATCCGATATGCATTCTCTTATTATTTTTTTAAATAGCTTCTCATAAATATATTGTTCTTTACTAGGCAACAAACAATAAATATATAAATAGAATTCATATTTCATCATATTCGCTATTTGTTATGTTTGGCAACATTTTATTATAGAACCTAGATCATCATAAACATGTTTCAAATCTGCCTTAATCCTTAATCCTTTAAAGGCATCATGATTACATGGTCATGTGTGATCACTTGTACGAGTTACTGTTTACTGCTGTACTGTTCGAGCCATTTTTGTTTACTTTTTAGCTGTAAACAGATATTTTTGTTATTGTAGTTGCTGTATCATCTATCGTAGTTACTATGAAATGTATTGAATTCTGTTTTATGTATAGAGTATATCCCTACATTACATATACCTATTACTATTTTTAACAAAAACGACGTCACTGTTTCTAACATACGTTATATAATTATTATTCATTTAAATTGAATTCCTTTAAATTATTTGTATTATGTAGTTTATATGAAGAAGTCATCTATGGTGACATTATTTAACTATACTAATATAATAAAGCTGAAGAGTTTGTTTGTTTGTTTGAACGCGCTAATCTCAGGAACTGCTGGTCCGATTTGAAAAATTCTTTCGGTGTTGGATAGTCCATTTATCGAGGAAGGCTATAGGCTATCATCACGCTACTACTAATAGGAGCGGAGAAATAAAATTATGACTAAACTTTGTACGAAAGAGGCAAAGTTTGTGTAGGTACATAATCAACGAAATATTATAATTTGTATTATTACTTTTGAACAAAACTGTACTAAAATAAACATTGTGCTATCGCGAGATCGATTTTCCAAAAAGATGGCGAAGTGCGATGTAAATGAGATAAAAGTAAAAAAGTAGGCATAGTGTGATCTTATGTATGAAGGTTTAATGAAGTCGGCGTGATGCTACTGATTGTTTAAAATTATTATGAAATCGACTAAATGCGATGCAAGTAGGCATCGTGCTACTAAACCGGATTGACCTAACATTGCAATCTCTTAACGTAGTTCGTATTCTATAGGTTATAATTATTCATTATAATAAATCTTTATTGGAAACTACAAGAAAAGAAACAGTAACATTGTATGCGAAAATGTCTGCATTAGTTAAAAACTGTGTCGCAGACATTAACGTCTCCTCCGGTTTGGGGCCGTTCTATTTATTATTCATGTTTTCATCCTCATTCATTCATTTAAACCCTTAATGACATTCGTTTGGCCAAATAATATGTTGGTATTTTATATCCTGTGCACGGCTTGCTCGGCGGGCCTTTCTGTTGTCAGAGAGCAAAAGCTTCTTTTAGCTTTACACCTTTAAGTTTAGCTTCCTGAACTGTTCCACAAGAAGTTCTGGTTCAAATTTATTGTGAAACAGCTACTGACTGTTGCTACGAGCAGCGAGTTAAGATAATTGTTTTTTCAAAGACCCTCTCTCTAGTTTTCGATAATCACTTTCACTACTAAGTAACTCAATTTAATTTGAACTAGTTTTATCAAACACAATGGGGATGTTTTAGATATATGGTACAGATTTTCATTTACTACTACTTATTTTACAATTTAAAGTAAACTTAAGGCTAGAAAGACAACTGAAATAGGAATAACATGATGATGGCCAAATACAAGTTGCCACAAATATCCAAATGACAACATTTAAAAGAAAAAATACTATCCCAAGGTTGTCGACAAATTCGTGTGCGTGATAATCCGGCTATTCGCGAAAGTAGTAATTACACAATATTGTTTTTATTTGTGAAAGACTAGTGTAAAAGAGATCCATATTAACATCCCGACAATCAGCGTTGTAAGCACGACAAGCCCTTATTCCATAGGAATTTTGACTGCTCGCAACTACAGGAATGTGCAATAGATTTGGCTTACATACATATACTGTGGATACACACAGCTGATCCAATTTTGTGTCGCTTTATAAGTAGAAGAATGTTTTTGTACAACGAGTGTTGTAATCAGGCTAATAACAATTGGAACGGAATTCAATTCCATTTAATTATGAATTTACGTTGAATGCCCTCCAGCCGATCAATATAAGTACCTACTGTAGTTACATGTGAAGCACTTTTTGACGTTTAAGTCGAGTGTGTTCAATGTACAATCAATTTGAAAACGATCTAGGTCCTCCTGCAGAGAAATTGATACAATTTACCATAAATAAACACCAATACCGCACTACTAGAATACGGTGTGTGTATAGATACTTGTAATGAGACGAAATAGTGAAGTGCCAAGAATACTTAAAATTACTAAATAACTAAAATGTGCTGTAATAGGTACTTTACTGGTACTCATTGGATAGACTATGGTTTTAAAACCTTTTTTAGGAGTCGCAGAGTATTATTATTATTATATATTATATTATTATTATATGTTTTGTAATGCAAGTGTCATGTACGTGCAAGGTTAATTAGGGTGCTCCATACTTATGGCAGTCCTTTTTATTTATTTATTTATTTAAATGCTTGTACAATGCCTTATGCCTTGTGGTGGCGGATTAACAATACGGAGTTTCATCACCCCTACTCTGACCATGGGTGTGAGTGTGAGAAGAGGCGACTGGGGGGGGACAACTGCGCAAGAAAACATTATTGCAAGGAGTAGGAACACTTGAAACAAACCCTTTACCTACCAAGCCGTTTAGCAAACGCGGTAGTGAGCCGAAACCTCCTCGCTGAGGAGAGGCACATGCCCAGCTGTGGACTGTTGAAGGCTGTTGATGATTATACTTTGTATATATATATATATGTAACAGAATACAAAATTATATATTGTCGTGAAAACAAAATGTGTAAGGAGTCAACAGGCGCTGGCTTCAACCATAACTAAGTTTAGTGTTTTATTGCATCATGGACCTTTTTACAAAACTATGTTTCAATCTATTATTTCATTATAATTGTTTATTTTGTAATTTATATGACATTATATCGAAGTAAACTTGGTGAGGTTGAATCTGTGAATGTAATGAATACTGAACCAATTTTGAAAATTATTTTAACAATAGAAACCCACATGATTTGCGAATACATTAACCCGAAAAATGACTAACACCAAATACGATATACACGCGAGCGGAGGCCCGGACAAAAGTTAATGTCACAAATAGGTACATCAATTAGTTGATTTTATCGAGACTATCTCAATATATAATAATGAATCTTAATCGATGTGACAAACGAGTGGAAGTGTGTTTTTTAATCAAACTTTCAAATATTTTTTTTTGCAAAACAATATTTTTCGTTTTTTTTTTTCTTTTTTTTAATTAAATAGTTTTTCAACGTCAAATGTCGGATAAAACAAAATTCCAGTTTTTGCGCAAACAATGCGATTGTCGTACTTAGGTAGATATATTAAATGCTTTAGAGATTGCTGTCATCCATTCAGATCCAAATCGATATTTCAGTGATGATGATTTACCACCACTTATCGTTGCATTCTCCGACGTGCACAAACATGTTTGTTTGCTCGGATCTTTGATATTGATTCGTTTTAAATGTCCATAATAAATGTAGAAAGCCAATGTTCCAGTTCCAACAAACACGAATATGAAAAGAATCTGCCCGGTTGCTTGTAATACATAGTATACATACCTAGGTTGGTCCTTAAATTGATAGCCACAGAATAAATACAATCCCTTCTTTCATGAAACTATTTTGGATTGACGGCTAATTTCAACACAAACCTCCTTTGTGAAAATCACTGATCACCTATGTGTAGTTCTTTTTTAATATATTTAAAGATTATGTGTCACTCTTGTTTGCAACAATGGACTTCTCGCGGGAAGCTTTTCGTGCTATGATTTTTTGGTGAGGTTGAATCTGTGAATGTACTGAATACTGAACTGATTTTGAAAAGTATTTTAACAATAAAGAGCCACATATCCAACGGCAAGATTACGTAGCCACAGAGTTGTCTTGTCAGTCCCTAGTCAGCGTGGGGACTAATGGCCTTAACCCGCTCCTGAGAGGAGACCCGAGCCCAGCAGTGGTACATTATGGGTGGTTGATGACTTGCATTTTGACTAAGGGAGGTGGAGTAGACGAGTACGAGTACAGCTGACCAAATAGACTTAGAACGGACTTACTAGACTTTACTTACAAAGGCTGCTCTACAATATTATAAATATGAACCCAAATTGTTCCGTGAGCAAAGTGAGCCCAAGCTCTCATTGTTCAAACGGTTCGTGTAGGTATGATGTAATCATGTTGATGTTGAGGTAACTATGATACTCGTGTATGAGTGGAAGTCTATTGAGTGATTCGTTCCGACAACTTGAGTGTTTTTTGGCTTTCGCAGACAGGCTGAACGTGTGACATCAGTTATTTTATTAGTTCTTATTTCTTAAATACACGTAACTGTTTACATTATTTACATATTGCTATACTACTCAATTTTGGATAAAAATGTTTATATGAATGTAAGACTCTTAGCTTTATTGGCAAAATCACAGATCGATATGAGGTGCCACATAATTCTCAACAGGATAAAGGTGTAAAGGTAATCATAAAGGTTCTCAAACAAAATTTAAACGTTATCAAAAGGCATTTGTACAAAGATTTTTACACCTCTTTCTGATACCTGAAAGAAACGGCTAAAGGGTTGGCGGTTAAAAAGGGCGAATTCGACACAAAGTGACACAAGAAAAGAGCGTACTCCTTTCTAAAAGGCCGGCAACGCACTTGTAACGCCTCTGGTGTTGCGGGTGTCCATGGGCGGCGGTAATCGCTTACCATCAGGTGATACGTCTGCTCGTTTGCCCCCTATTTAATAAAAAAAAAAAAAAAGATGAATATGAACACACAAGTGCAGTACAAGAATGTTGTGCCTGAGGCAACTTCGCAACATAAGAGAAGGAGAGAATGCATCATTTGAATGTGAAACATTCGAAAAGGATATTGGCTTCAAAGCAACACATGACTGGACACACGAAAATGTGCAACAATAAATCCATATTGTGTATAAACTTTGATAAGTGTGTTTTTAATATGCGACATAAAACTTGTACCTGCTGATTTAGATTCTATAATATACGAGTATACATATATATATAATAATAGATCACTTTATTGTACACCAGATGCATTACATTACAAGCTAAGCTTACTAGTAGGAATCTCTTACAGGCAACTATTGGATGGAGAGAAAACATGATTAAGAGAGAGTGTTGGGTAGTCTCTGGTGTAAAACTAGGTATCTCGAAAAATAAATAAATAAAGCAATAAAGATTATTATATACCGTTATACTAATACATAGTGTGGGTTATGAAATAAATACAAACAAGGAATAAGATAAATATACAGATAATTACAAACTTAAATGTAGTAGTGTGACGCAATTGACTAAATAAATAAAATAAGTAAAAAAATAAATAGCAGGTTAAGGGATGTTGATGTTTCCCAGGTAATGCTCCTTTACAAGTCTCTTGAATGCAGTTAATGTTTGTGCTCGTCTAATCGCGACTGCTAGGACATTCCACAACCGAACTGCTTGGACACAAAAGGAGTGGTCGAGAAACTTAGTAGAATGGCCAGGCATTTTCAGTTTCAGGTTCTTAGTAATTTGGGATGTGAGTCGTGTAAGAAAGTGAACCAATAAGAAGTACCAGAAGCTTTTAAAAAAATCTTGGGACGATATACGGAGAGGTTTGCGCTATCATCTTGGACAATGTTCCTACTTATATAACATACTAGAAACCCGCCCTGGCTTCGTACGGGATCAATACGGAACATATTATATAGCCTATCTATCTCTGAGGTGTGCGACTTAATTTTTACCGACGTCTTCAACAAATATCGTTATATTGTAGCTAATATATTCAAAAAATTCACTAATTATATACGATATCAAGAATCACTCTTACTATAAGTAAAGACCGCATAAAATTCCGTGCAGTAATTTTTGAGTTTATCGCGAACAGACAGATACGGCGGATTTGTTTTATAATATGTAGTGATGAACTGGAACCAACAAGAAAGTGGACTATTGGTAATTATTAATTAACACTTACTGCGTGTGAAGTCTCGGTAAACGTGGCGGACAACTGATGGAGGCATGGTTGGCGGCAGATGCTCAAAGGAGCTGGCTGGCGGAGCTGGACGCGAGAAAGCTAAAATCGACAGCGATAGGCTGATGACGATGGATGAACAAGTCAAATATCCTATTGTGTTCTACAGTATAGTATGATTCAGCTAAAAGGAATATATCTTAAGTGTTTATTTTAAATTTTGTCTTAGCTTAAGTCGCCGAAAAGTATAATTCACAGTTTCGCCCTTAGTAAGAGTCTAGTTCCTGCTTCAATGACCTAGGTGTTTTCAGGGACTAGCCAACTAAGGAGGCTTAGATGACGATAGCACGCACTCCATTTTCAGTCCTCATTTAGGGTTGTAAATATATATATATATATATATACGACAGCGTGTTTGTCGGTTACCGTAGCAAAGAGTAACCTATGTTCTTCCTCAAGAATCGAAGTATCTCCACGGCAAATTTCATTGAAATTGGTGCAGCGGTTTGGCCGTGAAAGCTGGACAGACCGACAGAGTTACTATCGCATTTTTATTATAAGTTTGGATTATATATTATATAACAATAAAAAACCCGATTGCTAAAAATGAACTGAAAAGAGAAACAAGGATCACAATATCTATATAAAATTCCAAGGACTAATTCATTGCTTAGTAAGCTTTAGTTAAATAATAAAGTGATTAGGAACATACTATCAAACTAACTAAACACTATGGGCACCATAGTGCATGCAGCGACAAACGCAGTTTTGGTACCTAACTAGATCTTTCTTTGCACGTAGGGGACAAACAATACTTTGTAGGTAATAGTCCACGGGCCCACGTACAAGGGATTTCAGTGATTATTAACAGGCTGAAAGTTTATACACAGCTTCGTTTTGACGAGACACCCAACTTTTATTATTGGGCCAAATTCTGATAGTGGCAGGAAAAAGCGCGATAGGGAGCGAAACACGTCGATTTGATGAGTGTCCCAAATTAAATAATAACAGTTTCTAAAAATCAATACTTCGAGAAAATACGATGGAAAACTGAGAAAAACTTGTGGCATACAAAGTGAATGGTCCCTTCCGACTGACCCCCAGCTCTAACATGTCAGAATGGTGACTTGATTTTTTTTTTAATAACAAGCTGAATTTTGTTTTGTGGCTTGCAAAATATATATTTTTTATAAAAAATGCATCGGCATACAAATTTGTTGGTAATTTTTTTGAGACCTACACTCGAAAGTTGTCAAGATTATGTTAATCTTTTTTAGATTAATAACCGTATGCCACGAAAAATTTATGATTATTTACTTAATTCCTAATCTAAATATAATAGTGACCTACAAAAAAGTGGTATTTTTTTAGTTAACTTAAAAAAACAAAAAATCGAATCATTTAATATGTGCTCCGTACTTATGTCTTGTAACCACTGGTTTCATTTGTATTAAACTAATGTTATAAAAATAAAAGCTTGTATTATGAGTGTATTAACAGAACTTTGATAATAATGCAAAGTGCAAACAGTGCATGAAAAAAATTAAACTTATAAATAATTTAATGATAAATATTAAAAATCAATCAATCCTCATCAGATTCGTCACTCGAATAAACCCATTTGGAACGCTTTGAATTGTGTTTTGGTCCAATAATAAAAGTTGGGTGTCTCGTCAAAACGAAGCTGTGTATAAACTTTCAGCCTGTTATTAATCACTGAACTCCCTTATATGTGGGCCCGTGGACTATTACCTACAAGTATTGTTTGTCCCCATCTCCTTCTGACGCAGTCAAGTCATAAAAGTAAATAGTAATCAATGGAAGCGGCAACCCCTCACTGCAACAGGCAGCAAAACTGTATGAACAGCTTTCGGGTGTTCTTCTATCGATTCCTGTGTTATAACATGTGTGTATTGATATTAAAAGGTTCGAGTTCTGATGTTGAGTAAATGACTCGATGGAAACTATTTGGAATTAGAAATGGTATACCAAAAATGGCCCTTGCCAACTACTAATTAGTTTAGTGCAATGCCGTGTTAGAGGCAACCGAATCAATATGCCTAATCGCATAAACAACGTGTCCACAGTACTGTATACTACCGTAGTTATTAGTGACGAGCGGTGCTCGCGCTAGTCAAGGCCCTGCACAAACATATTCTTCAACAACTTTATATCAATGTATGTTGATAATCCTCGATGTAATGGTTCGATGATCACACAGTACAATTTATAGCAAAATAATAAGGAAAGGTACCTACCCTTTGCCCAAGTTACTCTCAAACTACAATTTTTGCGCTACTCCGGCGTCTTCTAACCCTGGACCAAGACCAAAGTTCCTAATACCTACTAGTACCTATAAAATATATTATACGAATTGATCTTTGAACTGTCCCGAGCTTGTTCCAAAAATATATCTACGTGCTAATCCAAACGGCAGAGCATTGCTAAGTGCTGTAAAGCACTTAGCAATTTACAGACCAGATAAATTTACAGACCTAATATATTTTCCTTGCATAGTGCGGTAACTTACAATATTTTCTTAGACCTAGATATTGATTTATTTCAAAGCAGACCAACTTGCAATAAGGCGACGTTTGGTAAATAGTTTTTTCAATAAATGATTGAGCTGCTTGGCAGATTGTTGTCATAACATATTGTAAATAAACATTATTTGAAATGATTGGTAGTTGTGGCAATAGTGCTTTCAATACGCATTTCAGACTGCATTATAATTTCGCATAAGTGTTTCTCTTAATAAACATCTACATTTTTGTTATATTGCTATCTTTTAAGTTTTTGTATTGATATAAGTTTAATGATTTTGTCATTAACTTAGGTACTTACCTATAATCACATACGGAGGCTTGTTCTAAGCAACCTTACCTTACTTACCTACCCTTTATGTAGGTATAGTGTATTGTGTTATAAGCATGTAAGCCAAAATATAGTAAATAGTGTGGCTTGATATTCGAGCATGTAGGAGCCAAAAAGAGCCACGATTGAGAGCGACGTATCAGTGTCGTTGCGGTGAAATCCACTTGTGAATGAGAGTGTACAAATGTGAGCCCCACTAAGTGCTCGCGATCGATCGACGACTAATCTGTATGTAATTGTTGAATAAATTCTGTGTTGAGTTTGTCACCGAAAATCACACTCGGTACCGGTCGTATACCTATATAGGCTCAGGCGGTAGCTCACACTTGCGAGCAAGGAACTTGGGCTACGGGCTGTACGAACTCACACAGAAACACGAGCCATCGTTGTCCTCCATCCTTTATTTCCTGACCGTCGGCGGCTTGTTTTGTGAAACGATCATAACTACATCGTGTGCTATTTAATATGTCCCAAGTGCGGTCGGCACAACAGTGAAATATCAAATGCCACTATTGAAGGGTAAGATAGTTCTAACTGATCGGATGGTCATCGGGCGTGGGAACGAACGAAGCTAAGACAGTGGGTCTGTATGGGCAATTCGTACAGAGGTATTCGAAACGTAACTTACTTTAACTACTTATTCATGGAAACATTCTCAGGCTCGCTGAATGGGTCCGGGACCGTGAACTCTGTCAAGTTAATTACTAGTTAATTATTATCACTTGCCACATTGATACTCATAACACAATATGAGTTAAACTACACAATTAGTTTTAGTTATGTTTCACTTGCATAGTTTTACTTTTCTACAAAATAGAAACAAGTACATTTCGACTCAATCGTTTAATTCATTAGCCATGTAAGCAGTCGGTGTTCTTTGTGATAAGAGTGTTAAACGTTAAACGAGTAGATTTCACACGGCAACTTACAAAATCCTGGTTATTTCGTGGGCACATATATATATATATATATATATATAAAGTATAATAAAAGTAAATACTTTACTTAAGGCGACCTAAATACTTTAATGGATTATAGCGGTCATTATGGTTCATAAGTCATAGACCTCACTGTGAAATACCATTTTGCAAGCTCCAAAATTATTAAACAAATTGAATTTATAAAATTTTTATAAAATGTCGAAAGTATAATGTAATGTTCTACTCTCTATAACTATAACTCCAAATTGAGACATTTTCTTCGTTTGACAGCATTTATATTATTTATTATATAACTTATAATATAAGGGGAACTGAGCCACAGACACGTGTTTGATAGAACTAATATAATCAGAAATAGTGAACATAATTAGTGGGATAAAAAAGGTAAACCAAAAATAATAGCTAACAATAAAATGTTTGGGAGCAGCCGCCGTGGCGAACTTATTCATGAATTTCATTATTGAACAAACTAATGTTGCTCCTGTCAGTCTGTACTCTGTAGCGCCAAGTGCTGTGGACGCTTCTGTCGCTTCTGTCCATACAACAGAATCAAGTAGGTACATTATAAAACACTTAAACCTTAATCAATTGATGTAAGTTGTATTCATCATTCCCTACTAGCTATGGTGAAACCCTTAAAGGTGCAATGAGTAAGTGCCGATTTCATTAACAATAATTCTTTAAAATTTAAATACTTCGACAAGTGGCAAATAAAACAACCCAAACAAAACCCGTTGGATTAGAACCTCCTCGCCTCCTCGGTATGAATATGTAACCCCAGGGCCCAGTTAGACTGTACCTGATGTGATCATGTGCAGCAAGGATGCACCGTCAATGGAGTGAATTATGTTAATGATCAAATATTGCATAGATCGGTGGCGTTACGTATAATACCTACATAATAACAGTCGTAATTAGATCAAGCTAATTGAAAGATGAAAAACAAAAGTAAGCGCCAGGTGAAACTGTAAGTCGATACTAGCAAATTAAACAGAATATAAATAACGTTATTTAGTCAAATTTCCTTAGGCACATGTATCTCCAAACTATCATTGTTATGAAGGCTCGGGCATTTACGTAAGAATATTATATCTGATTTAAAGTTCAAATTATTCCTAAGAATGTCCGATATAATAACAACAAAATAAATAAATAAATATTCTGGACATCTAACACACAACGTCATCTAGTCCCAAGCAAAGCTGAGCTTGTGTTATGGGTACTAGACAACTGATATAAATACCTACTTATATACTTTTTTTTTTGTAAATACATACATATCATACATAGAAAACACCCAAACTACGAAACAAATATTGGCAGATCATACAAACAACAATATCTCGGACATGCAATTACTTGATCCGCCCCGGGATCAAACCTAAGACCACAGCAGTCGCATACACTACCACTGCGCAATCGAGGCAGTCAAAAAATATTACAAAAAGTGTGTCCAGACAAGTGTGTCAAGCATAAGACAAGCGTTAGTGTGCCGCCGAGCGGCGCGGGCAGACCGCAAGACCGCAACGCTCTGCATCAAATCGTAGACGTTCTAAACACTGAATAGGTTAGAGACTCCCAAAACAGCCGCCTCAGCAAAGAGTCAAATGGATGTAGAGGACGCTGTTGACGTTTGTGAGGACAGATGATAGTTGCCTGTGCAGCTTGGTGAGAGTTGTCGCGAGGTTTCGTTGTGCTACTTGTTGTCACTTACAACGTGACAATAACTTCATTTTGTTTTATAACATTCGACTTTATTTGTCATCATTGACAGCCCTTTCATTTGTTATGTATGTACCTACGAGGATGCCTAGAGGACGACATAATTTACTGTTCAAATTCAGCTCTTTCGACAGATGCATTATTTTGCAAGTGTATCCCTGCCTGATTAAAGGTTCATGTAATAGGTATTTATTTACTAGGTGTAGTTGGAAAAACAACTCGCACGAGCTAGACTGGTCTATGGCGGTTCAGAAATACCACCATTGACACGTTACAGACGCCGCGTCGAGCTTGGCTCTATCGTGCTCCAGTGCAGCGTGCCGGTCAGGAGACACGGTGCAACAGATCCCTTTTGGGCGCTGATGACGCTCTGGGTCATGTCCGCTGTAGTCCTACCACCTAGTTTCTATAATCCAGTTATGTGCCGAGCGACTCACCGTACTAGACGGATCCGGCGCTCGATAATACCTACGTTCGGTAGCACCGCACACAACATATGATCGACCCTATGACGAACAGTTCAACGTCGGTGCATGCCACAGTAGAATTCAAATCGACTGTCAGACGGCGGCCATCCGCCGCACGACGCTCGCAGACCGCTCGGCGCGTTAGGCCACGGGAAGGAGCTAGTCAACTGCTCCGCAGAACATCCGAGTGCTTCGGAAGAACGCTTTCGAGTCGCGACCGCGTAGATACACTAGTCGCCTGTTAAATGTGAACTAGCTCGCTGACTTGATGGGCGAGATCATGTTTTGGTCGTCGGGGCCGTAGAGCAGCTCCGGTCGCGCTGCACGAGTGTCGTCACGCGCGGTCGTGCGGCGGCGGCGCGGCGGACACTGCGGGGCGGCCCGGCCCCCGCCCCGCACCCCCTCACTCACGCCTCGCGCCTCGCGCACGCGCGACCCTCGGCCCTAAGGCGCATGTGAAGCACGCTGTACGCTGTACGCTGTAGCTGTGCGATAATTTGTGTCACCGACACTGAAATAACAGACGTCGCGACGCATTGCCGCTCACAACAGTGTTTACAAGCCGTGGTAGCTACTCTGGTGTTGCTGCATAAGTACCTACAATCCTTCGATAGTCAGAAAAATAAGGTGCTCTGTTATTTACGACCAAGGACGAAAAGTGTGATGTCGCAGATCAATGCATTCGTCCGGCTCGGACAAAATGTGTACAAGTGTCACTTTGTTATGTACAATCAACCTCGAAAGTAGCTGACCTTTATAATGTTCCAAAAATTCATATACATCTGTAGCATACATAAATAGCTATTAAGTCTAGCGCCAAAATTGAAGGATCATCTTAAAAGTTCAAATTTAACTGAACAACCCAATACCAAAATTAGCTGAAAAACACATTCACCAAAAGTAACCGAACGCTAAAATGTCAAAAGTAACTGAACAACATTAGACATTAGAATTCATTGCGCTCGTCGTCGCTATGATCTATGCAGCGAAGATTGACGTACAAAATATTATATAAGTTTAAGCAATAATTAGGTTTTTTTTCATTAGTACTCATTATAATATTGATAAAGAAATGTAAATATAAAAATATGATTTTTAGTTAGAGCGCTGATAGTAGACACATTTAATACCACTGTTAACAGAGATTTTATAAAATGAAATGAAAACAGATTTGCAGAACAGCAAGAAAGACTATTCACCATAGCTGGGCACCGTTAATGAAATAGTTAACTTCGTTAATCGTTAATCCGATATAAAAAAAGTTAGCGTCGTTAAACGTTAAAGCGTTACATTTCGGAAGAATTAACGCAAGTTAACGTTAATGTTAATCCGTTAATATGTATAAAATTGCATCTTTATATCGTTGCGTCAGTAAAGTTATAAAACTTGTTGGTTTAGGTTCTGGAAGTTAACAGGTTAGGAACAAAACATACCTAATACTTGTATAATTCAAATGAGTAATTTAATCGTCGGGCATAAGGTGCATATTCCCCTTCATGAACATTAACGTGTTGAAGTTCTCGTCTGAAAGCGAGGCTCGTTTTGGTTTTAAAATGTCTTTACTACTACTATGCTTGAGGGCATAGCAGTGTTGTATTTAATGAATAGATTTATGAATATCTGTTCCCCGAGGAATGCAGGATCGTTGAACGAGTCTTTTGATTTCATGTCCAGCCACATTTTAATGAGACTTTGCGCTTTACTCTTTAAAGAGTTGGAGCTTTTTGGTTTTTCTACAGACTGAGTGACAGAATTGAAAAAGTCTTCCTCGTCAACATCGTTGTTACTCGCATTACTCCCTCCGCCACTTAAACTAGCTGTCCTTCGAATTTTCCGCTGCTTCTTGTCGTAAGGCATCTTCTACTTTTTTTCCATGGACTTTTTTACTGCATCCACTCCACTGCTGTCATACGTTTCCAGCCATATCAACCGGCACTTGGGGTGAAATGCCGCGGCAAGTTGACACTGTTCAGGTAACTATTCCGCATTGGATTAACGATTAACGGACTTCTGCATATTAACGGAAGTTAACGTATACGTTAACATTTTTAAAAGTTAACTTAAAAGTTAATTCGTTAAACAAAATGTTAACTTCGTTAATTAACGATTAACGGATTAACGAGTTAATGCCCAGCTATGCTATTCACACACTAAAAAGTCTCTTACTTTTCCTTTTCCTACTGTAGAAGTTGGTAATTTGCGAAATAATAATGCGGTGAGAATATAATATATGCTAATTTATTTAGGACCAAAATAAGTTTAGTAAAGGAGCGAGGGAGCACACGCGATCACCGCTAATCGTAAACGTGTAATAAGTAGCCGAGTAACGTAAAATGCTTACTCGGCTTAGTGTACGGTTGCATCGTACATGCTCCCGGGCCAATAAGATAATATACAACGGTTAATTAGGCATCCTCTGAGATAAAGTGACATCTTTTAACAATCGGTGACGTAGCTTTATCTCGTTTGCTTTCAGAGTCCGCCCTGATTATGTCTATGTTCACTGCACTTCGCTCACGGTGAGCAGTACTCTGCTTTCGCGAAAACACTACACTTTTTGACACACCTTGGGATATTTCCACTGCTGCAACTGTTCGCCGCCTTCTCCACAAGAAGTATGCAGCCAAGATAACGGCCACTCCCAGCAAGCCGTAACAAATGGTGTATTGATGAATGTCATTTGTAGACACAGTGTAGTCTGGCGAGTTAGAATTGGCAGCTTTTAATTGTTCTATTTTTTGATCCAGCTCGAACAAAGTGTTGTTTAATGGGTCTATGGATTCACTATAGTGGGATAGCGAAACCTTCACTATGTGATTTAACTCAGCTATCTGAGGGGTGGGCACCTCTGAATTAAGTTGGATGCTATTTGCTGCTCGGGCATGAGAATATAAGGTAAAATCTTTACCTTTTACAATACATTTCGAATCTAGGTCAATAGTACCAGCTCCGTACAGCTGTTTAAAAGCAACTTGATCTTGACATATGATCCTCACCGAAGACATATTGCCACAAAAATAAAAGTACTTGGACTGGTCATTTAATTGTACCCAAGTATCTTGGCAAGGGGATTTATCTACAACACACTGTTTTAGTTTGTTGTCCATTTTACAGATTTTTTCATCGATAGTTAAGTGATTTATCGGTTTGTTAATTTGGCATAGATATGATTGTTCGTTATGCAAGCATAATTGAAGCTCTAACAATGAAATTGTAAAAAAAGGCGTCTTTTTTCAAATTGATAGCAACAAATTCAGCAGCTGGTACAACGCTGATCATGTCGCTGTTAACTTGCTGAGGCACGGGTAAAATCTTGTAAATTTTGTAATTATCTCTGCTAATCAATGGAAATGTAATCTCAAATATAAAGAATTCTTGCAACATTCTCGCTTTAACTTTCAACATACTGTATATATATTTGAGATCCGTCTGTATATTTTCTACGGGTAAAGTAACATCTTTAGATAACTGTCCTGAGATGAACTGTAACTCACGCTGAAGCTGTTCTGGAGTTAAGAGGTGAGTATCAAATTTTCCATGGTAAATATCTGTGATGGTACCCAAGAGAGTATCTTGAATTCTTCTGAGATTTTGAATCAAATTTATAGCTGTGATTGACGATAACATGTAATTATGATCAATTGACTTTTAAAATCTGTTGGCAATTATTACTTTTGTTATTTCTTTTTATGGTAAGCGATTACCGCCGCCCATGGACACCCGCAACACCAGAAGCGTCACAATTGCGTTACCGGCTTTTGGGGGAATGGGGAGAGGGAGGGGTTAGGTATAGGCTTAGAATATCCTCACTCACTTGGTGAAACACAGCGTAAGCCCTGTATCACTCCGGTCAAGCCGAATAAAGAGTATACAAATATGTGATTAACAAAAATGTACTAAACTGTACATTTTGTATATCATAAAATCAAGTACACTCTCTTAGGTGCTTACATGTCATTTTTTAATTACGTCATAATTATTCAGTACAATAATTGACTCGGATTCCAAACTAAAATAGGGTAGATGACTGTATCGTAAATAAATACCATTATGTCCTTCCTTAAACTGAATATTACAAAACATCTCGACAAACATAATTATTACAGCTTTTCATTTTTCATTTATATTGCAAAATTTAATCAAATAAACATTGAAATCCATTGCTCAATAGGGAATATGCATGTTTTTTTTTAAATGCTTAATCAGATCAAATATAAATTGGCTTGAAAATAGCCAAATTAATTATGAAAGTGAAATCCAACCAAAAACATTCTGTAAAAAACTAGCCAAGTAGGTACTAGTTCTATTTTGATGATCATGAGTGAGTGAGTGTCATAAATGCGAAACTTTGCTTTTGCTTAACTTCGGAACTAAATAACCTACGGCTTGAAATTTTTTATTAAGAATGTGATTTTATAGCTTACTCGATGACGAAAATTTCAGCGTTCTGGTCTTACCCAGAGGTTCTCAAATAGGGGCCTGAAAATGCGGCGAAATGGTTCCAGTAAAGGATGGTACGGCAGTGTTTGCTTCGCGCTCGACTTGGCGGGGGCACTGCCGTGCCCCCCGATTTGAGATAACAATCAAACGCCGCCATTTTTCGAGCGCTTTTGACATGGCCAAGGACGTCATTGTCATTTTGTGTTTGTTTACTAATCAGTATTTCAGTTACTTATTTACAATTTTAACTAGCCCAGTATGAATTTACGACGTCGATAACTACGATGAAGTGACCATGGACGTCACATTTCGTCTCCACCAGTTCCACCAATATCATAGTGACGACGTTTATAAGTTTGAATTTCCCTCCCTTAATTTTCACTTTTGGTTTTATAATTTCTGTGTTGAATAATCACAAATAAAACCTGTTAAGTATACCTATTGGAAATACAATAATGAATCTAGTAAAAAATAAATTGAACCTGACATAACAGTTAAATATTGTATAAAGTACATGATGGAGAGGCGTAATGTCTAGCAGTGGTGAGTGGACTGCGATAGGCATCAACACAATAAATTAGCACTTATACTTTATATGTTTACAGTCAGTATTAATAAAAAATTATTATCAGAGTAGGATATCAATTGCAAACAGGCTGCTCAAACAGATAAGACTAATCGAATACGATACACTGTAAGGTTCGTTCTTTTTTTTTTCTTTTTTAAAAGACAACTCCCACATTAGGAATAAACATCCTGTGTCGTGGGGGGCTTTACAAACATACATGAAACGGACACAAAGAACATCCAGACTCGGGACAACAATTCGTGGATCACACAAAGTGTTGTAGGTACCGCGTGGGATTTGAACCCACGACACTTGGCGCAGTAGCAAGCGGCATGGCGACCGCTGACACCACTCGGCCAACCGTGCAGTCGCAGTTCCCAACTCTGTAGCCCGAAAACATGCCCACATGACATTCTCATTTAAAAAATATGTCCACTTCATGCGGCGCACATCACCACCGGTAGCGGGGGCCCTGTTCGAGGTCAGTGGTCCTCGGAATCCTAAGCTGGTCGGTGGACGGCCTCTCCCCTGCCGACGTACCGGTGTTGGCAAAGCCAGTGGAGAGAAAAACTAGTCGCTTGAAGAAGAGCTCGACGCCTCTGCACCAGCCGGAACGTCTATAGCTTCTTCCGGAGACGGCAAGACGGAGCGGAACGACGAGTCCGGGGACGTTGGCAGTGCTCTCCGTCTAGCTCTCGTTTGCATCGTTATTGGAATTTCTCAAGTATTTTTTTGACATAACGTTTACGTTTAAAAGCGCTTTTTACAACACTTAAATAATAAATACCCTGATATTATTTCAAGCCATGTACGGCGTCCGAAAAACGAAATGTGAATAAGCTTTTGTATTCACTATAAATAATATAAGAATTTCCCACTAAGTAATTTTAGGCGTAGCTATCCATGCAAGTCTATACACAGCTAAACTGACGGTATGCGCGTGGATGAACCGATTTTGATGATTCTTTTTTTATATGAAAGGTGGTGCTTACCGTGGGGTCTCATTTAAATATGGTCTAGTCCTAACAAAGGCATCCATGAGAAAACCATATAAGTCTACAATTTGCATTAAGTATGTGCGCGACAAATTGACAAAAAAACTTAAGAGGTGTCAAGGGACACCCGGATGGAACGAAGTTCGAAATAGAAAGACGAAACGAAAATATCTGTGTGTGTCGTCGTCGTGTCGTGACAACAAATTGTGTCGTGACAACAAATTGTGTCGTGTCAACAAATTGTGTCGTGACAATTTTTCCGTCTAGCCCCCTTACACAACGCGCCATAAGGAACTTCGTTCCAATAACTCAATATAACGCCAACCGATTTCAAAGATTATTTCTTGGAACGAAGTTCCTTATCGCGCGTTGCGAAAAGGGGCTAGACGGAATTGTAACGACACTTTCGACACTTTTTAAATTGTAACGACACTTTTTGTCAAGACGAATTTATTATACCATATTGTGTGTTTACCCAAGAAATTTAGTGGTACCATAGGGAGGATAAAATTTTCACCATATACTCCTGGATCGTAGGCGACTTCACGATGTGACTAAGTAGGCTTAGTCACATCGTATAGTCGAGTTCTTCGATACCGGCTTACTTCTCAGTCGAGGTGCCCCCCCCTAATACTTTCACCCCTCCACCCTTTACCTATATTTTCAACCCCTTTTTTGGGCTTATTTATCTAGCGTAGCACCCCCAATCCATTTACCCCACTACCCCGATCACCCCCACCCCTAAGATCATCCCTTAAGGAAGACACCCCCTCTATCTCCAAAACTATCGCTCGGAGACATTTTTTAGTCCCCCCTTGCACTCCCTGAACTTGTCAGGAATCAGCACCCCTCAATATTTGCCTTACCCCCCCCATTTTTTTTTCAAAAATACTTCACCCCCCCTCAACCTAACTTTTGAACCAATTACCCCACCAGACTGGTCATTTTCTGACCTCTCCCCCCACTGATAGTAACTTCACGCCCCCCCCCACACTAGGACCGCACATATTTTTAACCCGTTAGTTTGATATCACGTTTAACTAGCAAGCTTCTCATTTCCACCCCACCCTCTAAAATCATCCCTTAAGGAAGATACTCCCTCTATCTCCGAAACTATCGCTCGGAGACATTTTTTAGTCCCCCCTTGCACTCCCTGAAATTGTCAGGAATCATTACCTTTTCTCTGTCTGTCTCTCTCTCTCTCTTATAGAAAGCAAGCCAGATATTTTCGTTTCGTCTTTCTATTTCGAACTTCGTTCCATCCGGGTGTCCCTTGATACCTCTCAAGTTTTTTTATTCAATGGAGTGTACTCCCGAGATGGTACCATATAAATATCATAGTGATTGGACCCATAACCTCGGAGACAAATTAATTGTAAAATAAAATAATATTAACAAAAATATTAAAAATGAAAAAATATAAAGATCTTCATTTAGCTACTGTTTGGGATCTTCAACTATTGGTGAAATAGTTTGGACATTTGGACTCCAGTCCATGAAGAGTGTCTTTCGATATCTAATTCACACAGGATGGGTGGCTATAAACCGCTGCCGGTTTGAAAACATGGCAAATTTTCATAACTGTATCGGTTGCATAGACGGAAAGCATGTCAGAATAATTTTCCCTGAATATAGTGAGAGTCTGTATTTAAATTATAAAAAAAAGTGCGTGCGTACAAAGTACATATGTCAGAAGTGAAACTTCTTTAGCAAACTAATTTTTAAGTCTTGTTTATATTTATACAAATCTAAAACTTTAGATTTCATTAGCTTTGGAGATTATTGCACAATTATCTAGTTATAAATAAATTTATTTAACCAAAAATCATCAGTTTGATTTCATTTGTTCAATAACACTTGAAGAGAGTAAATACATGCGGTCAGGGATATTTAAGGCCTTTTTGACCGAGTGTTGGTCATCTCGTCTACTGATGTGGCCGTACCAGCGCATTCGGCTTTCTTTTAGCTTTTCAGCAATCAATGCCACCCCAAACGTTCCCCTGACATACTCATTTCGCACTTTGTCCAAGCGAGTCACACCTCCCGCCCATCTGAGCATTTTCATTTCGCTCGTGTGCAGTCGTTGTTCGTGTGTCTTCTTCGTGGTCCAGCACTCTGCACTGTATGTCATGGCGGGTCGTACTACAGTTTTGTACACTTTCCCTTTCACTCTAATGGGCATTCTGCCGTCACAAAGAACTCCTGATACCGATCTCCATTTAAGCCAAGCAGTGTTGATGCGGTGGTCCACGTCTTTGTCGACGTTTGCGTCAGGTGTGAGGACAAAACCTAGGTATTTGAACGCGTCTACTTTGAGTAATGCACGGTTGTCTATATTTCAGATCCCGACTATGCTGTCCCTTCATAGTCGCATTCTAAATATTCTGGTTTACTCCGGCTTATGCGCAGCCCATGGCGTTCTATTTGTGTTACCCATTTATTTAGTCTCTTGCAGCTCTTTTGCGGTCTTTGCCATTACGCTACCTGCGTTCAAGTATTACGTAACGCAATTTGAAGGGGAGGGGGGTCTCGTAAACCGTTACGATGCGTTACAGGGGCGGGAGGGGGTCTTTCTTATAACACGTTACGTAACACTGTTTCTTTTTTAAATAAAAAATTAGGGAATTAAAACTCCCAAATTGGCAACCATTTTCGTTTACGTTTCACGGGGAATCCCTCGATTGTATTAGTCTGGTCGTCATTTGTAATTTGTTCTCGCAAGTTGGCAAACTTTTTCGTTTATATTTCACGGGGAATCCCTAGATTGTATTGTACGTTATTTATTGTTTTCGTTGTTAGTATTCGTTAGTGTTTATGCAGAAGCAAATTGCTGTAGTCAGTTGGTGTTATTAAAGTGAGTTCATAGTGTTCATACTGTAATGTCCTCAAAAGAGGGAGATTTGTGTCATCAGCTGTTCTCGGCCTATAAAGGCTCTCATGGTAACTTGCCAGCGCAACTGTGTCAAAAAAATGCCAATAAAATTTGGAAAACGGCTAAAGAAAAACTAAAAAATAAAGAAAAGTTTATAGAACATATAAGGGAGCGATCAAGTATTACGTAACGCAATTTGAGGAGGGGGGAGAGGGGGTTTTGTATAACGTTACGATGCGTTACAGGGGGGGAGGGGGAGGTTCAAAAATCTTCAAAAGTTGCGTTACGTAATACTTGAACGCTCCCTTAGAAAAGTTTTTGATGTATCTAATGGATTTAATATCGAGAGTTGATTTGTGGCGCTGGCGAGCTATTTTATAAATGGTGTTTTAATTTTCGGGCTTTTGTTATTGTTTAATGTAAATATTTGTTTTTTTGTGAAAGTTTTGTGTTTTGTAAGTAATAATGTGTTTTGTTATAAGTGCATAAATACATGTGTGATAGTTTATGAGTGATAGTAAAAGTGTAGATGTTACATATTTGATAAAATAAAAAAAAAGTAAACGTACAGAAACTTTACTCCTTAATTATAAGTATAGATTTACATACAATGCGACTCAAATAAGATCTGTCAAATGTTCCTTGAAAACACATTATTAAAACCCTTGTCCTTAAAAAAACTTTTTTTTTTTTATTTATACGCAAATAAGGTTTCGTGTTGTATACCGTACTTGTCAAGGGACATTTGACAGATAGAGGCCATTGACGTTTCTGTTCTTATTTGAGTCGCGTCTATTCATTTTGGTCGGCGCGTCTAGGTACTTGTTATGATCGGCGGGTCTACTCGTAGTGGTCGATGCGTCTACTTGTTGTGGTCGGCGCGTCTACTTGTTGTGGTCGGCGCGTCTACTTGTTGTGGTCGGCGCGTCTACTCGTAGTGGTCGGTGCGACTACTTGTTGTGGTCGGCGCGTCTACTCGTAGTGGTCGGTGCGACTACTTGTTGTGGTCGGCGCGTCTACTCGTAGTGGTCGGTGCGACTACTTGTTGTGGTCGGCGCGTCTACTTGTTGTGGTCGGCGCGTCTACTTGTTGTGGTCGGCGCGTCTACTCGTAGTGGTCGGTGCGACTACTTGTTGTGGTCGGCGCGTCTACTCGTAGTGGTCGGTGCGACTACTTGTTGTGGTCGGCGCGTCTACTCGTAGTGGTCGGTGCGACTACTTGTTGTGGTCGGCGCGTCTACTCGTAGTGGTCGGTGCGACTACTTGTTGTGGTCGGCGCGTCTACTCGTAGTGGTCGGTGCGACTACTCATTGTGGTCGGCGCGCGGCACGAAGCGCAGCGCGCGGCGCAGAAGCAGTGGGCGCGCACGCGAGGCCACTACAACGCGCGCGTAGCGCCCGCTCGTCACCGTCACGGGCGGTTCGTCGTCCGCGAATACGATGGGCAGGCGCATGATGTCGGCGGCGGCGAGCGGTGGTGGGGCCGGGGGCGGGGCGGGGGCGGGGGAGGGCGCGGGGGCGGGGCGGCGCGGGGGCAGCAGCGCCAGCGGCGTGGCGCCCGAGCCGCGCGACACAACGCGCGCGCTCTCCAGCGTCGGCGCCCTGCGACCGATATGCCAGTTGTACTTTCGCGACCTCAACGGCCCGCCGGTATGTAATCGACCGACCTTTATCGAGTTTACTGTCCGATCGGCAGTTTTAAAACGGATCGGACGAATCGCTCACTACGAATTTCTAAAATATCGATTCGTATGCCGATCTATCGTTTTAATACGAATCGTCTATGCGTCTACAATTTTTATTTTTTAAAGTGGCGAATCGTCCGTCACCTGCCGGTTTAAACGTAAAGAACCCCTCGATCGATCCGTCCGGCGGGCGCCGTAGCCGCTCACTCACCTGGCGACGGCGGCGGGCAGGTGCGCGTACTCCTGCGGCTCGGGCGCGCGGCGGCGGGCCGGGCGCGGGCCCGCGGCGGGGCCCTCCGCCGTCTCCAGCGCCCAGCGCGCGCACTCCTCCTGCAACGGAGCGGCGCACGGACATTACGGACATTACGGACACCGCTACGACGACGACGACGCGTTCCTCGAGCGACACTCACCGCGACGGCCGCGTCGAGAGCGTGCTGCGGCAGGCGGCGGCTGTGGCGCAGCGCGGCCGGCAGGCGCAGCGAGTCGTCGGCGCCGCGCACCTCGAGCAGGCGGCGCGCGGGCTGCGGCGGCTCGCGCGGCCGCACCAGCCCGCGCAGCGCGCCCAGCGGACACGCGGCCGCGCCCGTGCCCGCCACCAGCAGCAGCGGCAGGCGCAGCTCGGCCAGCGGGTCGTCGGGCGCGTCGCGCGGGCCCTCGGCGGAGAGCAGCGGCAGCGCCAGCAGCAGCAGGCCGCGCACGGAGGGCGGCGCGAGGCCCGCCGCCAGCGCCGCGCACAGAGACGCGCCCGCGCCGAAGCCCCCCAGGATCACGGCCCGGTCGCTTTTTTTGACGAGACGGTTACGTGTGAGACTAAACTTTAACTGTTCTAATAGTACAACGTATGTTTTCAACAGATCTTAAAAATCAAATTTTTATGAAGTTAGATCGTTAACAGAACATTCCGTTTCGGCAGTCGCTTTCGTGAAACTCTTATATCTATATTCGACCTCACGAATAGAGTGGTAAAGTTCATCGCTCCGGCCGCAATTAAATATCATTAGAATTAATCTAGCATCGTACGACCGAACCGACCGTCGCGTCCTTTCTCGAACGCTCGTGACGTTTCGTAACATCGCGTAAAGAAAGAAGGATAAGACGGCCGGTCCCTCGCCGAGCGCTCACCCCGCTTCCGCCAGGACGTCGACCAGCGCCGCGCGCACCGAGCCCGCCACCGCCGCGCACCAGGCTTCGGGCGGCGCGGGGCCCTGCGAGGGGCCCGCCGCCAGCGAGCGCAGCCGCACCAGCGCGCCCAACCGCCGCGCCCAGCGTCGCGAGCGCCGCGAGCCCTCGCACACCCACACCAGCCACGGGCCCGGCTCCGACGCGCTCAGCGCCGGGCCCAAGCGCCCCAACGGATCGCGGCGCGGGGCCACGCGCCCGCCCGCCAAGC
Source organism: Spilarctia lutea (assembly GCA_916048165.1). Classification (NCBI taxonomy): domain Eukaryota; kingdom Metazoa; phylum Arthropoda; class Insecta; order Lepidoptera; family Erebidae; genus Spilarctia; species Spilarctia lutea. Next base: position 19,869,664 of record OU696482.1, read on the forward strand.
GCGCCGCCAGCCGAGGGGCGGCGCGCGCCAGCTCGCCCAGTAGCGCGTCGTACAGACGGCGCGAGGCGCGAGGCGCATAGGCCGACAGCGTGGCGTGCAGCCAGGGCGCCGGGCGTTGCGAGGGCGCGCCCGGCGCGAGCGCGGCGCCGGCAAGCGCGTGCCGCAGGCGCCGCGCGGCACCCCGCAGGTGCTCGGCCTCGACCGCTCGGCCGCCGGCGAGGCGCGCCAGCCGCAGCCGCCGCAGAGCGTCGAGCGCGAGCTCGGCTAGAGCGGCGTGCGCAGCACTAGGTGCTAGCGCCGTGACGCGCGACTCCCACTCCTCGTCGGCTTCGACGCCTTCGTCGTCGGGCGAGGTCTCGCGAGACGCGCGGGGCGAGGGTGACGACAGGCCCGACGGGGGGCCTGGAGGAGGAGCGTCGTCGCGCTCCACGTCCACTATGTCGGAGGGCGGGTCGGAGCGCGGAGCCAGCAGGACGCGCACGTGCGAGGCGGGCGCGTGGCTCGCTACGCGCGCACGCGCGTACGAGTGCTCCACCCATACACCCGATCGAGCCTCCTGCAATTTCGACTCTTGCGTTTGAATCGGATCGACCCGATCGAATTTATATTGAGAGATAAATTATAAGTAGATTTAAATTTATAAATTTACAACGGCATATACTAGACGTCGATGTTGGCCGTCGAGATACGCACGTGAGGTGGTGCGAGCGCATGCACGTAGGCCACGAGTCGCTCGTGCAGCGCGGCCGCCTCCCGACGAGCCGCCCCGTCCCGACCGACCTGCACACCGGGACGAAAGATATTACCTACTTTCGGTTAAGAACATTATTATATTTAATTCGCATTGCACCGAATTGCTCGTATGGCACAAATACTCAAAAATATACTTAAGCGGTCCTCAGATGAAGGACGAGGACCCTCGTAGTCTTCTAAATTAATCATTCGACGATGTGTCCCACCGTGTCGTGAAAGATCGCGTGGATTGTCCATGTTGAGCGATGCAATTTTTTTAAGGTATAAGTAGAGTAATTTACAATAGGTTCATAAATCAAAACTGTTCAGCTCACATTACGTTAGAAAAGAACATTGTTAACAGTGGAGCTACAAATATTATTCCTACATCAGACACCAAGTAACATCGCACATAACATTTGTGTTCCATTTATCCTCCTGAGCTGCGATGGAGAAAGCGTTGCTTAGCCACATGATCTCCCGTTGTATGTATGTATGTAGATACCTGCTGTACGTATGTGGGGTACCTGTAGACCCCACCCGTGACATTATCTAGTAGCTTCTTTCGTTTTACAAACGTTTTTATTTTCGTATTTCTCAGGATAGATATTATATAATTACAAAAATGAGTTGCCAACTGTGTAATGACACCATTGCACAAATTTTGCAGGATTTTAGTGACTCTGACAGCGAGGATATGCAGGTCACGCTAACAGAAAACGTTTCACAGGAGGCAGGTGATTTAAAAGACAGTGAAACAATACATAGCGAACATTACTCTGTGTCTGAAATGGAGGAAAGCGATGACTCTTCCGACAGCGAGTCTGAAGAGCAAACAAGTAGCAAACATGCCAACCCAAACAATAAAATTATGTCATAACAATCAAAGTGATTTTGAAGCCTTGTCATTGTTTTTTTATTTTGATTATTGTTTCTTTTCCATTATGTGTTTTCGATTCCTATTTTATTAAAAAAAAAACTATGTCAGTAAGAAGTTGACATTTTAGTTAAATATAAAAACATTTAAAGTGCCTAAAAAGTCTATGGCCCGTATTTTAAAAGGCGTCTCCGTCGTGAATCTAGTTTTAAAACTAGTTTCAAGAAGAGATTTAATTATTGAATGCTTCTTGAGACAAGGTTCACTGATCGTTAATCAAGTGAGTAAAGATCAATGAATAGCTTATTTTAGAACAATGCTTATGTCCAAATCTCCTCTCAAAAATAGATTTTGACAGATGTGATCTCTGTTCAACTGAGACAAGCTCAATCTAGTCTCTAAGTGGTAATTTCTAATACCTCATATGGGAAATTAACGTATTTTATGATGATTTTTCTGAATAATAACTAAAGATTTATTTTACCTTACTTTATTTCCGAAAGAATTGCTTATTATACACATTTGAATACATTTTAATTAACACTAATTGATATTTAATTTTCTTAAAATACACATTCAACTATTTGTTTCCAGTAATATCCTTTAAGCAATAGTAATATTAATTCTGACAAAAATATAACAATAATTTTTAAATAAAAACAAAAACATAGATTTCGACATGACAAGTATTGATAACAATTTGAACGAACTGCTTCTCATTATTATATTTAAATTGATACACTAGCCAATAGCGTATTACATAAAAACTAATAACCAATAATATATAAATTATATTTGTTAGATATGATTTGTTTAATACAATTTGCTGCGTAATATGGAACAATAATTTCGACCATGCAGAAACCTGATAACAGACTTGTCAGTTGAGATTAGTTACTGAAACTAGTTTCAACTGAGTAGAACCTATAATGCATTCAATAATAAGAACGACGCTTGAGATTTGATGAGAACTTGAAACTAGTTTCAGCTGATCAGAGTTCAAACAATACTTGAGACACCTTCTGTAATACAGGCCTATGTATGAGATGTTATTTTCTTCGGTACTCATTTACTGTCTAAAAACTGATTTTTTTTTTTAAATAATAAATACTTTTATAAACATTACTTTTTTTTTTTTTTTTATACCTGAGCTACCAAAATGACTCTGCCCTGCCTGATGGAAAGCACCAGCAGACTTTGTGTTTACTTGTACTCTTCATTGATCATACGCAAAAATATTATGTTTGACCCCACACATGATGGAATGTTACCATAAAGAATGTGTGCTTAAAAGTTAAAACATAAAACAACAGTCCTCAGGAACACTTTGTGAGCAGCTGTGTAGCAATGAGCAAACAATTTCAAAATCCCGTTTATATGTATGTCTGTCACTTTTCAATTTCAATCCTTGCTTCTTGAGGAAGGATAGGCTACTCTTTACTGCGATTTATAACTATTTAAATTTATTGTGTGTTTAATCCTCAAAATGTGTGTTCAACCAAACAAACATAATGTTAATCTGGTCACCATAGCATAGGTTCTACCTAGTTAGGGATAAAGCAGTCGTCAATGAGATGTGAGAGGTCACTTTATGAACTCTAATTATAATAATGGTACTCTCACTGATAACTAATGGTATTCTCACTAAAAACTGTCTTTTATGTTTTATGTGTGTAGAGCGATATTATGTGCAGTGCAGTGATTAAGAACTCATTCATGTGAACCAATATACGTACAAACGCTATCACATGCCACTACTTGTAATGTTTCAGAGAGACTACAGTAAGGCTCAGAACAAGAATATCAAAATAAATGTTACAAAACTAGCTAGTTTGTCCAGCTGCACCTGTGGCTCAGTACACAGTAAAGTATGCGAGTTATATTCTTCCTCAAGAATCAAAGTAAATACAGAACCAGTGCAGCAGTTCAGCAGTGAACGATAACCTACAAACCGACAGTGGTACTTTTCAATTTACATTAATAGTATGGAAGTATAGATTATGAATTAAAAGTTCATAGTTTGTTAAACCTTTGCAACAATCGTGTGTGTTAAAGAATCATTAAGTTTAACTTTCCCAATTTGTAAACCTTTTTGCCAGTGGCCAGCTAACCATGAACTTAACATAACAAATGGTTTAACTGTTGCAATAAACAGCATTTCATTTTCATTCACTTCAAACAAACTTCCTAACTTTTAAGGTAGGTATGTTACTTTTTGTAAATTAATTCAGTCGCTACTGCTTCCATACGAATAGGTTCACCGGGGTATTTATATGGTACTCACAATCATAACACTGGTGTTATAAGTTTAGCATCACTATCGCATTTACTGAAACTCTTACCTCAAGCGACATGTCACCCGTGTCGTACGGATGATATAAACTCGCAGTAGCCATCACCATTTATTCTGCCGGCGGTGTCGGATAGCCAAAATAAACTTTTCAATTGCTTTCAAGAGCTGTTGTCATTGCAACTGACATAGACATAGCTGTCAGTTCAGAAAAATAGTAGTACACACATGTATTATACACAACAGCTGAAATATAACTAGGGAAATTATCTGAACAGATGCCATAAATTGTGGCTCTAGGTTAAAATATGGACTTATTAAACATATATGTTTAATAAGTCTTTTCTTGTCGATTTTAACGTCAATCACTCAGTCTTATTTTTAGGGATAAAAGATACATCGTTTTATTCAAACATCGATATATCGATCATCATCGAAAATGTAACCCTAAACATCGACGATACAGCCTTCTTCATGAGCAATGTTTCATCACAGCGCCATCTTCCGGCTCGACCGTGTCAGAGCCACCAGCATAGATTTTATGATCGGTTATTCTCAGAAGCCAGCTTCTAGTTCTTAAGACAGCGTAGCTCCAGAGCAACGCTTACTGGGCACCAGGTTCTCAAAATTGTTATTTTTAAATTCTATTTTAAGGAAATAATCGTAGAAATAAATAAAAAAGTTTGATTAATACTAGTTCCCTGTTAAAAATTATGGATGATTAATATACCTATAGTCCGGCCACTCAGAGAATGCGTTTCTGACACTTGTAAATTCGTCATGAGTAGTGATGTACCATGAATATCATTAATAATATTTGGTAACAGTATTTATAGCATTCATTATGCATAATTATTCAATTTAGATATATTTTATATTTCAAAGACAATATTAACAAAATTGTTGATGGATGAATTAAATTTAATCGTAATTTCTGAATGAAACCAAGGGAAAGAAAATAAAAATACTGTATTTATTGAAAAATGAAATAATGAAATATGTACGGGTCTCGTACACAGCTTGTAGAATGATAGACGTGCTTGATAAGATGTTATTTATTGTTGCACACAAATTACTTATGTACTAATTACATAATGTGTAATGATTAATGCTAGTGAGTACACCCTGTGACTGCTGAAAGTGCACTGATTTACAATGTGTTTTAAATCGACGTTGTGGACGTAAAATGCTGACCGCGGTAAATGTACGGTCATTGGCCCGTACATATTCCCGAGCAACAAAAAAAGTAAAATGTTTGATGTGTGATGGTTCTATGAAATATGATTATGAGACAAGGTGAATCACTAAGTCCTTAATTGCTAAGAGGATGTCAAACTTATAGTCTCTAATAGTTCCTCATTAATGACTACACTGATTGCTCACACACTTTGAACACTGTTTATTGCACAAAAGGCGACGTGCCTCTATCACGTTTAGCTTTTCGATCACTACCCGATCTATTAAAACCTTGCACTACATTTCTACACTGATCACTAGTACTGGAACAGTCTTAGATGACCGCAAGTTCCACCGATGCTGGGTGCGCCGTATCCTCCCTGCTGCGTGACGACACGCGTGCTGCGCGTCCTCGCCTCCACCTCCACCCGACGATACCGACGAGTATCACTACAAAACCTGCTACCGTGTATATTGCAGTGTAGTGATGATAATCATGATTGTATCAAAGGTTTTCAAACTGTTCTTGGTTTTCTTTCATGTTTCGAATTTTGTTCTGTTTTTCCATGAGCTGTAGCTGTGTTACTGATACCTCTGATACATTTGAAACTTGTGACTGAATAGGTACGGAGATATGATATTATTAATTGGTGAAATGTATTCAGAGTTGATAACGTATGCTGAAATGTCCTTATGCGAATAAATCGTAAAATTGTTTGTTTTTATAATGCAACCTTGACCGAGGTTGATGATTCCTGAGTGCACCAGCTGTTTAACGGTAATTTGATCCTTGCATAATATTCGCACCTGATACTCGTGACAGCAAAAATAAACAAATTAATTGTTCATTTTTTACTACATGATTTGATTGTAGTCTTGCATTGATTAGTTTGCTGATTTACTTCACAAAGATCGTTTTCACTGATAAGGTGATTAGCTGGATTTTGTATGCGTCTATTTGATATGTTTTTTCCACCTCGAAAACTGTTGATTTCATCATGAAATTCCGTTTGCTGATGATTTTTAAAAATTGCTGTATCGTGTAATCAGTGTTGCTATGATATTACTGTCCTTGTCTTGTTTTGCGATGACGTTAACTTGTTTAGGTACTTTTTTCACCTCCTGATCGGTGAAATATTTGGGTGCTGGATACTGTCCTTGCTCATCCTTGACTAATTGTTGTAAGGTCATCATGGCCAAAACTGGGGCAGCCTTTGTGCCATAAGTACCCGTTGTCATTTGATATTCGGTTAGGGCTCCTGTTTTTGTGTCTCGCCATATACATTTTTGCAGCTTTTGATTTTCTTCGGCTATCCATATCTGTCTGAACATCTTTTCTATATCAGCCGTAAAAGCATACTTATATTGACGCCATTTTAAAATTAAAGATTGAAGGTCCTTTTGTAAATTTGGACCCCTGTACATGATATCGTTTAAGCTTGAACCACTTAATGTTTTAGAAGACGCATTAAATACGACTCGTAATTTTGTTGTCGTTGAGTCAGCTCGTAATACACAATGGTGCGGTAAGTAATACTCAGGTTGCATGTCATATAAAGACCGTTTCATATGACCGAGTGTATTGTACTCGTTTAAAAACAACTTATACTCTTTTTCCATATTTCTGTTTCTATTAAATCTGCGTTCTAATTGATGAAATTGGGCGATGGCTATTGATTTCGATGATCCTAAATGTTTCTCGTTATCTTGCTTGATAGGAAAGCGCACTTCATACCGACCGTCTTGCTTACGAACGGTGGTGTTTTCAGAAAAAGTAACGCATTGTTTATCCTCCACTGATAACTCTATATCTTCAGCGATATCTTCTGTGTTGTTGCGATAACGTAGCAAGTTGTCCATGCTATTTACGATCACATAATACTGGCGACTTTGTGACGTCAGAATGCCACCGCAAACTATCCACCCGAGTTCTGTCTGTTGCGCAATCGGCATGGATAGGTTACTACCCTTACGAAGGCCGTCTAAAATTAATGTAGGGAACACGTCCGACCCCAGTATCATGTCAATTGGGCGACTGACGTTGAAGTCCCTGTCTGCTAGCAGTAAACCTTGTAAATGTGTCCAATTTTGCTTGGATATGGTACAGCTAGGTAGATTTTTGACTATTTTCGTCATAATATATGCTTCTGTTCTAAACTCAAAGTTTTGATTGTAAATAGAAGAGCAAGTTAGTGAGATAATGCCCTTACTGCTTTCTTTCTGTCCTACTCCTGAAATAATTCCCTTGCTTCTACTTCTTGGTAATCTTAAAATTTGTGCAGCGCTTTCAGTGATTAAAGTCATCTGGGAACACTGGTCTATTAAAGCTCGCATTTTGTGGTAACTACCATCTCGATCTTTGACATTGACTATAGCTGTAGTGATAAGGATTTCCGAGGAGGCTGACTTTTGTGAAACATATGAGTTCCCATGGGGTGCTTCGGAGCTTGATAGCCTATTCTTTGTTTGATTTGAAAAGGCGTCATGCAAAATTGTGTTGTGCTGGGCATTGCATGCGCGGCATGTTTTGCTTGAAAGGCAATTCTTGCCTTGGTGATCATATAAGCAATTTTTGCATAAATTATGTTTCGATATTGTTTTTCTTTTGTCATCCGGTGTCATATTTAAAAATTGTTGACAATGAAAAATACCGTGTATTTCGTTACAAATTACGCAAGTATTATTCCAATTACGCGAGGAAGCCTTTTTATTTCCTTGAATAAATGATTTTGTTGAGACTTGATTTGTTGTGAAAGACTTATAATTATACGGGTTTATAGGCCTTTGCACCCTTGTTGGAGCTAAATTGCTTGATTTCGTAACAGTTTCTTGTTTTCCTCGTGTAGCAGCGGACTCCATTGCTGTGAATTTCTTTTCTAAGAACTCCAAAAAATCTTTTAATCTCGGGAGTTCACGAGGCTGCTTTAGGGACTCCAAGTAGTTATTGTACGTATCCTGGTCCAACTTTAATGACATAAGCTGAACCAACAATGGATCCCAAGAGCTGACGTCCACTCCTAGGTTCTTAATGGAGTTCAGACATTCGTTAACAGTATCATGTATGCTTTTGATTTGTTTCACGTTCGGCTGCTGCATGACAGGAATGTTTAAAATAATGTTTACTTGTGACGAAAAAATGAGCCTTTTGTTGTTGAACCTGTGGTTTAATAACTCCCAACATACTTGATAATTGAGTACCTTTTTCTTGAGGTCTGTGTCAAAGGAACTAGGATGGTTCTGGGTGTCATCTATTGTCCTCCTGCTGTCGATTACTTCTCCAGGCTGGAAACGGTACTGGACTCTTTAGGGTCAGAATATGCACATCACGTCATCATGGGAGATTTTAATACTGATCTTACCCACCAATCTTTACGCTCTCGCAAACTTCTTCAGATTGTCGAATCAGCCGATATGCAAATCCTACCTCTTCAATCGACTCATCACAATAACTTAGGGAGGGACACATGGCTGGACTTGATAATAGCGTCTGACCTTACATTCGTCAGAAATCACGGTCAACTTCCTGCGCCTGGTTTTTCCAACCATGACCTCATTTTCCTTACCTATGCTCTGAAACCTCCTAAAACCCCCACGAGAGTATTGCACTGGCGTTGCTTTGGTCGTTTAGATATGGACAAGCTACGGGGCGACGCTTCTAAAGTCGACTGGGATGTGGTAACCACGGCTTCTAGTTTGGACGATAAAGTCAAAGCCTTTAACGAAGTAATTCTTGCCTTATACGACTCTCATGCACCCATAAAGAAGATCAGACTGAAGAGGCCACCCGCCCCCTGGATGACGGGGGAAATCCTCTCAGCCATGAGGCGGAGAGATAGGGCTTACTGTAGGCATAAAAGGACCGCACGGATGAAAAATGGAATCTGTACAAGAGCACCAGAAACCGTTGTAATCAGATGATACGCAACGCTAAACGCCGTTATATTCACGACAACCTTGCATGTACCTCCCCTGCTAATACCTGGAAGTTCCTTCGAACCCTGGGTGTTGGTAAACAGACACCTGCTAACTGGTCTGGGGTGGTCGGTTTGGATGACATTAATTGCCATTTCTCCACATCCTCCTATTTGGATCACCAGACCAAGCATCTCACGGTCAATTACTTGGCAAACCTAAATTCTCCCAACATTAATTCTTTTCAATTTATTCCAGTCGGGCAGGACGAGATCAAAAAGATAATCCTTTCCATCAAATCAAGCGCCATGGGTTGTGACCAAATCAGCAGACGTATGATCATAACCATTCTCGACCAACTTTTACCGGTATTCTCTCATATCATCAATTACTCCCTATATTCCGGGACCTTCCCGTCATTTTGGCGTAAAGCTTATATAATTCCTCTACCCAAAATCACAAATCCTACACTTCCTACTCACTTTAGACCCATTTCAATTCTTCCCTTCCTCTCCAAAATCCTTGAATCCTGTGTACATAAACAGCTATCTGATTTTATATACAAAAATTACCTGTTAAGTCCGTTTCAATCGGGTTTTAGGCCCGGCTTCAGCACAACCACTGCTCTCCTTAAAGTGACTGGCGACATTAGGGAGGCCTTGGAAGACACTAAGGTAACAGCCTTGGTTCTAGTTGACTTCTCGAACGCTTTTAATACCGTCAGTCACGATATTCTCTTGGCCATCCTCTCCTATCTTAAGATCTCGTCTGAAGCGCTGGAATGGTTTTCATCTTATCTTCAGGGACGCCAACAGTCTGTTCGCATTGACGACCTCTCTTTGAGATGGTGTGATGTTGACTCTGGTGTCCCTCAAGGCGGTATACTTTCTCCTTTGCTTTTTTCGGTATTTATTAATCTCCTTTCTCACGAACTTCGCGGTGCGTATCATCTGTATGCCGACGACCTGCAATTGTACTCTCGGGCGAATGTTGATGATATAGCAAGGGCTATAGACAAAATTAACACTGATCTTAGGACTATTGAGAACTGGTCTTCGAGGTTCGGGTTATCAGTTAACCCGACGAAGTCTCAGGCCATACTAATCGGCAGTAGGCGTTCAATGGACAGAGTCGATTATGAGATGCTGCCTAAAATTATACTGAATGGTTTCAGTATACCTATTAGTTGCACAGTGAAAGACCTAGGCTTACAACTCGACTGTACACTGAACTGGCGCGATCAAGTCACGTACGTATGCCAGAGGGTTACCGGCATCCTCAGAGCACTATATCGCTTAAAAAACTTTCTGCCCGTGAGGACTAAGACAATGCTTGTACAATCTCTTATCTTCCCCTTGATCGACTATGGTGACGTGTGCTATTATGACCTGAATGCAGATCTTCTCAACAAGTTAGATCGTCTTCTTAATAACTGCATTCGATTCATCTTTAATCTTCGTAAGTATGACCACATTTCCAGTTTTCGTTCCCAGTTAGGTTGGTTACCTATTCGTCAACGCAGAAAAATGCGCGCTCTCACTTTCTTATATACTATCCTCAATTCCCCATCCTCTCCTACTTATTTAACAACACATTTTCAACTTTTATGCAATAACCACAACCGAAACCTTCGCTCTGCTAACAATCTCCTCCTCCTTTGTCCTTCACACGCTACTGGTTTTATGGGCTCTTCGTTCTTTGTACAGTCTGTTCTCTTGTGGAATGCGCTTCCTCTCGAGGTCAGGATAACTAGAAACCGTAACACTTTTAAGATCAAAATAAAGGAGCTTTTGCGAGCTGAATTGGCGGAGTCAACCGGGTCTTAGTTCATCACACAATATATTTATATGCTATAATAATGAATATATGTGTATATGTATAAATAAAGTCGTATATATGTATGTCTATGTATGTATTACTGTATATATTTGTATCTTCCAATATACTAGACGTTTATTTATACTAATTGTAGTTATTATGAAAACCACTATAATTATATCACTATTTTATTTTATTTCCAATAAGTGCACCTACCTCATCTTTTCTCTGCATCGCCCAATCGGTCGACTGGCAGAGAATGCCTTAGGCATTAAGTCCGCCGATGCATGTATTTGTGCATAAAGTAATAAATAAAAAAAAATAAAAAAATAATTATTAGAGTTGATTTCTAAGTGTTGAATAAGTTTTTTAGCTTCCCCTCTAACTTTACTCTTTAATGCAGAGCATTATTAAGAGAAGGGTTGCTGTGTATCGCCTCTGTAAATAGATCTTTAAAGGACACCCAATGATAGTAATTGCCACTGAACACTGGGATCTCAATTCTGGGTATGAAGTTTTCTCTATGAGATGTTGCCCATAATTTCCTGTTTATTGCTTTTTTAATGGATTTGTATTGTTTTTCATTAGAATTAAAAGCCATGTCATACTCTACATCCGTACCATTTAGTTCATTGTTTATTTGTCAGTGAAGGGAATCTATTACCGACCATCTTGATTGTAACTGCTGTAATAGGTCTTCAAACTCCCACTTCTCTGTCACGGCTTCCAGATCAAAATCTTGTATTGTACGAATGAAAGCTTTGAAATTAGTGGCTTGCTTCTTCAATAACTCTGCAGTCTTGCTATCTGTTCCTTGGGACTTCGTCTCCTGACTTTCCCTGGAAGGACCCGCTACGCTGGGGCTAGGCTGAAGAAACTTTGCGTCTCCCGTAACTCCCATCGGAGAAGCGACTCTTGGTAAACACTGCTGTAAGTAGGCTTTGGTATTGTTGTAGAAGTCCGAAGCCCTTTCGTAATGATTTTCCCGATAATACTCGATGTTTTCATATCCACCTTTGTTAAAACGAGAATGATTTGATTGGAACTCTTTCCAATAGGAATCTAATGTGTCTAGTTTCCTAAGGATATAGTCAGACGTACGACGGTCACGTCCTGTCTTCTTGAATGACGAAAGCAGTTGCTCCATCGCGCTGACTAATTGCTCCTGATTTGCTACAAAATCTTCCATTTTTACAGAAAGTTAAAATAGGAAAGACCTTACTTGATAGTTGCTGCTTACACCGCTTGCTAGGTGCTGTAGACGCTGTACGTTCTTGCTCGCACAGCACTACTTGATAGATATGCTTGAAAACTGTTGTTTGATGCTTGATATGATAATTGTTGTTTGATTTGATAATTGTTGTTTGATAGATACTGATATATTTGCTTGATAATTAGGTCACTGATAAAAAGTGCAGTGTAACTGCGATCTCTCTACGAAGTTTCTTGATGCTCGTCTCAATCTACTTAGTGATTCCCGCTTGTGGGAGGCCAAGTAAACCGATGCACTTGTAGGAAACCACAGAAGACACTTCACTAAAGTTGCTCGAAGGACCAATTATGTACGGGTCTCGTACACAGCTTGTAGAATGATAGACGTGCTTGATAAGATGTTATTTATTGTTGCACACAAATTACTTATGTACTAATTACATAATGTGTAATGATTAATGCTAGTGAGTACACCCTGTGACTGCTGAAAGTGCACTGATTTACAATGTGTTTTAAATCGACGTTGTGGACGTAAAATGCTGACCGCGGTAAATGTACGGTCATTGGCCCGTACAAAATACATAGTTTTAAGATTTCAATAATGTCAAATCAAAATGTAATCCGACTCCGATTCGCTTGAGGACTCGCTGTCATCTTCACCAACATGTACGAGTATTATCATGTTATTATCAATCATAGTGTCTATACGAATATCGCGGTTAAAGTCATCAAATATCATTTTTTTAGTTTTTTCAACCACCTTCATCCAGTCATCTCTTGTGACTTTTTCGCATGCTTCTTTTAAAAGCGTCTTCATCTTTTTTATGCCATATGGTGGAGAAGTATTATGGCGGGCTGCATAACCTTTAATTTGAGCCCAGATTAGCTATATGGCATTGTACTGGCAGTGATATGGAGGAAGTCGAATATTTGATAGCTTATGGTCGTTGACTAATTTCATCAGCTCAGCTTTTAGCATTGACATATTTGCGTCAATGCCACTTCTTTGCAGCCAAGCCACCAATTCCTCTTTTCTATTAGCTTGAGTAGGTGCTTTATTTATTTGCACCGAATGATGAGGGGCGTTATCCATTATTATAACTGAAGGCTCTGGAAGACCAGGTAGCAACACATCCTGGAACCACTCCTTGAATACAGCCGCATTCATTTCTTCGTGGTAGTCAGTAGGTAGTAGTTTTTGACTCAAATGCTAATAAACCATTTTCCACAAAACCATACTTCACACAACCAGCGTTGCATATTATGAGACGTGCTCCTTTACCGATTGGCACTTTCGACTTCGACGCTTGAGTGTCCAAGAACGAGAAAGCTCGTGATTGGTATTCAGCCATGTCTCGTCAATGAAAACGACATTGTCCTAATTATTGGAACGAAGTTCCTTATGGCGCGTTGTGTAAGGGGGCTAGACGGAAAAATTGTCACGACACAATTTGTTGACACGATACAATTTGTTGTCACGACACAATTTATTGTCACGACACGACGACGACACACACAGATATTTTCGTTTCGTCTTTCTATTTCGAACTTCGTTCCATCCGGGTGTCCCTTGACACCTCTCAAGTTTTTATCATTTTTTTTATTTTGCTTCTCTTAGAAAATTAATTCTTTTTACCAGAAATATAAAGGGATAAAAATAGTTTTTCATTTATTTTTAATTCAGCTGACTGATATCACGACAATTATTTTCATAAGTTTAGTTTGGTCGTACCTATATCGTATTATAAACTATATTAAATATGTATTAAGTACATTATACACACTCTCGAATAATTTCTCCGATGTCCCCAGGAACTTTAATGTCGTTCGTATAAATGCCCAAAGCATTTCGGCACATTTCCCTGAAATGGTGACAACATTCGACTGTACGACATCCTTACATACTTTGTAACTCATCTTGTTCTACTGTTTTTTTGTGTATTCAATAAAGATAAATAAATAAAATTATGTATTATAAAATTAGGACGTTTTATTTAACAATATATCGACCGACAGAATATATTACGATTCCAAAAATACTCAGTTACAATTCAGTATTATTTTGTCACATCACTACAAAAACAAACTATTGACATAACCTTGAAACAGCGCAGTTCGACGTCGTTAGACTTTTAAAAATTATTGTTCTTAAATTAATTAATTGATTAATTGTTAATAACTTTAGCCCAAAATAAAACGTTTATTGTACATTGGCATGATTATTCAATTTTTAATGTTATTACTGATTATTAAGGTTAATAAAAGATATTTAAAATTTTGCCATAAATTGTACGCCAGTTCAAAGTTACATCGCCCATTGAATCACGACCTGTCAGGAACGCATTCTCTCAGTGGCCAGATTATAGTTATTTGTTTCATTTCTATTAAAAATGTATATTTATTCGACACATATAGATATATATTTAAACGGTGATAAAAACATCTAGAAAAAGTCAATATATTGTTCATAAACATCGATGTTACACTATTGAAAAAATCGATGTTCTAAAATCGATGTTTCTTTTTGCTTCCCTACTTATTTACCACTGACAGAATAGGTTTAAACTATGGAGGGTAGAGATAAGGAGTAACATCTGTATACATTAAAAGTGTCCGTTGAAATGCATTAAATTAGGGTGGCGCCACATTAGCATCAGGGTAAACTTTAAAGTTATGGCGCGCTTTTTAAAATTCTCATAAAGTAAAATAAAACATATGATGATTTTTTAAGGTCTACGTAGTGAATATTAAAAAAAATGTATGAATAAAAATAAAGAATCATATGCTATACAAAATAAATAAGTGAATAAAAATAAAGAAATGAATGTGTTTAAAATTATAGTAAAAAAATTCAGCAAGAACAAAACGATAATAAAAAAATGTTTCATTAAGTAATTAATTTTTGCATCTAAAAAAATTTTAGACTAGATCATAGAATAGAAACCTTTAATTAATGAACGTATTAAAACATTGTTATTCGCTATAAAAAAGAATTTATTTCCATAAATTAGCATATTTTGATATGCGAAAGCAGTCATAGAATGGACTGAACACGTATTAAATAACATAAATTAATCACAATAAATAAAGACATATTATAATATTAACATTTTCAATGATAAGTTAATTATTAAAAAAAAAATTTAAATCGTAAATCTTGAGTTTATGATAATAATTTGGCATTTTTTCGATTCATTTTAGTTTTAATTTTTGCTGCTTCGTAACGCTTATTTTCTGTCTTAGCCAAAAAATGGGCTCGCATAACAATATACATATTTATAACTTTTGTAGTTAAACTATTTTCATGTTGAAAGCACCCAATTTTACAAACGGTTTCTTTTCTGAGTTCCTTAGTTATTTCGCTGATTGTTTCTATATTGGTTAAGTTTTTACTGAAAGTCCTTAACACGCATTTTTCTAATTGCTTCGTCAAATCAAATAATTGATGACTTGCAAAACGTAGTCCACCATATAAGTCCATTTTATTGATAACGTCATTCCGCTGTAATTGTTTACCAACTTCTGCATGCATCTCCATATCTTCTAAGCAAATTGCACATTTTATAATTTTTCTACATTTACGAACTATATAACCAGCTATGTATGACTGGACCGCATCACTTGTTACGGCTGCGTTATAATCATGGTCCTCGTCGATTGAGGAGCTTTCGTCTAATGGTTGAGAACTTTCCAACATTTTGTCAATGCTTTCAAGCCATGAATCCTTCCCTTGTTCTTCAGATGAACTTAAGATATCCTTAGCTTGTATTAGACTTCGTAAAAGATCTTTTCCTGAAACATTGCACCCTCTTGGTGGACGTATCAGGGAAAAGGAAGATGCTAAGCGATATACTTGAGCAAACATTTTAGGATCGGGATGATCATTACCTCCACATGAATGCCTCATGACAGAAAAAAATGTCTGAAATATAAAATAAATTTATATTTATTATAAAATAGAAAAAAAATTACCAAAAATTGTAATATTATGATCCCAAAAGTACCTCCAAAGGGTCTTGCGATAAAGTTGCCGTCATTAAATATTCAAAATTACATTCACTTGCAAGCATTTCTAAAATTTCAATAGTTGCTCGTAAGGTTACTTTGAATCCCAATAAGGTACTTCTCGAAACAAGTATTTTCTTCTCAATCTTTTCCCAATCTTCAAGGAATTGTAAGAATTTCAAAATTGCCTGAAAGACGTTTACATAGAATAAGTATTAAAATTTAAAAACGATAAACTAATCCTACTACTATTATAAAGGCGAAAGTTTGTAAGTATGGATGTATGTATGTATGGATGTTTGTTACTCTTTCACGTAAAAACTACTGAATGGATTTGAATGAAACTTTACCACAATATAGCTTATACATCAGAATAACACATAGGCTACTATTTATAAAGATATAGCTTCGCCTCGCGGCGTTGCCCGCAGTTATCATCGTACCGCGGGTAGCACCGCGGGGTTCAGCTAGTTAGTTATAAATCGATAAAAAAATAAAACAACATAAAGACTAAGCCAATGTACAATTTTTTTATTTTATGGATGTACGTGTTATTAAGATTCCATGCACCGTCTATTAAAGCTAAAAACCCATAAATTACCACACAAAATAAGCCACACGTTTAAGCAATATAAATGTACAGCCCATCGATAAAAATAATTTCAATAAAGTAAACTTTCCTAATCTACTTTAAATATAATACATAAACGTTCGTCATTGAGTACCTGACAATTTAGGCGTGGTACCTATTGCCATGATCGTCGAGCCACAACTTTCTCGAGTTATATTTTTCCAATGAAAGCTACAATTTTTTAACTTCTCATTATTTGTTCTTTTTATAATTTATCTTACCTGTTTATTACGGCAATCATTTTTAACATACAAAGCATCTCTCGGTATACGTGATGACATCGCTTGAAACAATTTAAAAACTAGGTCAATATATTTTTGCGTCGCAGTAGAGTCTTTTAATTTGTCGCAAATTGATTGATAATGAGCCATGGCAACAGAGACTTCATGACCGAATACCTGTAAGTATCGAAATTAAAATATAATAATAAAACAAATGGAATTTAATCTATAAAATCTATCGTACTGTCAATTTTCTTCTTCATTAATAGATTATCAAAATATTATACAAACTTCTGTAGCAAGAGGAACATTCATTGCTTGGAAACCCTTCGGTTTTAAATGCGCAGGTGTTAATTTGTAAGCGATTTTCAAATTTGGCTGGCGATAATTTTCCTCTTCTAACAGTGCTTCCCAATGCCGTTTTTTCACCGTCCCAAAAGGAGTCTAGAAAATTTATAATTTTGATAACAACCATAACATAGAAAAATTTCTTAATATTAAGAAATGTACTCTATTCTACCTTGAACTCATGCAGTTTATCATCTAAGGTTGAAGTTCGGAAGCATTTCAGTAAATGGTTGAAATCTGATATCATCCATAGTCGCCGTAAGCTGTCATATGGATGTTCACAGCTTATATTATTTTCATCTATACCGAATATTTTCCATACACCTCTATTCCAAGATGCACCGTCCATAACAACAGCGTTAACATTGATGCCGCTATTTTCCATGAGTATAATACATTCGACGATGAGTTTATGCAACGGCTCACTTTTGCAAGCATTCTTGGTGAGAAAGCAACCCAATGCTTGAACCCATCTACCTTTAAATGGTACAAATTTGAATACTAAAGCATGGTCAGCCGTTTTATTTTTTAAATCCTCCGGGGTGTGCTTTCCAAGGTCAACAAAACCAGAAAATCTCATTGATTGTTGATCAAAAAAAACACCTTCGCTCAATTTCATCTCGTCAACCAAAATAACTCCTCGTTTTTCTCCGTTCTCCATTGTTTCACATCTTTCTTTTAAGGTAAAGAAAGTAGTAGGTTGGAAACCGTAAGCAGAACAGCTAATTTTCCGAATAAATTTATGTAGTGTAGAGATAGAAGGAAGAGGTAAAATATTTCTGTGACGTAAAAATTTATACGTATTTTTGCTTTTCAAACGAATTAATATACACTCGTATATCCATTCTAAAGTAAATCGTCGACCTTTAGCATTCTTCTTTTTAGCAGCTTCAAAGCACGAATTTACTGCATTTTGGAATTTCTTTGACAACTTCATGATTGCTTCCTGTACTATAGTATTTGACTTCTTAGCACACTCTGACTTTGCTATGAATATTTCCTGTTTTAGTCGAATTTTCTGTAAGTAAACAATGAAGCCGTTAACAATTGTGGACGTCATGAATAAAATAGAAAAAAAAACATTCACTATATTATTTAATTCATTGCACAATAGTGAATGTATAATTGATTGACCTTCAAGTTTATGTTTCTTTAATCATCTTACGAAGGTATATTAAAATTTTGATTAATATTAAAGTTCAATTGTAACTTATATGTATAATATATATTAATTATATAACGCAGCAAATAAATAAATAAATATTTCGGACATCTAACACACAACGCCATCTAGTCCCAAGCTAAGCAGAGCTTGTGTTATGGGTACTAGACAACTGATATGAATACTTATATACTTTTAAAAAAAAAACATAGAAAACACCCAAACTCCGAAACAAATATTTGCAGATCATACAAACATTTGGTCCGACCCGGGAATCGAACCCGAGACCTCAAGCTTAGCAGTCGCATACGCTACCACTGCGCCATCGAGACAGTCAAAAAATAAAAATTTAATGTACCATATACTAAGTACGTATGGAAGTAATTGACTGTATGGATAATGATTTATTGCTAATTATTAATAATTTATAAGCGACTGAGTGAAAATAAAGCTTAGGGTATATAAATTTATTTATGTGACTTATAAATATATAAAATGTGAAGGTTCGATACAATTAACTTATAACTATTTTTTAAGTTGTAAAATACTTATACGACTTAAAAATACAGCGATACTAATATTAAGTAATATTAGGTATAGTGTACCTAAGAATACATTAAAATAATAAAATAATTTTTTTATCATATATAATTCTTAAGCTTAACTACTTAATATATGTAAATAAACAAAGAGAATTTTATTATCATTTTATAAATAAATGATTTCAAAATTTCGGAATTTAAGTAGCACTATATTATGTTGTAATTTGAATGCAAGAAGTATCATAATTAAATACAAAGGTTATTAAGAGAAGAGCCCCAGTAGCTGCTCATGTACCAGTACATGATAGATCCATGTAGTTGTATATATACATATATATAAATATACATATATTCACAAATATAGATATACAAATACATGGAGTGATCATGTACTGGTACGTGAGCGGCTACTGGGGTTTTTACCTTATATTTACCTTTCCAAAATCAAAGAAATTATTTAATATTATGTACAAATTTTGTGCACATCAGAGTAAATGTACAAAAACTATTTCATTGCAAAAAAATATGAACAATTTATATGTACAAATCATCCTTGATTAAACAAAAACATTAGGAAGTATGTACAATTATTTGATCGCTAACTATCAGCGTCAGTAGGCAGTAGGATTTATTTTTATTGGGGCAAGCGAGCAGACGTATTGTCTGATAGTAAGCGATTACCGCCGCCCATGGACACCCGCAACACCAGACGAGTCACAAACGCGTTGCCGGCCTTTGGGGGATGGAGAAAGGAATGGGGGAGGTGTTGGAGTATGGGCTTCTGATATCCTCATTCACTCGGTGAAACACAACGCAAGCGCTATTTCAAACCGATTTTTTGTGAGGCTGTGGTATCACTCCGGTCGAGCCTGCCCCGTTCATGCCGAAGCGTGGCTCTCCCACAGAAAACGGTATAATTAAGTATAGGGTCCATTGTAACTCTTTTTCCGTCTGGAAATCCCCTCCCCCTCTGATACAGAAGTGTGGGTCACCACGCTGCTTTGTTGCATTATAATCTGCTCATGATTTCCATTAGACTGAGTAGATTCACTTTGGTAGGCCCATTTATAAAAGAAAACTGGTTGTGCCGGCCGAGTTTGATGGTTTGGCCAAGATAGACGTATTCCTGCACAACCCCGATAATAACGCCATTAACGACTACGGGCCTCGGAGATACATGCATATTATGCATTGTTTTGGTCTTGTCGATATTCATCCGGAGTCCCACCCGTCTCGAAGAATCGTCCAAACTGTTCAGCATTACTTCGATATCATGCAGAGAATCCGCCAGGATCACAATGTCGTCTGCAAATCGCAATTGTGAAATGTATTGACCATTAATTTTGTTTCCCCGTCCGTTCCAATCGAGTGTTTTGAAGACATGAATGTTGCAACCCTGTAAATTTGTTATTTTTTATATGGGGAGGGTAATAATATTTTTTTTTCTCACGTATTATCACTTTCATTATTTATTTTGAAATTGTTTGTTTTGCACTTAGTACACTAGTTTCTGTTGGTTTTAATCGGTTCTATTATACTAAATTCACTTGGTTATGTTCACAACTTGTGATTACCGTCACTAGTTTCGAATGTACTTTTTATTTTATATTTAAAATGTTTTCATAATCACTGTAATTTAACTCAATCCTTTATAATATCCTCGCATATTGGAGTCTTAATTACGTTTTTATACATATTTCATATCAATGGTGTAGATATTTATATTTTTTTAATCACTTTAATATAAGACCCGATGTTAACACTAGGACACTAGCGCCCTCTCCTCCTCATTATTATTATTATTATTATATGTATTTTTTTTTCCTAACTAACTATACATATAACTAAATACATATCAACTAACATAGATACGAGTACATACAAACATACGCAAATAGGTGTACCTACTAGGAATAATAGATGACAATTATGTAGATGTTGATTCTGCAAGTTGTTTAATAAGAAACTGCTTTACTTTTATCTTAAATGAAAAGACATTGGTGACCATTCTGATTTCGAGAGGGAGCTCATTCCAAATTAGAACAGACTGAACAACAAAAGATGAGCCAACAAACTCAGACGTATGGGAGGGACAAAGAAGAAGGAGGTTATTAGTGGACCGAAGGTTTTTGTTGTGGTTGCTTCATAGAAGTTGGAAGCAGGCAGTTAGATATTTAGGTGAAGAAGGGTTATTTAAAATTGAGTACAAGAAAGTGAGAGCTCGTTGTTCTCGTCGTAAGCGAATAGGTAGCCAGTTGAGTTGCGTGCGGAAAAGGGAAACATGATCATATTTACGGAGATTAAAAACGAATCGAATGCAGTTATTGAGAAGACGGTCTAGTTTATCGAGAAGATCTGCATTCAGGTCATAACAGCACACGTCACCAGAGTCGATTATGGGAAAGATGAGGGTTTGCACAAGCATAGTCTTGGTTTTTGGAGGCAGAAAATTTCTCAGGCGATAAAGCGCCCGAAGAGTGCCAGTGACTCTCTCAGTGTTATTCTAATGTATAAGCTATATTATTGTAAAGTTTTATCAAAATCCATTCGGTAGTTTTTGCGTGAAAGAGTAACAAACATACTCTACTCACTCAACAACACACAAGTATATAACTTGCAAACTTTCGCGTTTATAATATTACCTAATTACAGCAAAAAAACAGATTTTTTGTTTCGGCTTATCTCTAGCATGGCTGGACAGATTATAACGAGACTTATACTAATAGATAGCTGATAACATAACAACTAACTAAGGCTACTATATTTAGACTAGCTTCGCCACGCGGTAAGCGGTTCAGCTGGTCTATCAATATATTAAAATTAAAAGGATTGTAATACTATAAGTTATTCAATATTTAAATTTCAGTTTTATTCAATTCCCATATTATTCATTTAATGTAAAAATATTATGAAATATACTTTAAGAAACTTATGCGTTGAACACAAAGTAAATACATCGATATTTACTTTTGCACAAACTTTCTCAAGGATACCGTAGAGAAAGGTTGTGCCTGAAAAAATATACTGTTCTCAGGGAGTGAATCTATACTAATATAATAAAGTTGAAGAGTTTGTTTGTTTGAACGGGCTGATCTCAGGAACCGCTGGTCCGATTTGAAAAATTCTTTCGGTGTTGGATAGTCCATTTATCGAGGAAAGCTATATATCATCACGCTACTACTAATAGGAACGTAGGAATTATAAAGTTTTAAAGAATTAATAATAGACAATCTTAGAATATACACCCTGTGTTGCGGGGGACTTTACAAACATACATGAAACGAACAAAAAAAATACCTAGACTCTTAACTACTACTCATCATCATAATATTAGCCGAAAGACGTTCATAGCTGAAAGTAGAAGGGGAGCACTAGGGTGACTCGTGAGGCCATCTGTCACCCTGGCAGAAGCAGGCTCGGGTGGAGGCGTGCGTGCCCCGGGGTACAATAATGGGAACATCGGGGTTCCCAGGGTGCCATTTACATACCGTAGGTGGTCCGAGGTACGTCGGGGTTCCAGGGATTTCCTTTCTAGAGTGCACCTGATTCCCCGACATCTAGTACCCGAGTCCGACATGTAACCAGGAGGTAGTATCCGAGGGGATTTCCGAACGAGGGGAAAATAAAGGGGTGCACAGGAAGTCCCTGACAACTATTATTGTCCAATAACTATTATGCGTCTTAAGAAGAAAGGCATAAGACTAGTTATTGAACGAAACTCATTACAAAGAACTAAAACAAAAAGTACACCTTTTATAAGTTCTAACATATTTTCACCTTCTGATTCGATAATGGTCTTGTGCTTTTAAGCAAATTGAGTTGTAAATGGCATGGGAATTGACCATTATAATCGCAATTTTCTAAATATCATAGGCACTTAGGTTTATTGGCTACCGACATTTTCTGCCTTTGCGTTTTAACATTTCTCTTTTCGAAATGCAGCGTTTATATTTTAAGTCTACATATTTCTGTTTTAGATTTTATATTTTTTGAACTATTAGATCATAGAAATATCTAGCTGCTTTTGCGTATTTATAAGTTAAAAAAGTACATACGGGAATAACTTTTATAAAATTTCTAGCACGGAAAATCAATCATGTAATTTTAAATCTGGTTAATGGAGTGCGGAAATTTACAAAAATTAAACAAGTATAAAGATCAGCCTAACAAATGGATAGTATGCCTTCCTTAGACCATTTTTCCCAAGCCTGGTTGCGGTCGAATTTACATAAGTCTACTACGATACAGCTGAACTACGATTTAACCAAATATTTCTTGTTACAGGATTCAGAAGAAGATGGGGAAGAAGACGATGAACACCCATTCGAGACAAGTATGGAGCACAATTACACGGAGTACAACTCAAGTAATATAGTGGAAATGCCAGAGACTTCGAACAAGAGATTCACGAACTTTGAAGAAGAGAAGAGTAAGCGACATTGCACAGAAATTGAAGATGAATATGACGCTATAGGTGACAAATAGACTAACACAAGAATTACGAAGGAATTTTATGAATTTAAAAAATAAAATGGTATCAACAGTTTTTACCAGTTCACTGCTGGCCATAAGTCCTGTCTTTAGTAAGGAGGTTTTGGTGCTGTCCAGACAGTTGGATATTGGGGTGTATTTCAAGTTTTTCTTTACTTTGCAGTAATATTGTCCAGCACCCTTTGTTTCTTAAGTCGGTTCTTACGAAATCTACAGTTCCGTGGAATTCGTCGGAATAGCGATAGTGATAATTTGTATTTTTGATCTGTTACTACACGGAAAAATATACTTGATGTAAAGTACCCTAATAGAGAATGTATAAATGAGGCTTACACACGTTTCAGGTATAAACGTAGCAGCGAAACTTCGCAACCTTCCACCCAACACGAGGATATTGGCGGAAAAACTGATCAACGATGTACTGTTCCAAGCACAAACAAATGCTCTGACCACAGCTACTGCCATTAGCACACCGGATCCGTTCAAGTGATAGGCACGTTTAGTTATAACAAAGTCATTTCATTTATGTTTGTTACAAAGGTTTTAAATAAGATATTTACGTTACCCTACCAGAATATGCCATGACATGCCAAATTTCAGCCCGATCCGTCCAGTGGTTTGGGCTGTGCGTTGATAGATCACTATGTCAGTCAGTCACCTTTGAGTTATATTATATATATATAGATAAAAAATGTAATAAATTTAAATTTCAAGACAAGTGTACCTTCTGCGACAGCAACGATGTCCACAATGCGAGTATGATTGTACTCTGGAGACACTTGTAGAAGATAATCTTGTGTATATGGTAGACACTGATGGGTGTTCCTTTATCTCTTGTCTAACCCGCGGTTTTCTTCTCGAGAACCGTTTCATTTCACGCCTTGTGTAACACCTGTGTCTCTTTACAACACGTCCAGCTCGTCTCTTTCTTATTGTACTTTTCGGTTCTCGTTTAGTTACGATAGGGACCTTTGGAGCATCTGATCTAATATCTGCCATATCTACTCTGCTCCTAGCGAAATACGAACCAGTCCCCGAAGTTTCACTGTTACTTTCTGTTTCTTCGTGCCTCGTATTTTCTATCATATTTTCATTTGAAATCGCTCTTTTACTTGTGTAAGGCTGGTCTTCCTCTTTCGTTTCCTTTTTATCTTCCATTGCCAATATTTTCCTGCACCTGCTGTAGGAAGCTGGGCTGGAGAGTCTCGGTAAGGGGGGGGCCCGCCGTGCGGAGCTTTTGTCGCACCGCACGATATGGGCGACCCCAGGGGTCACGATCGAGACTCTCCAGCATAGCAGAGAAGTGTTGATTAAGTAAACTTAAGTCCACAGTTTTAGGAGAAGATTCATGAACAGATTTGCCCACTCCTATTGACTTTAAAAATTTCCAAACCTGAGCTGGATCTCCGTTTTCAACAGAGTGGAGGATGTATCGGCGCTGTGCATTCCTACACACCTTGCTGCATTGATTCCTGATAGACACATACTTTTCCCGGTTAGTTTCGCTTGGGTTCTTTTTAAATCTAGATTTGGCTACTGCTTTTTTATGGATTAGCGCTTTGATGTCTGCGGTTAACCATGGGGATGGGAGACGCCTGACTTTCATTTCGTGAATAGGCGCGTGTACATCGTAAAGAGATAATATTGCAGCATTGAAAAGGTTTACTTTGTCGTCGATATTATCAGCACTGTAGAGAGATGTCCAGTCAGTGTCGTTGGCATCCATTTTTAGGGCATCTATGTTTATAGTCTTGTAGTTCCGCTGCAGTATAAACTTGGATTTAGGTTTAAGAGGACGGATACGGTAGGATAGATATAGTAAGTCATGATAGGAGAACTCGTCAGCTGCGCACTGACCGTGCTTAACTGCGAGATTAGGGGAGGAAACAAGGATAAGGTCGAGCAGAGAAGGAGCAGAATGTGGATAAAAGTGTGTTGCATTAGATGGAAGAATAGATAAATTACAGGATTGGGCAATGGATCGGAGAGTAGTAGAACGGGAATCGTTTTTAAGGAGGCAGGTATTGAAATCACCCATGATTATGCTATGACCGTACGAGGGAGTGAATTGTTCTAAGAGAAGTTCAAACGATGAAAAGAAGTCAATACCTGATAATTTTGTGCTTCTATACTTAAAAAATTACATAAAAAATTTAGGTAATCCACCTACTTAACTCACATGCATCATTTAGTGAAGGTACCGCCCTGAATTGCATAGACATTTTGTTTGCATTTACATTTATTTTATACCTTCATAGAGTTAATTATCAATAATAACACACTTTGCCTGAAATAACATGTTGTTGAACCACAAACATATTCATTGTTTAGCTGTCATTATTGAATGTAAACAAAGTGTGACAGACGTATGTCAAGCGTTTCGTTCGACGGTAATCTGAATGTTTGGATCCAAGGCTTTTGAACTTCACTGAAATGAACATTATTAATTTACGTTTTTTTTTATTTATTTTTTTATTTGGTTGTTCAACTTTGTTTTAATCTTTGGTTGTTAATTAACTGTGTTATTTTTCTCTTTTTTATTTTTTTATTTTTATTTTTTTAAAAACTGCTATGTTATTTTACTGGTTATTTGTAATTGGCTACCGGCAGATGGAGCTAATGCCAACTGATTTATATATTTTTGTTTTACATAACTACTACAACTTATTCTACTTATTACTATTTTACACTATTTTATATACTGTCTTTCTCATTTTATTATTTTGCATTAAGTTTTATAATTATTAATTGTCAAACCTTCGACACAAAGACCGTAAGTATGTCGTCTTGTTACAACAGTAACGATAGCGACGAATTTTTGTCGGCGTGCAGTACTCTCAGCTCCCAGGGTGACCCAACTATCCCTGAGACTCTCTCGTCTCGGTTCTCTGACGTCCCTAGAAATCTCAATCTTGTGCACATCAATGCACAAAGTATTCCGGCTCGCTTTCCCGAAATGCTGGCTTCTTTTGACTGTACGAACTTACACGCTATCCTTGTTTCTGAATCGTGGCTAAAGCCCTGCTTGCCATCTTCTGCATATTCACTTCCTGGATTCAACCTCATCAGGAATGATCGCGCCGTGGGAGGCGGCGGTGGTGTTGCAATCTATCTACGATCACACATTCCTTACACTGTTATTAGTTTGTCGCCACAGCCCCCCCCATCGAATGCAGGTGAACATATTTCCCTGGAAGTTGAACTTCTTCATTTTAAAATTCTTCTCGGTGTTTTCTACTGCCCCTCCTTGCGTATTGACTTCTTTTCATCGTTTGAACTTCTCTTAGAACAATTCACTCCCTCGTACGGTCATAGCATAATCATGGGTGATTTCAATACCTGCCTCCTTAAAAACGATTCCCGTTCTACTACTCTCCGATCCATTGCCCAATCCTGTAATTTATCTATTCTTCCATCTAATGCAATACACTTTTATCCACATTCTGCTCCTTCTCTGCTCGACCTTATCCTTGTTTCCTCCCCTAATCTCGCAGTTAAGCACGGTCAGTGCGCAGCTGACGAGTTCTCCTATCATGACTTACTATATCTATCCTACCGTATCCGTCCTCTTAAACCTAAATCCAAGTTTATACTGCAGCGGAACTACAAGACTATAAACATAGATGCCCTAAAAATGGATGCCAACGACACTGACTGGACATCTCTCTACAGTGCTGATAATATCGACGACAAAGTAAACCTTTTCAATGCTGCAATATTATCTCTTTACGATGTACACGCGCCTATTCACGAAATGAAAGTCAGGCGTCTCCCATCCCCATGGTTAACCGCAGACATCAAAGCGCTAATCCATAAAAAAGCAGTAGCCAAATCTAGATTTAAAAAGAACCCAAGCGAAACTAACCGGGAAAAGTATGTGTCTATCAGGAATCAATGCAGCAAGGTGTGTAGGAATGCACAGCGCCGATACATCCTCCACTCTGTTGAAAACGGAGATCCAGCTCAGGTTTGGAAATTTTTAAAGTCAATAGGAGTGGGCAAATCTGTTCATGAATCTTCTCCTAAAATTGTGGACTTAAGTTTACTTAATCAACACTTCTCTGCTATGCTGGAGAGTCTCGATCGTGACCCCTGGGGTCGCCCATATCGTGCGGTGCGACAAAAGCTCCGCACGGCGGGCCCCCCCCTTACCGAGACTCTCCAGCCCAGCTTCCTACAGCAGGTGGTCGAGGGCCTTTTCCCGCAGCGGGCGGAGCACACGCCCCCGTCGATGGCCGGACCGGCCATCGACGGGGACGGAGGGAGTGAGGTGCCGCCCGTTAGGGAATCGGAGGTAGGGGCGGCTGTTCTGAGGATTCGTTCCAAGAACACCGCCCCCGGGCCGGACGGGGTACCACCCCGAGTGATGGCCCGAGCCCTCGACCATATGTCAGACCGCCTCAGGGAGGTTTTGGACGCCAGCCTGGCGGCCGGACGCTTCCCTGAGTGCTGGAAATGCGGGAAGCTGGTCCTATTGCAGAAGCCGGGACGGCCTGCCGATTCGGTCGCGGCCTATAGGCCCATCGTGTTGCTGGACGAGGCGGGCAAATTGTTCGAGAGGATCCTCTCTGCCCGCATCGTCCGGCACCTAAGCGAGGTGGGGCCCGACCTGTCGGACGCCCAATTCGGATTCCGAGAGGGGCGTTCGACGGTCGATGCCGTGATGCGCCTTAGGGCCGTGACCGAAGAGGCAGTGAGCTGTGGCGGCGTGGTGTTGGCGGTGTCCTTGGACATCGCCAACGCCTTTAATAGTCTGCCATTCAGCTGCATCAGGGAAGCACTCCAGTATCATGGGGTGCCAGAGTACCTGAGGCGGCTGGTGGCAGACTATTTGGAGGAGCGTACCGTCGTGTACGAGGATCGAGATGGCGTCTTGAGACGGCGACCCATGTCGTGCGGCGTTCCACAGGGGTCTATCCTCGGACCACTCCTGTGGAACGTGGGGTACGACTGGGTCCTTCGAAGTCGTCTGCCTCCCGGGCTGGGCGTAATTTGTTACGCCGATGACACATTGGTCACAGCTCGGGGGGCCAATTTCCAAGACGCGGCGCGCCTGGCCACCAGGGGTGTTTCTCTGGTGGTTGGGCGCATCGAGGCGCTGGGCTTGCGGGTGGCCCTGGATAAGACGGAGGCCCTGTTATTTCATGGGCCCCGTCGTGGTCCACCCCCCGGCGCCTCCATCGAAGTCAACTCGGTCCTCGTACCGGTTCGGGCCCAGATGAAGTATCTGGGCCTGATCCTCGACGGTAGGTGGCTCTTCGACGAGCACTTCCGACAGCTTTCCCCAAAGCTGGTCGACGCTGCCTCCGCCCTTGGGCGTCTTTTGCCCAACTTGGGTGGAGCCAGCGTCGCAACAAGGAACCTCTTCACGGGGGTGGTCCGGTCGATGGCCCTATATGGGTCACCGGTGTGGGTCCCGGCTCTGACCGCCCAGAATAAGGCACGCCTTTGGCGGCCTCAGAGGGTATTGGCGGTCAGAGCCATACGCGGATACCGCACCGTGTCGACGGAGGCGGCGTGCGCCTTGGCCGGAACACCCCCGTGGGATTTGGAGGCGGAAGTGCTCGCCGAAGTTTATCGGCGAGCGGCTGAATATCGGGCGGAGAACGGGTATCGTCCTCCGCCCGAAGAGGTACGCGATTGGCGTGAAGCCGCTCGCCGAGCCACGATGGCTCGTTGGTCGTCCCGGCTGGAGGCTCCACGCGCTGGCTTTGCCACCGTGGAGGCGCTCCAGCCGGTCATCCTCGAGTGAGCAGGGCGGCAGCACGGGACCCTTTCCTTCCGGCTGACGCAGGTGCTTTCCGGGCATGGTTGCTTCGGAAAGTACCTGCACTCGGTCGCTAGGAGGGAATTGAGTCCCGCCTGCCACCACTGCGACTGCAGTGAGGACTCGGCCCAGCATACGCTGGAGTTCTGCCCCGCCTGGGCGGAGCAGCGCCGGGCCCTCACTGCAGTCATCGGAGGAGATCTGTCGCTACCGGCCATCATACGCTCCATGGCCGGTGGCGACAGCAGTTTTACCGCGGTCGCATCCTTCTGCGAAGACGTAATTTCGCAGAAGGAGGCGGCGGAGAAGGCCCGGGAGGACGATCTCCACTCGGACCCGATCCGCCGCCGGCGAACCGGGCGGCGGAGGCGCGCCCATCTGCGCCTCATGCCGCCCTGAGTGTGGCCGCGGATGGACGGGATGGGTTTTCCCGTCCATCCGCTTTAATGGCCAGCCGCGAAGGGGCGACGTACGCGTGTGCCGTGCGTCGCATAAATTGAGAGTTTTACCATCAGAGGGTGCCCACTTCCGTGCGGGCAGGCGCTGGGAGGGGTCCGGTTTGTGTTAATAATGCAGTCCCCGCACCCCTCCCTTCTCAGGCGCAGAGTTGGCACACCGTGTGGTTTTAGTCGGTTCGATTCCGACACACCGCCCCGCCGCAAACCCCGGCGGGGTGACGGCCCGTTCCTTCCATATATTTTTCACACTTTTTGCATTTATTTACAATATATTTTATTTCATCTATATGTTTTCTAGTATATTTCTCATATATTTACTATTTACAATTGATATTTATATTTATTTCAATATTTTCTAATATATTTTTTATTTCCAGGCGGTCACCCATCCAAGTAATGACCTCGCCCAATGTTGCTTAACCTCTGTGATCATTTTATACATTTCTATTATTTATCTTTTACAATTTCTATTTCCAGGCGGTCACCCATCCAAGTACTGACCTCGCCCAATGTTGCTTAACTTCGGTGTTCATTTTATACAATTCTAATATGTTTACCATTTACAAATTACTATTTCCAGGCGGTCACCCATCCAAGTATTGACCTCGCCCAATGTTGCTTAACCATACATATATCGCACCAAGATTTTTCATTTTCACTTACAAAACATCATCACTCCAACCATTTGTTATTGTTTACCTTCTTGTCTCATTCTCCGTTGCTAGGCAACGGAGAATGAGGCAAAAAGTTGCGCCGCCATCTTTGCGCTAACATGGATCGGCGTGTTGTTTCTTGTATTTTTAAATCTGTCTACATCTTACAATTCTAACTAGTATGCACTATATTTATATGTCTATCGTTATCTATTATCCCTTATTGTTAATTATTTACACATATTACATTTATGTATATTTTCCTAATTTTGGAATACAATTGGCGAAGAAATCCCGGATAGCCACAGGTAGCCGTAGGTACTATTCGATAATGTACAAGTATTGATACGTTGTAACTAATATAAAAAGTAAAGCTAACTAGCATATATATGGTTAATGCATGTTTGAAGGAATTTCAATAAATCTGTCCCAAAATAACTAAATAAAAACGCAAGAGGATACTTGAGTTGTCAACCAAATTTACGACGTAAACAGACCTCAACATACCACACTTGTACAGAAATTGAAAATCTTGAGTTCACCATTGTTCACAGGTTAACAAAATAATAATAGGTCATGATACTCTATAAATGCTACATTAAAAAAAAAAAAAAAAAAAAAAGAAAGCTACCGATATTTCAGCGGATCAATTTTAAAGATGAATAATTGCAATGTAGTTCACTGATCGCAGTTGGTCAATGGCCTGTTTTTAAATTAGCAAATACATCGACAGTAGAAAACGTGTGTTGTAACTATCCACAGTTGACAGATACTAGCAGGCGCCAAAATACATCAACTTGAAAACTTGATGACCACCGGTAGACGATACGAATACCTCCTATCAAGCATAATTTGCCTGTAGTAACGCTCCAATCAACTGTTATTGCATATTGATGTTAAATCACAAACTATGTGGATAACGCAAATAAAGTTAATAGTCTAAATTTTTACGTTTATATTGCACCAAACTTTAACGAAAATAGTAAATAAATAAATCTTTAACTTTGTAACGGTTTTATGTTCATGGCATAACTCAAATTGACTATGTATTGTCTGACTACAGTGACTAGTTGTATTAATATTAAGCGGTCACTCAAAGTAAAATTGAGAATTTTAGTTTATGTTACAAATATAAACAGAACGTCAGGTACCGACGCGTCGAGAAAGACGACACGAAAAATACGATAAGCTTGTGTTTATTATAAATAATAAACAGCGAACTTAATTCTTGAAATAAGATCGCCCACTAAATCAAGTGTTTGGTCTGATGTTATAAAACACTTGATGGCGCGAAATGTACACTATGTGGAATTGTTGTTTAAAAACTGTTGCAATTATTTTTGTTCAGAATAAATGTTTTACGCGATTTTATCGGATCAGTCTACAGAAGTTCGAATCAAATGCATGCGATCCGATGCACGGATCAGGTAAAGACGTTACCGTTCGTTACGATCTACAAAATCGGATCGAGTTCAGAAAAGTAATACCATAGTTGGGATTAAACAAAGTCAAACACACAAGCATAAAACGACTAGCCTACAAAGTAGTAAGAACAAAATAAAATAAAAAAATAGCAGAGTTAACATATCTATAACCTTATTTTTCCTGCTGGAGTTATGTACCACCTAGAACCTATTTAAACAAAAAAGACATTCTACGTTAGTCTGGATCTCTTATCACTTAGGTAAAAAGTTGTAAACAAAGAGTATCTACTCTACAGTCGCGCAAATTTATGAGTGATGGTTATGGTAATATGAAGAACATTTATAATATTACCATTGACAAATGAAAAGAAATAATATAAATCTGAATCTTACGGATGTTGTTCTTTTAGTAAAAGCTTCTAAAAACGTATTTTAAAGGTGAGTAAACTGTCGTCGACATGGTGGTCATGTGACGCGTTAATGTCGACTTTATATCTTTAGCCATAAATACGGCTTATTACGCTGAGTATGTAAATGTTATATATATTCACTGGAAATATGGTTTAAATTACAATATTAATATTTAATTATGGTTAAATCAAATCTTTTGATATTGAATCATTGTTTTACAATTTTCGCTTATTTCTTATTAGGTACAATACAAAATTAAGTACGGCCCAAACAATTCTTAGTAACAAGAGATAGTGGATGACAACCATGTCTAATAAACGGCTGTAGGCCGTCAATAAATCAAATGACGTATTTTTATTTCAGATCAAAGAATTGAATATCTGAAAGGTAGCAACTGTGTGTGTCGTTTATAGTCTTAGGTTTCGACTTCTATCGACAGTCCTCAATAATACGGTCCTCATGACAGCTTCGCGCTTCTAATGGTGTTATTTTGAAAGGGACTATCAGAACAACGCTAAGTCCGAAGCAGACGGAAGTTTGATGTGTAGTGAATTATTAATTTCAATCCCTACTACGTATAATTCTATCGTGATATGCATTGATAAGTGAAATTACTATACTTATTCTGTGAAATGCAAGGTTTCCGCATTCGTGGAAAACAGAAACGATGTTTTGGTGTTCACTTACTTTGAAAATATTACAATTATTAATTAATTTATTTAGATTATTAGACCTAAATAGTAACGTATAAATGGCAGATTTACGTGTAAAATTAATGTTTCTGATTTATTGTAGTTTCATGACTTTGAATTGCATTGTGTGAATTGTGGTTTCATTGCTTCAAAATTATTGTTACCGCGTCCCTTGTATGAGCGCGATTGGTAAATTGGATTACACACTAACTGCCGTCTATATTGCATATTAGTATGGATAGAAAGCAGTCAATGGCAATATTTTTGGTCCGTAATTACTAACCTAGAGTGATATAATTTGTCAATGAGATTGTATTAATTGAGTTCAACATTGTAAATGACAATTGTTTCCTCGTGAATTGAAGAATAGAGTGGATAATTGTATGATTAGCTGCTTACTCGACAGACTGGGTGGCATAATGATTGGGGACCTTGACTATCAAATCAGAGATCGTATGTGCGACTTCCACTCAAGACAAATATTTGTTAGATGAGGGCGATCTTTGGTGTGTATCTGGGTATAATTTGTCTGTGAGATATGTGTGTCTAAAGGCATAGTGCGTTTATCAGCAATATGGTGGCCATGGTACGGACTCTACCGAGTTTGGAACCAGATAGAATTCGACTGATATATGTGGGACGTGTGATATTGTTAGTAATTATATCGACGGTGCAGTGTTGGATCTGTAATTTCTCGAGTTCGATTCTCGAGTTGGACAAAAGTTTGGTACGGACTGTAAGTTTTTGTTCCGGTGTTTCTTCTTATGTTTAAAATAAAAAAAGGTTATGTTTATAGGTACACTAGCACTCATTTTAGCTTCCATAGTACCAATGCTACTTAGTTTGAGACTAAGTATATTCAGACATAGTGTGAGATGTTTAAGAAAGAAGGAATTAAATTTTATTGAATTACATTAATGGACTGTTGGGAACTGTTGATGATGATGATTATAATAATTGAACCACCAATTGGAAGAAGGGAATAAATCCAAAAAATAAGAACGGAGATAATCAATAAAAACTTCATAACTTTTTACTTTCAACTTATAAGCTTATGGGACATGAATGATTATTAAGAAAATATAAATCCTGATTTATTCACCAACAGACCTGCCTTAAATATATAATACTTATCTATGTTTGTTCATCGAAATGTGTTGGATTTATTCCCTTTTTCCAATTTATCATATACCAGGTACAAAATAATTTGAAATAATAGACAATATAATGACAAAAACCATTTGTTTATTACAAACACGTAAGGACACTCTGTTATTCTTCTATTTCTTTACGTTCGGATCTTATAGATGGCCAGGTCAGAATTATATCGTAGAAACCTTTGAATTCGTCAGGAATATATTGGATTATTTTTTGTGTCATTCATTTTTTTCTCATTTATGGGTATTTTAGTAACATATGCCAGAGTTTCAGGTATTTTCGGGTTTGTAGAAAGTTTTTGGCTCAAAAATGTAGCTTTGACGAAACCATCAATAAATTCGGAACATGTCAAGTAACCTTTATGACTTGAACTAAGTATACTCAAAGCTTCTATATTGCGAAATCTTGAATGTCGTGGCCTTGTCTAATGACTTACAGGTTTTCTTAAAACATTACTGCCATGAGTTTTTAAAATCAAGTATGTCGTTTGAAGAAACAGGTTTAACTGAAAAACCCCTGATTTTTGCTGCTGAAATAAGATTATTGTATTCATTTGGAACGTAAATTCTGTCTTTCTCCTAATGAGTCTTTTAGCTATCCCAAAATTTCTGTCACACTGTAAAAATGAATGGCCACGCACAGGAAAGTATTGATATATTTTCTCAAAACGATTTTATGCAACAAGAGTGAGAAAGAATATTACTATTCCTATTTTGTCCCCCGCAAGCATCGCTTAAAACGTGTAGTTCTTTGACAGAGGGATCCATGTTTGGAGATGAATAAAAGATCTTCTTCGAATAGCAATTTTCTATAATATTGAATTTTAGGTAACAAAATAACGAGTGTGTATTGAAGCGAATGAATAGCGAATGTTAATGAAAGTGGCGGTCGCTGTCGGGGCGGTTGGGAAGTATGCTGCTGTCCCTCATTGGCCGTGCGGCGCGTGATGGTGGTGACATCTAGCGGAATGACGATGCGTGAACATGCCCCCCGCCTTGGAGCAACAGTCTCCAATGAAGAAGTATATTCTTGTGTTCAGTTTTGGACAGGTTCTTCGTCTTCTAGAAGTGGACACAGTTTTGGGTATGACCTTTGTATGATTCCGTTTGCTGTTTTGATGTCAGCTACACGTGCAAGTCCGTCCTTTCCAACTGAAGTGTGTACCACTCGTCCAAGACGCCATTTCAGTGGTGGCAGATGGTCTTCTTTTATGAGCACCAAGGTGTTGGGTGCTATTGTATCCTTGTTGGTCTGCCATTTTGAACGCTTCTGCAGTTCTGCAACATATTCTTGTGACCAGCGCCTCCAGAAGTTCTGACGCATTTGTTCGACGCGCTCGTAGCGGACCAGGTGTGAAGTGTTTGCAGCTGTGAGATCTTTGTAGGCAGGTGCAACGAGCGGTCGACCAATGAAGAAGTGGGCTGGTGTCAAAGGAAGCAGGTCACTTGGATCCGAGGACATAGGATACATGGGTCTAGAATTTAAGATGGCTTCTATTTGTGTCAATAGTGTGGAATACTCCTCATAAGTGAGGTTCGCGTTCCCTACCCGGTGGAGATGGTACTTAAGCGATTTAACCCCTGCCTCCCACAAGCCACCAAAATGTGGTGAGTAGGGAGGAATAAAACTAAATTTAATATTTTCGCTTGACGTAAAATCTAAAATGTCATTTTCACAACTATTTAAAAATTGAGAAAATTCCTTCAATGCGCCTACAAATGTTTTCCCGTTATCAGAAAATATATGAGCGGGTTTTCCGCGACGTGATATAAACCTCTTTAAAGCCAGTAAATATGCTTCAGAACTTAAGCTCGTGACTAACTCTAAATGTACCGCCCGAGTAGTGAAACATACATATATGCATATATAGCATTTTTCAAGTTTTGCTCCCCTCCCTTTCCGATTTAGTATGAACATAGGTCCAGCATAATCCACACCACAACGTAGAAATGGATATCCCGGCTCCAGTCTTTCACGAGGTAAGTTACCCATTTTAACGGATAGTGCCTTTCCCTTCTGACGAGTACATGAAATGCACTTATGTACAGTCTGCTTAGCTAAATCACGGCCTTTAAGTGGCCACCAACTGTCCCTTACAGTAGCAAGAAGCAGCTGAGGCCCAGCGTGAAGTAGACGCTTATGTTCAAATTTAAATAAAAGTCGCGTGAAGGTATGCTTGGAACATAACAAAATAGGATGTTTTTTATTGTAAGGGAAAGTCTCAGAATTTTGTAATCTACCTCCTACTCTAATAATGCGGTCTGAGTCTAAAAATATGTCAAGACTCGATATGTTTCTCATCGACTTAACAGGTAAATTATTTTTTAATGCGTGAACAATATCCGGAAATAACATTTGTTGTGCGATGCGCACTAGAACTAAAGTTGATTTATTAATTTCGTCAGACGTCAGCGGACCAGTGTTACGTTCTGATTTAACTTTAATGCGCGAATTATTAATGAATCGCAACACGTAGGCAGCTGCACGTCTCATGCGATTAAAATTAGAAAAACGTTCAAATATAAAAATACTAGTATAACTTGATTGTGTAAATAAAGAACTAACATTTGATTTAATTTCCGGTAACTCGTTAAAATTAATTATTTCATTGTACTTGTATTGATTAAAATTATTTTTAGTTTCACGTAAAAATACTGGCCCGTGCCACCAAATATCCGAATTCTCAAGCGCGTCGAGCGACAGCCCGCGGGATAAAAGGTCAGCAGGGTTGTCCTTGCCGGGAACGTGTAACCACGGCAACTCACCAGTTAATTCATTAATTTGCACTACTCTGTTTTGAACAAACGGCTTTAACAGGTTAGGTGACATTTTAATCCAATTTACAACTATTGTTGAATCCGACCAAAAGTATATATTATTAAATATCAATCTCCACGATTCACTTATTTTCTTATACAACTTTGCACCAACTAACGCCCCGCATAACTCAAGACGCGGTATCGTCACTGGTTTAATTGGTGCGACTTTACTTTTAGCACAAAGTAACCTAACTGTCACCGGTGAATGGTCGTCATATGTGCTTATGTATGCGCATGCACCGTATGCATGTTGCGACGCATCTGTGAAAATGTGTAGATCTGTATATTTTGTATATAACCCCCTAACATGCCGAGGAACTTGTATATTAGGTAAATACTGAAGCGTATCAAGAAAATTATGCCAAGTTAATAAAACGTCATTAGGTACGGGATCGTCCCAACTTAACTTACAAAGCCACAACCTTTGTAAAAGTATTTTAGCGACTATTATTGAGGGCGCTAACAAGCCCAAAGGGTCGTACACCTGAGATATAACAGACAAGATAACGCGTTTTGTCACATTAGTCACACTCTGATCAATCTTCGTAGTGAAATGTAATAAGTCTGAAGAATGTAACCATCCGAGACCGAGGGTTTTCAACAATTTTCGCCTAAAGATAATTCTTTTGTGTGATCTGTTGAAGAAGTTTCTGAATTAGACATCCATTTACGCAAATGAAAGCAACCAGTTTTTAAAACGTCAGTAACTTTGGTACAAATATCTAATAAACTACGTTTATCATCATGACCCGTTATCAAATCGTCCACATACAGATCTTCGTCAATAACTCGCCTCGTGACGTCATCCTTACACTCTGAAGCTAGCTGTTTGATGCATCGAATGCTTAGATAAGGAGCGGACGCGGTACCATACGTCACGGTGTTAAGCTGGTACACACAGAGATCATCCGATTTATTTTCACGCCATAAAATCCATTGCAGTTTTCTTTGATCGGGTTGAATATTAATTTGTCGATACATTTTTTCGATATCAGCCATTGCAACATATCGAAATTGTCGAAAACGCAATAAAATACAAAAAACATCATTATGTAAACTAGGGCCAATAAACTGTATGTCGTTAAGCGATATGCCCGATGTCGACTTAGCACTTCCATCAAAAACTACTCTAAGTTTTGTTGTGCTACTATGTTCTCTCAGAACCCCATGATGTGGTAAAAAATAATTTGGTGTAGGAATTTCATAAATACGACTCATGTGACCCAATCTCAAATATTCATTCATGAAGTCGCAATATAACTTTTTATATTCAGGTGTACACCTATCTAATTTTCGTTCTAGTGCATAAAAACGATTTTGTGCGAGTGTATATGAGTCACCCAGTGTGTCCTCAGCCTTAGACAATGGAATGCGTACATAAAAACGACCGGTATCATCGCGATAGGTGCTCTGCACAAACAGGTTATTGCATAGTATATCGTCTTTTGTGTAACTGTTCTGCGGGATAATTTCTTCCAGTTCCCAAAATTTCCTAAGTTGGGTGTCCAATGTTAATGAATAATTACATTGAACTGGACTAATGCGCGACATTTTGTTATTATTTAACAATGACCCAGATATTAACCATCCCAACTTAGTATTTTGTAGGTACGGACCACTACTTAAGCGAATTAATCCGTTGTTTAGTAGCTCCCAAAATTTATCAGCGCCGATCAATAGTTCGATTTCCGATGACAAATAAAAGTAAGGATCCGCTAACTGTATATTGTCAGGGATATTTATGCGTGATTTAGTACCTAAAGATGGTAATTGAGCTGTAATTTGAGATAAAACTAGACATTTGAAGCGCGTATTGTAATCTGTCGTTTTAGACCTCAAATTAATTTCACAAGATTGTGTAGAATGAGTCACCGAGTTACCTACTCCGGAGACTTGAACGGTGGACTGTAATAAATTAACGTTTAACTTTTTGCATAAAGACTCTGCAATAAAGCAATGCTGGCTACCATTGTCTAATAAAGCGCGGACAGTGTGATAATTATTACTTTTATCTGCAACTTCCACCACAGCCGTGGACAAAAGTACCGTCTCTAATAATGAATGAGTTGTACTTTTGTGTTCGATTTTATGCGTGTGTGTAGTGTAAGACGCAGATTGTAACGTCGCAGAGTTAGTGCAAGCACTTGGTGGCTATTTCAGCGTAACAGCTGATGTGCACTTACCCACATTGTCACTATTATCACTGTGAATTAAAGTGTTGTGTTTTTTATTACATAATTTACATGACCCGAACCAACACTCAACTACGGTGTGTCCAACACGTAAACAATTGCAACAAAGCTTTTTTTCATCTATAAATTTTAATTTATGTTTAAGAGATAAATTTAGAAATTTATCACACGAATAAAGCGGGTGATTAGAGTGACACATAATGCAAGTACGATAACGTTTAGAATTAACCGAATTGATTTGTCTATTCTGTGTAGATACGAAACTATGCGATTTAGCAGGTAGATAAGGCGACTTCTTTGTAAAACTTTCAGAGGGAGATTTACTGTGATTGACATTGATGGTTTCTAGAACATCAGCCCTGTCTTTTAAGAATGTTATCAAATCATTAAGCGACAATCGTGAATTTAATTTATTTTGATTATTTATTAGTGTGCTTTTATATGTCTCCCATTCCCGTTCCGTAGATGAATCTAGTGTTGAACTCATAAGATAAATAATTATAGTGTCCCAAGACTCGGTCGGTTCGCCGAGGTTATTGAGGGCACGTATATTTTTTAATACATTGTCTATCAATTTACGGATTTGAATGGGTGATTCTTTAGTAAGTGGCGTCATAGAAAACAAAGCCTTGATGTGAGTTTGCACAAGTAATCGATTATTATTGAATCTATTTTCTAATAACTCCCAAGCTACAAAGTAATTTTCAGATGAGAATTCTAAGGACTT
The DNA here is from genome assembly GCA_916048165.1 of Spilarctia lutea. Classification (NCBI taxonomy): domain Eukaryota; kingdom Metazoa; phylum Arthropoda; class Insecta; order Lepidoptera; family Erebidae; genus Spilarctia; species Spilarctia lutea. The sequence goes on from OU696482.1 coordinate 19,909,382, forward strand.
AATTACAAGCAGTGCACTACCAGAAAGAGAGGAGCGTAAATAATGAAATTTTTGTATATTGTCTATTTCTTTAGAATTATAAATAAGAGACAAATAAGTATCACGGTACTCCAACCAATGATCATATGAGCCGTCAAAGGAGGGTAGCGAAATTGTTGGCAATTTAATTTTACTTGAGATTTTAGATAAATTCTCATTTTGATTATTATTTTCACTTAGGATACATTTAGATTTAGACACATAAGCATAGAACTGGTTTTCAAAAGTTTCTCTCTCAATAAGTTCCTTGTCCAACTGAGTATCAGGTTGGTTTAAATCTATTTTATCCTGAATTTCGGTAAACTGTTGCAGCAAAAAATCTGCTTTATTTAATCGCGTTTGTAATTCCGTTTTTACAACTTCAGTAACCGGTAATATCTCTAAAGAATCTACGTATTTCATAAACAATGTAAATTTACCACGAACAATACCCCTTTTTTTATTTAAATCCTTAATAATATCCTCATCAATGTTATCGGCAACTTTACCTTTAGTCATTTTAGTGATTACGAAAGAGAATAAATGATAAGAAAAATAAAATATCTGATATTAAATTAAGTTGGGGGTATGCAAAGTACACCTTTTAACGCGTAAAAATGTAACACTTTCGCCTAAAATATTACGTTCTCCACAATATTAACACAAATTAAAGCACAGGTACATAGAAAGGAGAAAAAGAAAGGAAAAAGAAAGGATGATTGATCTGACCGTTTTATGCTGGTCCCGTTGATTATGGCGATGCGATGCTGGTTTCGAGCGTCCGATTTATGCTGGTCGCGACGATTCCTTTTCTGCATCCGGCGTGGAAGGTCCAAATTATGTTTGGAGATGAATAAAAGATCTTCTTCGAATAGCAATTTTCTATAATATTGAATTTTAGGTAACAAAATAACGAGTGTGTATTGAAGCGAATGAATAGCGAATGTTAATGAAAGTGGCGGTCGCTGTCGGGGCGGTTGGGAAGTATGCTGCTGTCCCTCATTGGCCGTGCGGCGCGTGATGGTGGTGACATCTAGCGGAATGACGATGCGTGAACATGTATCGTTTTCCACAATAAGCTGCATACTTTATCTGGGCCCCTTTTAGCTTCACCCTCATGGTAAGTGTAGAAATCAGCTGAATTCGTCATTAAGTCATGAATACAAAACAGCCATAGTTTTCTTAAATAAAACATCTCTTGAACTGGGATCTTAGGAATGGGCAGATTTTGCATATAATCAAATACTATGGCTCCTACATCTTTTCTTTCCTTACACAAGGCCAAACTTCTTTCTGCTTATTTTAAAACTTTTTAGCACGTTTAAGATGTATGATTTTTAAGCTACTTTCACTGGTCATATTTAAACAATAGTTTGATTTGAGGCTTCACCTATAAAATAATTTTTATAGGTGCAGCCTCAAATACAACTAAAATGGCGGGTATTAGATCGCTGGTATGACGCCCCCCACCACTATGTGATGCGATTTTGTTTATCGAATAAAAAACAGTCAAAAAGAAATATTATTTATATACTCGTAAAATTGATAGTTGGAAGAAGGGAATAAAGGAAGGATTTGTTTCCTTCTTCCAACTAACAATTTTTTTGGCCGCATGAATCTATACGAAATGAATGCACTTTGTTTCTTTTTTCGAACTCACAACTTAGCCCTACGTCTAAAGAATGTAAATGTGTATAAAAGTGAATATGCCAAAAAGTGGCGTTTATTCCCTTCTTCCAATTGGTGGTTCAATTTTCACTTTGGGTTAAAGAACACATATACAATAGATTTAGGACGATGATAACAGCAGTAGTATAGAGCTGTGTCGCGGTGAGAGCGCGGCAACTAATAAGTCATTGAGATCAAATATTGCAGTACACTTCTAAGAAGTTAAATAAATAATCAGATTATTTATTTATTATACTAATTCGAGTATGTTGATAACGCAAATGGTTATGTGTTCACACATAAACGACAATGACAGGAATGTATCGGACTTATACATTGCGTATCTTGTGGTAGGAATCGTTCTCTATTTATTTAACTGGTTTGCCATAAAAATATATTTTAATCGCTCTTGATGTAGCTTATATTTTACAATTATATAAAAACTAGCTGAGCCGACAAACGTTGCTTTGCCATAAAAAGGAATATATACTTTAGGGGTGGGTCATTAAAAATCGCGATGGAAAGTAATGGTTGATCGTAGAGGGTTGAAAATTCAGGGTTGTATGTATTTTCTAATGCAGTAACATAAAAAAAAGATCTAAAATTTAAAAAAATAAAATTAGGGGTAGACTACCCTTAACATTTAGGAGTATGAAAAATTTATGTTGGCCTATTCTCAGACCTACCCTATATGCACATAAAATTTAATAAAAATTGATTCAGCCGTTTCGGAGGAGTATGGTAACTAACATTGTGACACAAGAATTTTATATATAAGATATTTTCGGAGATGTGACATCAAAATCATCTAGTTTTCAAACTCATTAGATTTTAAGCATGGCAAATTTAGAAAACGCAAACGCGGTTGTATCAACTTTTTGAGAAGAATTAGAACGCTTTAACAAATACTTAACAATAGATAAATACATGATAATAGTTAGGATGATAGAATAGAATAATCTTTATTATACACAAGATATAAAGTTTACATAAAAAAATAATACATCAATTGACTGACCATGTACAAATAACGGATGATTTTTTTTTTCTATATTTTGTACATAACACGACTGTTGATGTTGATGAGAAACATACATGTTGATGAGACTTTATAAACAGTAAAAATCTCATAACCATCAATAACATCCTACTAGCTAACTAGCGGTACAGTATCTGCCTCTCTACTTTATACTTAATTACGAAAGTGAACTTTTAGTTGTTCAAACATACAATGAAGAGAATCACATATAAAATGGACTGACTATCACCAGTACTGACTATTCGTACCTATTATAATGGTTATATCTGTATTACTATGTTTATAGACACTAGCGCCTGTGTGAGTTCAAGAACTTACAGATGTCCTTTTAGTTATTTTTAAATGAAATAAACAAATTTTAATTTATCGCAGTCTATGACTATTCATAGGATCATAAAAAGCTTCTATAATTTTACGTTTAAATAAGTATCATATGATGATTACAGGATTTGATGTCTAAATGATTATCATACATTAAACTTATAATTGAAAGTTTAAGATTGCAAGAAGTTTTAAAGTAGCAAAAGTTCCAGAACAACGTATTACAACGATGCGCTCGTGGTAACTAACTTCATAACGGGGATAAACCGAGGTATGGTGTTGATGGAATCCGAGGTAATGGATACATCAATATCGTGGAATCCCGAGGTAAAGGGCATGGTTGTGATAAGTGCTGAGAAAACGTGTACACCAGTGTCATGGTAGCTCAGCTCGAGGTAACGGGCGTACCGATGACCGATCCTGAGATAATGGGTACAATGAGGCGATAGCTCGAGATAACTGGCGTACCGGTGACAAACCCCAACGTAAAGGGTACAACGGGTGTATCAATGACAAATCCCGAGGGAACGGGACAGGAACATATTTTGGATGCGAATGTCACGCCGCAAGAGTAGAGTTCAAGAACCAAGATGAGCAGAAGATAAAGGCGGATAGCGAAGTCAACATACAAGAGACGGCACTGTTCGACGGTTGTGGTATCGGAGTTTGACCCTTTACTAAAAGATCAAACCTAGTAAACATGTATCGCTAAGGTTAAAAATGTGGCGATGAAAAATTAAAATGTTTACAACTATCTCCTTAAATTAACTTCTATAGCAAAAACGTGGTATCGGGTCCAACTTCGATGACATTGTACTTGAAGAGACTATATTGTTATAGTCTGGCCACTGAGAGAATGCGTTCCTGACAGGTCGTGATCCAATGGGCGATGTAACTTTGAACTGGCGTACAATTTATGGCAAAATTTTAAATATATTTTATTAACCTTAATAATGAGTAATAACATTAAAAATGTAATAATCATGCCAATGTACAATAAACGTTTTATTTTGGGCTAAAGTTATTAACAATTAAACAATTAATTAATTTAAGAACAATAATTTTTAAAAGTCTCACGACGTCAAACTGCGCTGTTTCAAGGTTATGTCAATAGTTTGTTTTCGTAGTGATGAGGCAAAAAAATACTGAATTGTAACTGAGTATTTTTGGAATCGTAATATATTCGATTCCAAAAATCGATATCGGTCGATATATTGTTAAATAAAACGTTCTAATTTTATTATATATAATTTTATTTATTTATCTTTATTGAATATACAAAAAAACAGTAGAACAAGATGAGTTACAAAGTATGTAAGGATGTCGTACAGTCGAATGTTGTCACCATTTCAGGGAAATGTACCGAAATGTTTTGGGCAGTTATACGAACGACATTAAAGTTCCTGGGGACATCGGAGAAATTATTCCAGAGTGTGTATAATGTACTTAATACATATTTAATATAGTTTATAATACGATATAGGTACGACCAAACCAACTTATGAAAATAATTGTCGCGATATCAGTCAGCTGAATTAAAAATAAATAAAAAACTATTTTTATCCCTTTATATTTCTGGTAAAAAATGGCAACCCAAAACAGCGTTGTGAGGACCGCCATTTTGTAACATACACAAACGGTCGTCTCTTGTCGTCTCAGAGCTAATCTGGGCTCAAATTAAAGGTTATGCAGCCCGCCATAATACTTCTCCACCATATGGCATAAAAAAGATGAAGACGCTTTTAAAAGAAGCATGCGAAAAAGTCACAAGAGATGACTGGATGAAGGTGGTTGAAAAAACTAAAAAAATGATATTTGATGACTTTGACCGCGATATTCGTATAGACACTATGATTGATAATAACATGATAATACATGTTGGTGAAGATGACAGCGAGTCCTCAAGCGAATCGGAGTCGGATTAAATTTTGATTTGATATTATTGAAATCTTAAAACGATATATTTCATAATATATATTTTTCAATAAATACATTATTTTTATTTTCTTTCCCTTGGTTTCATTCAGAAATTACGATTAAATTTTTCGGGACAGCTGAGAGGCTTGCTGACCCATTGGTTTGTGTACTGACCCGGCCCTACACTATGCCAGCTGGCTTAAATACAGCAGAAACTGGAATAGGTATATTGGCCGGCCCAGCTGATTAGCCTTCGATCCGTAGCCTTAATACCAGGGAAAGGTGATGGTAACTATTTTAACCGGCCCAGCTGTTAGCCTTCGTGCCGTAGTTAGAATAGTAGTGAAACTCGAGGAGGTTACGACTTATCTGATTTATTTACACAAATGCATTTTCTTATAATTACATTTTGGCCGACAACATAGGACAGTGAAAGCGAGCTTACAAAACTACACAAAAACCTCAGCCAATTGGAGCGAAGGAACTTTAGCGTAAATACGAGCGCAGCCGAGAATCCGTTCATTTACGGCGCATGCTTTGTGACTGGCGGGGCGGCTGGCGCGACGTGACGGCGCGGGAGCGCTGTCGCCACAGTACTCCCCCTCAAGCGAAGCGTACGTTAGGTTTAACTATCCTGCCGGTTCGAGTGACGTAGGTGTTGCATTTCGTGGCTGGCTCATCTCTGTTGCTCGATGTCGCGGCGGCTGCACTCGTAGTGTTGGTACTCGAAGTTGGCGGTGTTGTCTGCATTGTTGTATTGGAATATGATTGTGATGTGTGTTGCTCGTCGCTATATGTATAGGCTGGTTTCAATCGATCTATTGATATTACTGTCGTACGTAATGGTAGTTGAATAGTGAATTGTTTGCCACTTGCGCTGCGTTGTAATACTTTGTAAGGACCTTCGTATGGCGGTGTAAGTGGACGGCGAACGGTGTCGTTCCGCACAAACACATGTGTACATGTTTGTAGGTCCTTATGTACGAATGTGTGTAGGTTCGATGTATGCGATCTTTTTGTAGGTGTTAATGACGACATTGTTTCGGTCAGCTGACGAACGAACTCTGCGTCGTTTATGTTCGGCTTTGTAGGCACGAAAAAGTCCGACGGGATGCGTAGTGTAGAACCGTAGGTCATTAAGGCAGGGCTAACGGAAGAGTCTTGACAAAGTGCTGTACGCAGTCCTAGTAGCACAGTAGGTAATTCCTCGATCCATCTGATACTTGCGGCTCTTGCCATTAGTGCTGCTTTTAAAGTACGATGCCATCGTTCTATCTGTCCGTTTGCCTGTGGGTGGAATGCAGTGGTACGTATGCGAGAAACGCCGAGTGTCTTCATTAGTGAGTGGAATAGTGATGACTCAAATTGTCTGCCTTGGTCGGTAGTGATTCGTAAAGGACAACCGAATCGTGTTATCCATCCTTCGTAAACAGCTTTCGCTACTGTCTCGGCGGTGATGTCACGAGTAGGTATTGCTTCGGGCCATTTAGTACAGCGGTCGATCATAGTAACTAAATACCTAGAGTCGTTTGATGGTGGTAGCGGTCCAACTATGTCGACGTGTAGGTGTTCAAAACGCGATGATTGTTGAAACTCGCCGAGTGGACTAATTACGTGTCTTTGTATTTTCGCGCGTTGACAACCGATGCATGACCTTGACCACGTAGTTACATCTTTGTTCATAGACGGCCAGAAGAATTTTGTAGTCATTATTTTTCTTGTTGTTCGTATGCCAGGGTGACTAAGTTCGTGTTGCGCTTTGAATGCTACAAAACGATAACTCAGTGGTAGGTATGGCCGAATGTTTGTTGTAGATATTTCGCACCATATCGGTCGTTGACCCCCGGGTAGTGTAATGTGTGAAAACTTGAGATTACTTTGTTTCATGCAAGCTTGTAGTTCTGTGTCGTTCTCTTGTTCTATTGCTAATTTATTGTAGTCGATTGTGTGATTAAGTATTTCTATTTCTGATATGCGTGATAACGCGTCGGCCGCTTCGTTTCTATCTCCGTGAATGTATTTTATTGTTGAACAAAATTGGCTTATGTAGTGTAGTTGACGTTCTCGTCTCGGTGTATCACTGCTATTCGGCGTTCTCGTAAGTGCGTAGGTAAGGGGTTTGTGGTCTGTGCATATAGTGAGGTCGTTACCCTCGATCAGCCGGCGTAGATTCTTAACAGCGGTGTACATTGCTAATAATTCGCGATCGTACACGCTGTATCTTCGCTGTGTGTCACTCATTGTTTTTGAGTAGAAGGCAAGAGGTTTCCATACGTCGTTAACTTTTTGTTGTAGTACGGCGCCGAGGCTCGTGTCGGAAGCATCGGTTAGTAAGCACAGTGGCGCGTTAGGTATTGGGTGAGTGAGTGTAGTCGCTTCGAGTATGCTTTGGCGGCATTGCTCGAAAGATTTTTCAGCTTCAGGCGTCCATTGAATTGGTGACTTGTCATTCTTCTTAGAGTTATGTAAGTATTTATTGAGTAGGCATTGATGTTCTGATTGATGAGGTAAACAGTTGCGGTAAAAGTTAATCATGCCTAAAAATCTTCTTAGTTCTTGTATCGTAGTGGGTTTCGGGTAACTTTTTATTACTTGCGTGCGTTCTTCCGTGGGTTTGATTCCGTCTGATGATACTTCGTAGCCTAGGAATTGTATCTTGTTTTTGCCAAATTCGCATTTATTGATGTTAAGCGTGACTCCATACTGGTTAAGGCGTTCAAGTACTTTATGTAAGTATTTTTCATGGTCACTAGGGTTCGAGAATATGATTAAATCATCCAAATACGAAAAACAGATGTCATCGAGTCCCCTTAACACTTCATGCATAAAACGTTGGAAGGTTTGACCAGCATTACGTAATCCAAAGGGCATGCGGTTGAATTCATATAGCCCAAATGGTGTGATGATTGCAGTTTTCGCGGCGTCTGTTTTTTCCAAAGGAAGAGCGTAAAAAGCATTTTTCATATCAAGCTTCGAGAATATTGTCTTTCCGTGTAACTGGTAAGTAAAGTCGTGAATCCTAGGTATAGGATATCTATCTGGTATTGTAACGGCGTTGAGTCTTCTATAGTCACCACACACTCGTAGTGAACCGTCTTTTTTCTTTACGACGTGTAGTGGGCTGGCCCAAGGGCTGTTTGATGGCTTACATATACCCATTTCCATCATCGTCTCGAACTCAATCTTCGCGGCTTTATATTTATCGGGTGGGAGCGGACGCGGCCTTGAGAATATAGGCGGTCCCGTGGTTTCGATGCGATGTGTGACGTCATGCTTAACTGTAGTTTTTAGTGACATTGGTCGTAACAGGTCAGGATATTGCTTCAGTATCTCATGATAAGGGTGATTACGGTTAATTAGGTAGACCGATTCTTCATTGTTACATATTGCAAGGGCGTTAATGCTGAGTTCGGTGACACTATCTATTAATTTTCTGTTGTGTAAGTCGACTAATAACTTATATTTTGCGAGGAAGTCTGCACCTAATATTGAAGTTTTTACGTCGGCGATTATAAATGTCCATTTGAAACTTCTACGTAAGCCTAAGTTGAGCTCTAATGTACGCTCGCCATAGGTACGTATCTCTGTTCCGTTCGCAGCGTATAATTTACAACTATTTTCTCTAGGTCTTAAAAATCTCGTTTTCTTTGCGGCCAGCACGGATATGTCGGCTCCTGTGTCGACAAGAAACTTTTCTGTGTTTTTGCTATCTGTAATGCACAGGCGGTGGGTTCCAAGGATCACACCGACGCCCGCCACGGTCGGTGCTTTTGTTAGTTTTCCTGGTTCTTATTCGTGACATTGATATTATTACGCTTACTTTTTGAGCACGGTGATTCGCATTTACGAGCGTCGTCACCGAATCGGTAGTGATAATAGCATAGCCAATCAGCGTCGTCGGGCCCTCGCCGGCGGGAATGCGACCGCGGGCGATGTTCGCTCGGCGCTCTTGAGTGACCTTCAAAGCGCGAGCGATGGTGAGGCGGGAAGTATGTCGAGCGTTGCTGGTTTGATCGTAGTTCGGCTACTTCTAGTGACAATTTTTCTATTTCTTTAGTTAGTAGGTTAATTTGGAGGTTTCCTATTTCCGTATTATTCTTGTTCTTTTGGCACGACGACATAGTGGTTGTAATGGCGGCAGCCGTTGGGGGCTCGAAGTGTTCTAACATTTTGTCGGCCATTGCAGCTAGGCTTTCTAGTGTCTCTTTGTTGATGGCTAGGATGCCGCGGATCTGTGTAGGTAATTGATTGAGCCATAATACTTGTAACGCCTCGTCTGTTAGTAACTTTCCGCTGAGGTCACGCATTTTACGAAGTAATTGGCTAGGTTTTGAATCTCCGAGTTCTAGACCACTAAGTAGTTTCTGTAACCGACAATGATCTGACTCTTGATAAGTGGATATAAGTCTGTTCTTCAATGTTATGTATTTCCCTGTAGCAGGCGGATTTAATATAATGTCGGAGATTTGTTCAAGGTCATCGCAGCCGAGTAGTGGGATAACTAAGTTGTATTTATGTTCTTCTCCGATCTTGCTTGCAGCGACGGCGGCTTCAAATTGTGCGAACCATAGTCGTGGGTTTTGGCGCCAAAATGGTGGTAGACGCGCAGGCAGCGAGATTGTGGCTACGTCGCTTTTAACTTCCATTCCCTGGGCATCGCTAAATTCTGTGTTTGCTTCGTTCGTCATGGCTGTAGGTATTCACGCGGACTGTCGTGGGTATGTTGAGTCGACGCCGTGAATACTTAGGAGCGTTCGTCCGGGGTCACCAGTTTCGGGACAGCTGAGAGGCTTGCTGACCCGTTGGTTTGTGTACTGACCCGGCCCTACACTATGCCAGCTGGCTTAAATACAGCAGAAACTGGAATAGGTATATTGGCCGGCCCAGCTGATTAGCCTTCGATCCGTAGCCTTAATACCAGGGAAAGGTGATGGTAACTATTTTAACCGGCCCAGCTGTTAGCCTTCGTACCGTAGTTAGAATAGTAGTGAAACTCGAGGAGGTTACGACTTATCTGATTTATTTACACAAATGCATTTTCTTATAATTACATTTTGGCCGACAACATAGGACAGTGAAAGCGAGCTTACAAAACTACACAAAAACCTCAGCCAATTGGAGCGAAGGAACTTTAGCGTAAATACGAGCGCACGCCGAGAATCCGTTCATTTACGGCGCATGCTTTGTGACTGGCGGGGCGGCTGGCGCGACGTGACGGCGCGGGAGCGCTGTCGCCACAAATTTAATTCATCCATCAACAATTTTGTTAATATTGTTTTTGAAATATAAAATATATCTAAATTGAATAATTATGCATAATGAATACTATAAATACTGTTACCAAATATTACTAATGATATTCATGGTACATCACTACTCATGACGAATTTACAAGTGTCAGAAACGCATTCTCTGAGTGGCCGGACTATAATATAAAATAATAATTCATAATACTTGACACAATAGTTATTAATGTTTGACATGATGTGATTTATATAAATAATTTTATATAGTGTGCAAATTTGTTTTTGGATTTTGTTAGTTATTCAATAGAATTGTATAAATCTATAACACCTAAGTTATAACAAAATTCTGAGAAATGTTCTAAAGTCATTATTATTATTTTCGACATGAATAAAGTGCATCCTTGTGTTAGTTTACCAGAAATCTATAATCAGAATCATCAGGAAATAACAAATATTGTAAAAGGTTACTGCCTCATTAAACTTTAGCTGTGGTTAGTGTACTACTTTATAGTTTTTTTGAGCCTATCTTATTGAATATAAACTAATAAGCCTAATGCATATAAAAAAAATAATATTTATTTTTGTATTCATGGTCCAACACAAAACATTCCAAGCGATGGGACTCGCTTAAAACAGGATGGCCGAGCTGTTAGCTTATTAGTGCGATGAGCTAGTATCGTATAAATGTTGTTTAGAATAATTATCTTAAAGTGTCGAGTTCTCTATGTTAATATTATATAAATGATTTATTACACTAATTCTCATAATGTCAAGTAGTTGTCACACGACTCCAAAGGACGGAGCATAGCATTGTGTTTAAAAAGAGGCTCACTAACCCGTAGGAGACACATTCGTTTCTTACTTTTCAGCAGAGTAACAAGTGTAATAGGAATAACTTAGTAAAGAATAGTAAAAGGTTGTAAATAATGATTATATATAATGATTGTACTGAAAAGGTCTGTTAAAGTATATAATACAAGGCTGTATCTTGACAACGTTTTTCATTGAATTGATGAATCCTGACTATACCCAACAATATGTATATATAATAATATGTTAAAGTGTTCAATTGTGTGTCCACAGCGTACACACAGTTTCTGTGAACACACACTTGTGCACTCGTTGTGTTCTACTTGTTTATTTTCTGACTATTTATGTCCAACTATTTTCCATCTATGTTAGGGCTGCCATAAATTTGGAGACGCCGACCGGGACATTTAGAACAGAAATAGGGCAAACCATGGATTATTAAAAAAAAACAGTAGTAAAGTAATACATATTAACAAAATTTAATTACTTTTCTTTGTCCACTCATATTTTTCCGAAGATTTGACCTTTGCCAATAACTTCTTCTCCCCTTTAACATCATTATAAAATTCTAGGCACGTCATTTTATAATTATAAATGCATTGAATGATACTTTCCACTGTGCTTACTGAGTGAATTTCGTTCTATTGTCCACTGCGCTGAAATTAACGAAAAAACACTCGTTCCACGTCAGCATTGTGGCCAGGAATTGCAAAAATATATTGACACAATTTAAGAAGATTTACTTTTCTTTCCAGTTCTTCAGTTTTTTCAAAAAAGTATTTCCGTTTTTCTTGCATATCTTTAGCTTTTCATTCATCGGTCATTTCACATTCCATAAATGATTTTAAATACATAAATTCTTCAAACATTGAATCATCTACTGCTATATCTTTTTCATTTAAATATCTTGTAGTTTCTTCTACTTGTTGCCATTGAGGAATATTATTTAAAATCATCCAAGCGAAAACATCAAATTTTGTCATCGGTTCTGTCCACTGTTCGAGATAACGGTCACGGACATGTCCCGGTGTACCGGGACGTATGGCAGCCCTAATCTATGTGTTTCTACTTTATTTTTCATACATGTATCTTTCTATTCGTTTTCTGTATGTATCTGGTGAAATGATGAAGATGATGAAAAATGGTGATGATGATAAAAATGGTGATGATGATGAAAATGGTGATGATGATGAAAATGGTGATGATGATGAAAATGGTGATGATGATGAAAATGGTGATGATGATGAAATTGGTGATGATGATGAAAATGGTGATGATGGTGAATTTGGTGATGATGATGAGAATGGTGATGATGATGAAATTGGTGATGATGATGAAAATGGTGATGATGATGAAATTGGTGATGATGATGAAATCCCCGAAGCGAGTCCCCTTCAATACATGTGTCATAATATGTACACACGGAGATGCCCAAATGTGTGTCTACAGCGTACTCTTAGTTTCTTCAGACACACATTTGCTCATACATTGCGTTCTATATACTTATCTATACACTATTTATTTATTTACATCATGTTCTACTTTGTCTATATGTATTCCGACACATTTCCCATACATTAGTATTTGCAATTCACTATTTATATTTATTTCAATCTTTTATAATATATATTTTATAGTATGTTTTTAGATTGTTCAAATGTGTGTATGCAGCGTACACTCAGTTCCTGCACACACACATTCGTCCATCCATATTATTTGTATATTATTTATTTATTTACATCATTAATTTACCATTCATACATATTCCAACTTTTATAATATATATTTATTTATATATTTCTAATTCCTACAATATGCATTTATATAATGTATTAAAGGATGTTAAAAGATGTACAAACATGTGTCTATATCGTACTCTCAGTTTCTATATACACATGTTTGCTCATTCAATATGTTCTATATATTTATTTGTTCACTATTTGTTTGTTTTCATCATATTTTATTTTGTCTATGTCTTCTTATACAATTCCAATACATTTATCATTCACAATTTATTATTTATATATTTCTAATTTTTATAATATATATTTATATATAATATGTTTAATATGTTCAAATGTGTGTACACAGCGTATACTTGATTTCTTTATACACACATTTGCCCATCCACCATGTTCTATATGTTTGTCTATATACTATTACTTGTTTACTTCATTATTTACATTGTCTATATATTCTCCAATACATTTATCACACATTTATTATTTGCAGTTACTATTTATATATATTTCTAATTTTCTATGATATATATTTGTATATAATATATTCAAAATGTTCAACTTCGCCCACCCATCATATTCTATGCCTTTACACACCATCTGTTACACTAAATTATGTTGTTTTGTTTACATTCTCCAAACATATGCTACTTCAATCACTTGTTATTGCTTCCATTTGTTTACCTTTTCGTTGCTAGGCAACGCGGATCGATGTTATGTTCTCTCACAAGTTGGGAGCATAGATCCGCGTTTTGCATTTTTATCGAGTTAGGTCAGGTCCGAGTTAGGTTAGGTCCGAGTTAGGTTAGGTCCGAGTTAGGTTAGGACCTAATGGACTTTGCGTTGAAGTCCCCCAGCAAACATAAACCTAACCTAACTCTGAACTTTATTTGTTTTACGTGTGGAAGTTCCCTCGGTCCGTCACCCCGCCGGGGTTTGCGGTGCGGCAGTGTGTCGGAATCCAACCGACTTAAACCACACTCTGTGCCTGAGAAGGGAGGAAAAAATTGAGTTAGGTTAGGTCCGAGTTAGGTTCGGTCCGAGTTAGGTTAGAACCGAGTTACGTTAGGTCCGAGTTAGGTTAGGTCCGAGTTAGGTTAGGTCCGAGTTAGGTTAGGTCCGAGTTTGGTTAGGTCCGAGTTAGGTTCGGTCCGAGTTAGGTTAGGTCCGAGTTAGGTTAGGTTAGGTTAGGTTAGGTTTTTTTTTTTTTTTTTTTTTTTTTTTTTTTTTAACGTGAGGACTGCGTTTAGGCACTTCGCTCGCCCACCGCGGGGACGATGGGTCCGCTTCGTGTGGGACTCCTGACCCCCAGGAGAGGGGGCCAGACTACCCACTAAACCTCACGTGTTCCTCTTCGTCCATTGCCGAGCCGCGGGATACTCAATTTGGAGAGCTCACCGCGACTCGGCTAGGAGCGCCCTTGCAGGCTCGCCTCGGGGGGCCGATCTTAGGGCCCCCCTCACTTTCGAGTTGGTCTGCGCCCCCGGAACAACAGACAGGCGCATTCCGCCACGTGAGGTTAGGTTAGGTTAGGTTAGGTTAGGTTAGGTTAGGTTAGGTTAGGTTAGGTTAGGTTAGGTTAGGTTAGGTTTTTTTTTTTTTTTTTTTTTAACGTGGGGACTGCATTTACGCACTTCGCTCGCCCACCGCGGGGGCGATGGGTCCGCTTCGTGTGGGACTCCTGGCCTCCGGAAGGGGGGCCAGACTACCCACTAAACCCCACGTGTTCCTCTTCGCCTAGTGCCGAGCCGCGAGATACTCAATTTGGAGTGCTCACCGCGACCCGGCTAGGAGCGCCCTTGCAGGCTCGCCTCGGGGGGGGCCAGATCGTTGGGGCCCCCCTGACCTTAGAGTTGGTATGCGCCCCCGGAACAACAAGGGCGCATCCGCCACGTGGCTGGGGGCGGCAGGTCCCCCGACCCACCGCCCATGGCAACTCTCAGTCGGGGCCGCGGGCGAACACTTGACGCCGGCGACCCCTCGCTGGGGGCCTGCGGGGCGGGAGAGTGAGCCCAGCTCGCTCCCGCTCCCGCAGGGCCTCTCTCTTGGCCGTCATCACCTCGCTGGCAAACGAGGCGATGGCGGCCCAGCACCGGTCGCTGCCGGCCATGGCTTCCACGATGGCCGGCAGCGAGAGATCAGCGCCGATGACGCTCGTCAGGGCCGCTCTTTGCCCGTCCCATGCTTCGCACACGGCCCGGGTGTGATGGGCCGTGTCGGGGTCGCCGCTGGTGCAGTTGCGGCACCGGGGCTCCGATTCTACCCCCACAACTTCCCACAGGTACTTGGCGAAGCAGCCGTGACCCGTGAGAAGCTGGGTGAGGTGATACGTGGGAGCCCCATGACCCCCCTCCACAAACTGTCGCAGGACGGGCCGAGCGGCCCTAACGAACGCCGTCGGACTCCCTTCCATTCTGGCAGCCCACGTCCGGAAGAGATCGTCGCGAGCCTCCTGCCTCCAGCGCTCGATCTCCTCCGGAGGCGGGCATCCACCAGCTCGCCGAATCAGGGCGCCCTCCTCGTACACCCTTTTGAGGACGCCGGCCTCGAGATCCCAGGGGATACTGCCCGCCAGGACGCACGCCGTCTCGTAGGAGACGGTGCGGTACGCCCGTGCGGCCCTCTGCGCGATGGCCCGCTGCGGACGACGCAGCAGGGCAACGTTAGCCGGGCAGAGTGCCTCCGCCCAGATAGGCGCTCCGTAGAGCGCCTTAGAGCGCACCACACCGTCGTAGAGACGGCGGCAGGCAGACCCCGGTCCTCCTACGTTGGGGAGCAGCTGCGAGAGCATTCCGGCAAACGCTAGCACCTTCGGCGCCAGCTGCCGGAAATGTTCCGCAAACCCCCACCGACCGTCGAGAACCAGCCCCAGATACTTGAGGCTGCGGCCGACGGCGATGGAGGTGCCCCCCACCACGATCGTGGTGTCTCGAGGCGGCGTCTGCCGAGGCCCATGGAAGAAGAGGGCCTCGGACTTCTCGAGGGCGACATGGAGGCCCAGCGCACTGATTCGGCGCACCACTTGAGCGACGCCTGCCGTCGCTAGGACGGCGGCGTCGCGGAACGTGGGGCCCCGCGCGGTCACTAGGGTATCGTCGGCGTAACAAAGTACGCCGACTCCCCGAAGAGTAGCACCGCGCAGGACCCAGTCGTACCCGATGTTCCACAGGAGCGGCCCAAGTACCGACCCCTGTGGAACACCACACCTCATAGCCTTGCGGACCACTCCGTCTCGGCCCGAGTACGTGATGACCCGGTCCACGAAGTAGTCCGCAAGGATTCGCCTGAGGTACCACGGTACGTTGTGGTACCTCAGGGCCTCGGCGATTGTCTGCCAGGGGAGGGTGTTGAAGGCGTTGGCGATGTCGAGCGACACGGCCAACAACACCCCGCCCCCGGCGATCGCCTCATCGACGCTGCCCCGCAGTCGGGAAACGGCGTCAAGAGTCGACTTCCCGCGACGGAAGCCGAACTGACCGTCGCTGAGATCGGGCCCCGCCCCCTCCAGGTGCTTGACGAGACGCGCAGCGAGCACTCGCTCAAACATTTTGCACGTCTCGTCGAGCAGTACGATGGGGCGGTAGGCCGACGGTGCCTCAGCTGGACGCCCGTGCTTTCTAATCAGCACGAGCCGTCCGGTCTTCCATCGCCGCGGGAATCTCCCCGACGCCACACACTCCGACATGAGGGACAGCGTCTCCTCCTCGAGTGCCGGCATCGCTAAGGCGACGACCTTCCCAGGGATGCCGTCCGGGCCCGGGGCGCGTTTCCTGACTTTGAGGGCCAGGATCGCCGCCCCTAGCTCGGCCTCGGACACGGGAGGTATCGCCTCTGCGTCGCCTTCTGCCGGCACTCGGTGACGGCTTGGCGCTGTCATCCGCGGTGGGACCCACTCTTCCCGCTCAGGGAAGAGGGAACTGACCACTCGGCCCAGAAGCTGTGGCTCGAGAGTTCTGGTGAGGGGAGGCGCCCAGGGCCGGAGCTTCTGGCTCACGGTTTTGTACGGGCGCCCCCACGGATCTCGATCCAGGCTCTCGAGCCACTCCCTCCAGGCCTCCTCTTTGGCGGCTCTAATCGCCGAGTTGAGGGCCGCACGAGCGGCCCTATGTGCGGCGAGCAGTTCCTCTTCACGGGCGAGGTCCCTGACGGCCCTCCTGCGGCTGCGAGTGTACTGCCTATGGGCCGCGTGACTTGCGGCACGCAGCCCGGCAAGGTGGGGACGCCACCAGTACACTTGCCTCCGAGGGAGGGCTGGCCTCGCCCTCTGCATCGCCGCATCGCAGACGCGAGTCAGCTTCCCAGCGAGACTATCGCACCTCGCGTCCGCGTCTGGGCCGCTTTCCGCTCCACCAGCAACCCAGCGCTCGACGATAGCCGCCTCTAGGGCCAGTTCCCGGTTCAGAGAACCGAGGCGCCACCGCGGACCTTCTCCAGCAAGGGGACGGTTGCCATCTCCTCCTCGGATGGCCGCTGAGCGAGAGACCACGTCGAACCGTATGTAACGATGGTCCGACGCGGTCTCCACATTCTTGACGACCCGCCAATTGCGAGTGCGGCCAGCCAGGGCAGGACTAGCAAACGACAGGTCTACTATCGAGCTGCCCTGGGGCCGCACAAGCGTGGGTACCGTCCCCCTGTTGAGCAGCACCAAGCCGTGAGACACCGCCCACTCCTCCAATATCTCCCCCCGGCCGTCGGTCCTCGGAGATCCCCACGCCCGTGAGTGGGCGTTGAAATCCCCGGCTACCACGACCGGAGTGGGGTGCGCGTCCGCCAACAGAGCCCCGACCTCCGTGAGCCACTGCTCGAACTCGGCGAGGCTTCTGTTGGGCGAGAAGTACACCCCAATCACTGCAGTGTCGCCCAGCGTGGCGAGGACGCACCCTCGGCCCCTCACTACTCTGCCGAGTTGGTGGGGGCCGGTTCGCTGGGCGACGATAGCCACCAAGCCGTCGCTGTCGCTGGCCCAGTTGGGGCCGGTGCGCACGTAATACGGCTCGGCGACTACCGCCACTGTCGTCTGCCACTGCGTCACGGTCTGGGCCAGTAGGTCCTGGGCCGCGGCGCAGTGGTTGACGTTGGCCTGCAGCACGGAGATTTGGAGAGCCATTAAATTTGGGCGGTGTCCATCTCCTCCTCATTGGACGGTGGCGACAGGGTCGTTGGGGTGGTCTTGGGTTCCACCCCCCCTGTCGCCTTGCGTTTCGCCTGACCCCCCCTCTTACGGGAGGCTGCCCGGCACTTCGCGGAGCCGAGTCTGTGGCCGGACGCCACACCTTCCGCTGCACAGACGGGACACTTGGGGTCCGCGGAGCAGGCGGCCGCCTTGTGGCCCTCCTGTCCGCATTGGAAGCAGAGTGCGCTGCGGTCGATCTTCGCAGCGCACTTTGCCCCCACGTGTCCCGGCTCCAGGCAGCGGAAGCACCGCGCCGGCCTTGGCTCCAGGGTGGTCAGCTTGACCGCTGACCACCCGACGACGATGCGGCGGCCGTCCGTTAACTTTTTGGCCGCCGCAACCGGACACCGCAGCCAGGCAGTGCCCTGTCGACCGGGTGGGCGATTGATGTCGCCCACCTTGATGGAGGCGACAGGGCAGCCTCCCTCTTCTGCCAGGATTTTGGCTACCGCCTCCTTAGTTGCCGCATCGCCCAGGCCTGAGATGCGCAACTCTACGCACCTCTCCGGCCTGGCGATACGGACCTCCTCTCCCAGCACCTCTTCAAGCTTGGCCGCCAATTTATCGGCCTTGGTGGCCCTGTCAGCGCCACCTATCTCCAGGATCCTTCCCCCGGTCACGGCAGTGCGGAACCGGAGGCCGTCAATGCCGAGAGTCTTTATATCGATGGACTTCTCGGCATTGGCGATCACCTGGGAATAGGTGACCCCCTTCTCTACAGCGCCCGGCTGCAGTGTGAGGCACACTGCAGCGGTTGTCGGGGCGCGGAGTTTGCGACTCGCCTTCGCCTTCTTCGGAGGCTTGGCGGGTGCCTTGACGCTCGGCGGTGCTGGGGTGGCCTTTTTCTTAGGCCGCGCCGCCACGGCGCTCCACGCCTCCTTCACAGGTGGCGGGGCGGCGGCGGGAGCCTGCGGGCGCGGCTGACGGGCAGCTTCGGCCTCCTTCGCCGCTGCACTCCGTTTCTTTGTCTTCTGCTTTTTCTTTTTCCCCTTGGGTTCCCCGTCCGACGGGACCGTCCCAGAGGGGCAGGGATCCGAATCCTTCTGCCCGTCTGCCGCGACGGGCGAGAGGGGCGGAGCCTGAGGAGGCGCGGAAGGAGTGGGAAGAACGGCAGAAGACTCGGGCCTCCGGCTGGACTTGGAGGCCCTTTGTTCCGCAGCACGGGCAGCACCAGCGGCTCTGGCGGCGTTCCTCTCGTCCGCCTGGAGAGGCGGACGGATGCGCACCTCAGGCAGCAGGCGGTCCTGGAAGCCCGCGAGTCGCGCATCGATCATGAAGATCATCTCCTCGCGACTCATCTTCAGGGCCTTCATTTCCGCCCGTACGGCAGCAAGCTCTACCTGAAGGTTGGCGACCTCCTCGTTCGCAGTGCGGGCCTTGAGTTGGTGGGCGAGCTCCAAAATGGAGCTACAGGCCACCCTCAGGTCCCGCACATATTGCCCCTTGAGCTTGGAGCTCTTTGTGGCGATGGTTTGCACCACCGCCACTGCCGCCTCGATGGACACCGTCAGCTGTTCTGCGCTGACGGGCTCGGAAGATTGTGTTTGGTCCGACGTCTGTATGGGAGTTTTACGGAGGTAAGACTCCCTTTGCTGTCGGACCTCTTCCGCCAGTTCCTTCTCGGCGCGGAGCTCCAGCTCCCGCTCCTTTGCCCTGTTCAAGTCGGCCTTGGCTTGCGCCAGGCCGACGTATTCCCCAGTTGTAGGTGGGCGACCTCTCTTCTTCACCTCCACTGGGCCGGAGCTGTCGGAGTTGAGGCGTTTCCGCCACAACCGACCCGGCGATGATGGGCGCGAGTCCGCGTCCACCATTGAGGCGTCACTTGACGCCGACGAGTCCCTGCTATATCGCGTCAGGGTGACGCGTGCCTCCTTCGTCACCAACGGGTGTGGTGACGGGGTTCGCAACTCCCCCTTGCAATCAGATGATCCGGTTGGCTTGCCAGTAGTCGTTTTTTTATTGGTATCAATTTCGTTTTCAATATTAGTTTTAGTTTCAGTATCCATAACTTAACCCACGAGTATGGGGGAAATGAAGTCCATCCGGGCGGTGCCCCCTGCACCCGGATAAGCCTATGTACTGTGGAGGTCGGCCGGTATCCACAGGTTTTATCGACTTAGCTGTCGGGTGTTATAGACTGTCCTTGTCATGGGCCGGCCAATTAAGGCAAGCCCTCCGGCCAACAGGTTCTCAGCATACCCTCTTGTAGCCACCAATCGGGTCGTTGCTGAGCCCCTGTTGGTTACGGAATGCGAGAGGGTGGCTAGCCCTCTCTCACAGACGGAGCTAGCACTCAAGTGCCAGCCCCTCTGACCTACTCGCTTTCCAATACGCCCTCTGCTAAAGCAGAGGGACGTTTGGAGTGCGGCACGACGGGTCACGCCCATCTCGGCAGCCTGAAATTCGGCTCCGATTTTCCCTTAGTCGCCTTTTACGACACCCACGGGATGAGATGGGGTGGAGCTATTCGGCGCCGGCTCCACACGGCAAAGGTTAGGTTTTTTTTTTTTTTTTTTTTTTAACGTGGGGACTGCATTTACGCACTTCGCTCGCCCACCGCGGGGGCGATGGGTCCGCTTCGTGTGGGACTCCTGGCCTCCGGAGAGGGGGCCAGACTACCCACTAAACCCCACGTGTTCCTCTTCGCCTAGTGCCGAGCCGCGAGATACTCAATTTTGAGAGCTCACCGCGACTCGGCTAGGAGCGCCCTTGCAGGCTCGCCTCGGGGGGCCAGATCGTTGGGGCCCCCCTCACCTTAGAGTTGGTATGCGCCCCCGGAACAACAAGGGCGCATCCGCCACGTGGCTGGGGGCGGCAGGTCCCCCGACCCACCGCCCATGGCAACTCTCAGTCGGGGCCGCGGGCGAACACTTGACGCCGGCGACCCCTCGCTGGGGGCCTGCGGGGCGGGAGAGTGAGCCCAGCTCGCTCCCGCTCCCGCAGGGCCTCTCTCTTGGCCGTCATCACCTCGCTGGCAAACGAGGCGATGGCGGCCCAGCACCGGTCGCTGCCGGCCATGGCTTCCACGATGGCCGGCAGCGAGAGATCAGCGCCGATGACGCTCGTCAGGGCCGCTCTTTGCCCGTCCCATGCTTCGCACACGGCCCGGGTGTGATGGGCCGTGTCGGGGTCGCCGCTGGTGCAGTTGCGGCACCGGGGCTCCGATTCTACCCCCACAACTTCCCACAGGTACTTGGCGAAGCAGCCGTGACCCGTGAGAAGCTGGGTGAGGTGATACGTGGGAGCCCCATGACCCCCCTCCACAAACTGTCGCAGGACGGGCCGAGCGGCCCTAACGAACGCCGTCGGACTCCCTTCCATTCTGGCAGCCCACGTCCGGAAGAGATCGTCGCGAGCCTCCTGCCTCCAGCGCTCGATCTCCTCCGGAGGCGGGCATCCACCAGCTCGCCGAATCAGGGCGCCCTCCTCGTACACCCTTTTGAGGACGCCGGCCTCGAGATCCCAGGGGATACTGCCCGCCAGGACGCACGCCGTCTCGTAGGAGACGGTGCGGTACGCCCGTGCGGCCCTCTGCGCGATGGCCCGCTGCGGACGACGCAGCAGGGCAACGTTAGCCGGGCAGAGTGCCTCCGCCCAGATAGGCGCTCCGTAGAGCGCCTTAGAGCGCACCACACCGTCGTAGAGACGGCGGCAGGCAGACCCCGGTCCTCCTACGTTGGGGAGCAGCTGCGAGAGCATTCCGGCAAACGCTAGCACCTTCGGCGCCAGCTGCCGGAAATGTTCCGCAAACCCCCACCGACCGTCGAGAACCAGCCCCAGATACTTGAGGCTGCGGCCGACGGCGATGGAGGTGCCCCCCACCACGATCGTGGTGTCTCGAGGCGGCGTCTGCCGAGGCCCATGGAAGAAGAGGGCCTCGGACTTCTCGAGGGCGACATGGAGGCCCAGCGCACTGATTCGGCGCACCACTTGAGCGACGCCTGCCGTCGCTAGGACGGCGGCGTCGCGGAACGTGGGGCCCCGCGCGGTCACTAGGGTATCGTCGGCGTAACAAAGTACGCCGACTCCCCGAAGAGTAGCACCGCGCAGGACCCAGTCGTACCCGATGTTCCACAGGAGCGGCCCAAGTACCGACCCCTGTGGAACACCACACCTCATAGCCTTGCGGACCACTCCGTCTCGGCCCGAGTACGTGATGACCCGGTCCACGAAGTAGTCCGCAAGGATTCGCCTGAGGTACCACGGTACGTTGTGGTACCTCAGGGCCTCGGCGATTGTCTGCCAGGGGAGGGTGTTGAAGGCGTTGGCGATGTCGAGCGACACGGCCAACAACACCCCGCCCCCGGCGATCGCCTCATCGACGCTGCCCCGCAGTCGGGAAACGGCGTCAAGAGTCGACTTCCCGCGACGGAAGCCGAACTGACCGTCGCTGAGATCGGGCCCCGCCCCCTCAAGGTGCTTGACGAGACGCGCAGCGAGCACTCGCTCAAACATTTTGCACGTCTCGTCGAGCAGTACGATGGGGCGGTAGGCCGACGGTGCCTCGGCTGGGCGCCCGTGCTTCCTGATCAGCACGAGCCGTCCGGTCTTCCATCGTCGCGGGAATCTCCCCGACGCCACACACTCCGACATGAGGGACAGCGTCTCCTCCTCGAGTGCCGGCATCGCTAAGGCGACGACCTTCCCAGGGATGCCGTCCGGGCCCGGGGCGCGTTTCCTGACTTTGAGAGCCAGGATCGCCGCCCCTAGCTCGGCCTCGGACACGGGAGGTATCGCCTCTGCGTCGCCTTCTGCCGGCACTCGGTGACGGCTTGGTGCTGCCATCCGCGGTGGGACCCACTCTTCCCGCTCAGGGAAGAGGGAACTGACCACTCGGCCCAGAAACTGTGGCTCGAGAGTTCTGGTGAGGGGAGGCGCCCAGGGCCGGAGCTTCTGGCTCACGGTTTTGTACGGGCGCCCCCACGGATCTCGATCCAGGCTCTCGAGCCACTCCCTCCAGGCCTCCTCTTTGGCGGCTCTGATCGCCGAGTTGAGGGCCGCACGAGCGGCCCTATGTGCGGCGAGCAGTTCCTCTTCACGGGCGAGGTCCCTGACGGCCCTCCTGCGGCTGCGAGTGTACTGCCTATGGGCCGCGTGACTTGCGGCACGCAGCCCGGCAAGGTGGGGACGCCACCAGTACACTTGCCTCCGAGGGAGGGCTGGCCTCGCCCTCTGCATCGCCGCATCGCAGACGCGAGTCAGCTTCCCAGCGAGACTATCGCACCTCGCGTCCGCGTCTGGGCCGCTTTCCGCTCCACCAGCAACCCAGCGCTCGACGATAGCCGCCTCTAGGGCCAGTTCCCGGTTCAGAGAACCGAGGCGCCACCGCGGACCTTCTCCAGCAAGGGGACGGTTGCCATCTCCTCCTCGGATGGCCGCTGAGCGAGAGACCACGTCGAACCGTATGTAACGATGGTCCGACGCGGTCTCCACATTCTTGACGACCCGCCAATTGCGAGTGCGGCCAGCCAGGGCAGGACTAGCAAACGACAGGTCTACTATCGAGCTGCCCTGGGGCCGCACAAGCGTGGGTACCGTCCCCCTGTTAAGCAGCACCAAGCCGTGAGACACCGCCCACTCCTCCAATATCTCCCCCCGGCCGTCGGTCCTCGGAGATCCCCACGCCCGTGAGTGGGCGTTGAAATCCCCGGCTACCACGACCGGAGTGGGGTGCGCGTCCGCCAACAGAGCCCCGACCTCCGTGAGCCACTGCTCGAACTCGGCGAGGCTTCTGTTGGGCGAGAAGTACACCCCAATCACTGCAGTGTCGCCCAGCGTGGCGAGGACGCACCCTCGGCCCCTCACTACTCTGCCGAGTTGGTGGGGGCCGGTTCGCTGGGCGACGATAGCCACCAAGCCGTCGCTGTCGCTGGCCCAGTTGGGGCCGGTGCGCACGTAATACGGCTCGGCGACTACCGCCACTGTCGTCTGCCACTGCGTCACGGTCTGGGCCAGTAGGTCCTGGGCCGCGGCGCAGTGGTTGACGTTGGCCTGCAGCACGGAGATTTGGAGAGCCATTAAATTTGGGCGGTGTCCATCTCCTCCTCATTGGACGGTGGCGACAGGGTCGTTGGGGTGGTCTTGGGTTCCACCCCCCCTGTCGCCTTGCGTTTCGCCTGACCCCCCCTCTTGCGGGAGGCTGCCCGGCACTTCGCGGAGCCGAGTCTGTGGCCGGACGCCACACCTTCCGCTGCACAGACGGGACACTCGGGGTCCGCGGAGCAGGCGGCCGCCTTGTGGCCCTCCTGTCCGCATTGGAAGCAGAGCGCGCTGCGGTCGATCTTCGCAGCGCACTTTGCCCCCACGTGTCCCGGCTCCAGGCAGCGGAAGCACCGCGCCGGCCTTGGCTCCAGGATGGTCAGCTTGACCGCTGACCACCCGACGACGATGCGGCGGCCGTCCGTTAACTTTTTGGCCGCCGCAACCGGACACCGCAGCCAGGCAGTGCCCTGTCGACCGGGTGGGCGATTGATGTCGCCCACCTTGATGGAGGCGACAGGGCAGCCTCCCTCGGTCGCCAGCAGCTGAGCCACCGACTCCTTTGTTGCCGCATCGCCCAGGCCAGAGATGCGCAGCTCCACGCACCTCTCCGGCCTGGCGACACGGACCTCCTCTCCGAACGTCTGCCGAATTTTCTCCGCCAGGGCGTCCGCCTTCTGCGCCCTTTCGGCGCCACCCACCTCCAGAATCCGTCCTCCGGTCACGGCAGTGCGAATCCGGAGGCCGTCAATGCCGAGAGTCTTGAGATCTATCGATCTCTCGGCATTGGTCATCACCTGGTTGTAGGTGACGCCTTTTTCTACCGCGCCCGGCTGCAGTGTAACACACACAGCAGCGGTTGTCGGGGCGCGGATTCTGCGCCTCGCCTTCGCCTGCTTTGCAGGCTTGGCAGGCGCCTTGGCGCTCGGCGGTGCTGGGGTTGCCTTCGTCTTCTTTGGCCGCGCCGCCACCGCGCTCCACGCCTCCTTCACAGGTGGCGGGGCGGCGGCGGGAGCCTGCGGGCGCGGCTGACGGGCAGCTTCGGCCTCCTTCGCCGCGGCACTCCGTTTCTTTGCCTTCTGCTTTTTCTTTTTCCCCTTGGGTTCCCCGTCCGACGGGACCGTCCCAGAGGGGCAGGGATCCGAATCCTTCTGCCCGTCTGCCGCGACAGGCGAGAGGGGCGGAGCCTGAGGAGGCGCGGAAGGAGTGGGAAGAACGGCAGAAGACTCGGGCCTCCGGCTGGACTTGGAGGCCCTTTGTTCCGCATCACGGGCAGCACCAGCGGCTCTGGCGGCGTTCCTCTCGTCCGCCTGGAGAGGCGGACGGATGCGCACCTCAGGCAGCAGGCGGTCCTGGAAGCCCGCGAGTCGCGCATCGATCATGAAGATCATCTCCTCGCGACTCATCTTCAGAGCCTTCATTTCGGCCCGTACGGCAGCAAGCTCTACCTGAAGGTTGGCGACCTCCTCGTTCGCAGTGCGGGCCTTGAGTTGGTGGGCGAGCTCCAAAATGGAGCTACAGGCCACCCTCAGGTCCCGCACATATTGCCCCTTGAGCTTGGAGCTCTTTGTGGCGATGGTTTGCACCACCGCCACTGCCGCCTCGATGGACACCGTCAGCTGATCTGCGCTGACGGGCTCGGAAGATTGTGTTTGGTCCGACGTCTGTATGGGAGTTTTACGGAGGTAAGACTCCCTTTGCTGTCGGACCTCTTCCGCCAGTTCCTTCTCGGCGCGGAGCTCCAGCTCCCGCTCCTTTGCCCTGTTCAAGTCGGCCTTGGCTTGCGCCAGGCCGACGTATTCCCCAGTTGTAGGTGGGCGACCTCTCTTCTTCACCTCCACCGGGCCGGAGCTGTCGGAGTTGAGGCGTTTCCGCCACAACCGACCCGGCGATGATGGACGCGAGTCCGCGTCCACCATTGAGGCGTCGCTTGACGCCGACGAGTCCCTACTGTATCGCGTTAGGGTGACGCGTGCCTCCTTCGTCACCAACGGATGTGGTGACGGGGTTCGCAACTCCCCCTTGCCGTTCTCCTCCTTCTCCTTCTCTTCTGCATAATTTGGTTTTTTTGTTTTTAAATTTAATACTTCCATAATAAAACCCACGAGTGGGGGAGAAATAACGGTCCACCCGGGCAGAGATCCCCCAATACCCGGGTAAGCGTAAGTTTGTAACCCAACCGAGGGGTCCGCAGGTGCCCCGGCTGGGGGTGAGCTTGCAACTGAACTTCCCGTCAGCCATGCATCCCTGGCCACACACCATAGCACAAGATTCGGGGTGATTTTTTAAAGAGGTTTTCTTCCTCGCGGCCCGGGCGGTTAAGCCAAGGCCCTCGTCCCCGATATAATCGGGATTACGATGTGTCGACGGTGGCAGGAACACAAGTCCCATGCCTGCTCGACGGTAGTGTTAGTACACGCCGAGCCCGTCCCTACATGGCGCGACGTCTAGCGTCAACGCCACCGCCTCGGCAGCCTGTAATTCGGCTCCGATTTTCCCTTAGTCGCCTTTTACGACACCCACGGGATGAGATGGGGTAGAGCTATTCGGCGCCGGCTCCACACGGCAGGGCAAAGGTTAGGTTTTTTTTTTTTTTTTTTTTTTAACGTGAGGACTGCGTTTAGGCACTTCGCTCGCCCACCGCGGGGACGATGGGTCCGCTTCGTGTGGGACTCCTGACCCCCAGGAGAGGGGGGCCAGACTACCCACTAAACCTCACGTGTTCCTCTTCGTCCATTGCCGAGCCGCGGGATACTCAATTTGGAGAGCTCACCGCGACTCGGCTAGGAGCGCCCTTGCAGGCTCGCCTCGGGGGGCCAATCTTAGGGCCCCCCTCACTTTCGAGTTGGTCTGCGCCCCCGGAACAACAGACAGGCGCATTCCGCCACGTGGCCGGGGACGGCGGGTCCCCCACCCACCGCCCGTGGAAACTCTCAGTCGGGGTCGCGGGCGACTCCCTGTCGCCTACGACCCCTCGAGGGGGGGCCAGATCGCTCCAGCCCCCCACTCCATCGTGCGCCCCCCATACCAACATGGGGGGCACACTGCCGCTCCGCCAAGGGCAGCAGGTCCCCCGACCCGCCGCCTGTGGCCACTCACGATCGGGGCCGCGGGCGTTCGTTGTCCGCCGACGGCCCCCCGCCGGGGGGCCCGCAGGGCGGGAGAGCGAGCGAGGCAAGGTCGATCCTGTTGTTCCGGCAGGAGACCGAGCCAGGCATGGTCGATCCGGCCCCGCAGGCCTCTCTCTTGTCCGCCATCACCTCAGCCTCGCCACACCCAGCAAGAGAGGCGACGGCGGCCCAGCTACTTTCCCTTAGTCGCCTCTTACGACACCCACGGGAGGAGATGGGGTGGAGCTATTCTATGCCGGCTCCACACGGCCGAGGGCAAAGGTTAGGTTAGGTTAGGTTAGGTTAGGTTAGGTTTTTTTTTTTTTTTAACGTGGGGACTGCATTTACGCACTTCGCTCGCCCACCGCGGGGGCGATGGGTCCGCTTCGTGTGGGACTCCTGGCCTCCGGAAGGGGGGCCAGACTACCCACTAAACCCCACGTGTTCCTCTTCGCCTAGTGCCGAGCCGCGAGATACTCAATTTGGAGTGCTCACCGCGACCCGGCTAGGAGCGCCCTTGCAGGCTCGCCTCGGGGGGGGCCAGATCGTTGGGGCCCCCCTGACCTTAGAGTTGGTATGCGCCCCCGGAACAACAAGGGCGCATCCGCCACGTGGCTGGGGGCGGCAGGTCCCCCGACCCACCGCCCATGGCAACTCTCAGTCGGGGCCGCGGGCGAACACTTGACGCCGGCGACCCCTCGCTGGGGGCCTGCGGGGCGGGAGAGTGAGCCCAGCTCGCTCCCGCTCCCGCAGGGCCTCTCTCTTGGCCGTCATCACCTCGCTGGCAAACGAGGCGATGGCGGCCCAGCACCGGTCGCTGCCGGCCATGGCTTCCACGATGGCCGGCAGCGAGAGATCAGCGCCGATGACGCTCGTCAGGGCCGCTCTTTGCCCGTCCCATGCTTCGCACACGGCCCGGGTGTGATGGGCCGTGTCGGGGTCGCCGCTGGTGCAGTTGCGGCACCGGGGCTCCGATTCTACCCCCACAACTTCCCACAGGTACTTGGCGAAGCAGCCGTGACCCGTGAGAAGTTGGGTGAGGTGATACGTGGGAGCCCCATGACCCCCCTCCACAAACTGTCGCAGGACGGGCCGAGCGGCCCTAACGAACGCCGTCGGACTCCCTTCCATTCTGGCAGCCCACGTCCGGAAGAGATCGTCGCGAGCCTCCTGCCTCCAGCGCTCGATCTCCTCCGGAGGCGGGCATCCACCAGCTCGCCGAATCAGGGCGCCCTCCTCGTACACCCTTTTGAGGACGCCGGCCTCGAGATCCCAGGGGATACTGCCCGCCAGGACGCACGCCGTCTCGTAGGAGACGGTGCGGTACGCCCGTGCGGCCCTCTGCGCGATGGCCCGCTGCGGACGACGCAGCAGGGCAACGTTAGCCGGGCAGAGAGCCTCCGCCCAGATAGGCGCTCCGTAGAGCGCCTTAGAGCGCACCACACCGTCGTAGAGACGGCGGCAGGCAGACCCCGGTCCTCCTACGTTGGGGAGCAGCTGCGAGAGCATTCCGGCAAACGCTAGCACCTTCGGCGCCAGCTGCCGGAAATGTTCCGCAAACCCCCACCGACCGTCGAGAACCAGCCCCAGATACTTGAGGCTGCGGCCGACGGCGATGGAGGTGCCCCCCACCACGATCGTGGTGTCTCGAGGCGGCGTCTGCCGAGGCCCATGGAAGAAGAGGGCCTCGGACTTCTCGAGGGCGACATGGAGGCCCAGCGCACTGATTCGGCGCACCACTTGAGCGACGCCTGCCGTCGCTAGGACGGCGGCGTCGCGGAACGTGGGGCCCCGCGCGGTCACTAGGGTATCGTCGGCGTAACAAAGTACGCCGACTCCCCGAAGAGTAGCACCGCGCAGGACCCAGTCGTACCCGATGTTCCACAGGAGCGGCCCAAGTACCGACCCCTGTGGAACACCACACCTCATAGCCTTGCGGACCACTCCGTCTCGGCCCGAGTACGTGATGACCCGGTCCACGAAGTAGTCCGCAAGGATTCGCCTGAGGTACCACGGTACGTTGTGGTACCTCAGGGCCTCGGCGATTGTCTGCCAGGGGAGGGTGTTGAAGGCGTTGGCGATGTCGAGCGACACGGCCAGCAACACCCCGCCCCCGGCGATCGCCTCATCGACGCTGCCCCGCAGTCGGGAAACGGCGTCAAGAGTCGACTTCCCGCGACGGAAGCCGAACTGACCGTCGCTGAGATCGGGCCCCGCCCCCTCCAGGTGCTTGACGAGACGCGCAGCGAGCACTCGCTCAAACATTTTGCACGTCTCGTCGAGCAGTACGATGGGGCGGTAGGCCGACGGTGCCTCGGCTGGGCGCCCGTGCTTCCTGATCAGCACGAGCCGTCCGGTCTTCCATCGTCGCGGGAATCTCCCCGACGCCACACACTCCGACATGAGGGACAGCGTCTCCTCCTCGAGTGCCGGCATCGCTAAGGCGACGACCTTCCCAGGGATGCCGTCCGGGCCCGGGGCGCGTTTCCTGACTTTGAGAGCCAGGATCGCCGCCCCTAGCTCGGCCTCGGACACGGGAGGTATCGCCTCTGCGTCGCCTTCTGCCGGCACTCGGTGACGGCTTGGTGCTGCCATCCGCGGTGGGACCCACTCTTCCCGCTCAGGGAAGAGGGAACCGACCACTCGGCCCAGAAGCTGTGGCTCGAGAGTTCTGGTGAGGGGAGGCGCCCAGGGCCGGAGCTTCTGGCTCACGGTTTTGTACGGGCGCCCCCACGGATCTCGATCCAGGCTCTCGAGCCACTCCCTCCAGGCCTCCTCTTTGGCGGCTCTGATCGCCGAGTTGAGGGCCGCACGAGCGGCCCTATGTGCGGCGAGCAGTTCCTCTTCACGGGCGAGGTCCCTGACGGCCCTCCTGCGGCTGCGAGTGTACTGCCTATGGGCCGCGTGACTTGCGGCACGCAGCCCGGCAAGGTGGGGACGCCACCAGTACACTTGCCTCCGAGGGAGGGCTGGCCTCGCCCTCTGCATCGCCGCATCGCAGACGCGAGTCAGCTTCCCAGCGAGACTATCGCACCTCGCGTCCGCGTCTGGGCCGCTTTCCGCTCCACCAGCAACCCAGCGCTCGACGATAGCCGCCTCTAGGGCCAGTTCCCGGTTCAGAGAACCGAGGCGCCACCGCGGACCTTCTCCAGCAAGGGGACGGTTGCCATCTCCTCCTCGGATGGCCGCTGAGCGAGAGACCACGTCGAACCGTATGTAACGATGGTCCGACGCGGTCTCCACATTCTTGACGACCCGCCAATTGCGAGTGCGGCCAGCCAGGGCAGGACTAGCAAACGACAGGTCTACTATCGAGCTGCCCTGGGGCCGCACAAGCGTGGGTACCGTCCCCCTGTTAAGCAGCACCAAGCCGTGAGACACCGCCCACTCCTCCAATATCTCCCCCCGGCCGTCGGTCCTCGGAGATCCCCACGCCCGTGAGTGGGCGTTGAAATCCCCGGCTACCACGACCGGAGTGGGGTGCGCGTCCGCCAACAGAGCCCCGACCTCCGTGAGCCACTGCTCAAACTCGGCGAGGCTTCTGTTGGGCGAGAAGTACACCCCAATCACTGCAGTGTCGCCCAGCGTGGCGAGGACGCACCCTCGGCCCCTCACTACTCTGTCGAGTTGGTGGGGGCCGGTTCGCTGGGCGACGATAGCCACCAAGCCGTCGCTGTCGCTGGCCCAGTTGGGGCCAGTGCGCACGTAATACGGCTCGGCGACTACCGCCACTGTCGTCTGCCACTGCGTCACGGTCTGGGCCAGTAGGTCCTGGGCCGTGGCGCAGTGGTTGACATTGGCCTGCAGCACGGAGATTTGGGGAGCCATTAAGTTTGGGCGGTGTCCATCTCCTCCTCATTGGACGGTGGCGACAGGGTCGTTGGGGTGGTCTTGGGTTCCACCCCCCCTGTCGCCTTGCGTTTCGCCTGACCCCCCCTCTTACGGGAGGCTGCCTGGCACTTCGCGGAGCCGAGTCTGTGGCCGGACGCCACACCTTCCGCCGCACAGACGGGACACTTGGGGTCCGCGGAGCAGGCGGCCGCCTTGTGGCCCTCCTGTCCGCATTGGAAGCAGAGTGCGCTGCGGTCGATCTTCGCAGCGCACTTTGCCCCCACGTGTCCCGGCTCCAGGCAGCGGAAGCACCGCGCCGGCCTTGGCTCCTGGGTGGTCAGCTTGACCGCTGACCACCCGACGACGATGCGGCGGCCGTCCGTTAACTTTTTGGCCGCCGCAACCGGACACCGCAGCCAGGCAGTGCCCTGTCGACCGGGTGGGCGATTGATGTCGCCCACCTTGATGGAGGCGACAGGGCAGCCTCCCTCTTCTGCCAGGATTTTGGCCACCGCCTCCTTAGTTGCCGCATCGCCCAGGCCTGAGATGCGCAACTCTACGCACCTCTCCGGCCTGGCAATACGGACCTCCTCTCCCAGCACCTCTTCAAGCTTGGCCGCCAATTTATCGGCCTTGGTGGCCCTGTCAGCGCCACCTATCTCCAGGATCCTTCCCCCGGTCACGGCAGTGCGGAACCGGAGGCCGTCAATGCCGAGAGTCTTTATATCGATGGACCTCTCGGCATTGGCGATCACCTGGGAATAGGTGACCCCCTTCTCTACAGCGCCCGGCTGCAGTGTGAGGCACACTGCAGCGGTTGTCGGGGCGCGGAGTTTGCGACTCGCCTTCGCCTTCTTCGGAGGCTTGGCGGGTGCCTTGACGCTCGGCGGTGCTGGGGTGGCCTTTTTCTTAGGCCGCGCCGCCACGGCGCTCCACGCCTCCTTCACAGGTGGCGGGGCGGCGGCGGGAGCCTGCGGGCGCGGCTGACGGGCAGCTTCGGCCTCCTTCGCCGCTGCACTCCGTTTCTTTGTCTTCTGCTTTTTCTTTTTCCCCTTGGGTTCCCCGTCCGACGGGACCGTCCCAGAGGGGCAGGGATCCGAATCCTTCTGCCCGTCTGCCGCGACGGGCGAGAGGGGCGGAGCCTGAGGAGGCGCGGAAGGAGTGGGAAGAACGG
The DNA here is from genome assembly GCA_916048165.1 of Spilarctia lutea. Taxonomy (NCBI): domain Eukaryota; kingdom Metazoa; phylum Arthropoda; class Insecta; order Lepidoptera; family Erebidae; genus Spilarctia; species Spilarctia lutea. The sequence goes on from OU696482.1 coordinate 19,941,410, forward strand.
CAGAAGACTCGGGCCTCCGGCTGGACTTGGAGGCCCTTTGTTCCGCAGCACGGGCAGCACCAGCGGCTCTGGCGGCGTTCCTCTCGTCCGCCTGGAGAGGCGGACGGATGCGCACCTCAGGCAGCAGGCGGTCCTGGAAGCCCGCGAGTCGCGCATCGATCATGAAGATCATCTCCTCGCGACTCATCTTCAGGGCCTTCATTTCCGCCCGTACGGCAGCAAGCTCTACCTGAAGGTTGGCGACCTCCTCGTTCGCAGTGCGGGCCTTGAGTTGGTGGGCGAGCTCCAAAATGGAGCTACAGGCCACCCTCAGGTCCCGCACATATTGCCCCTTGAGCTTGGAGCTCTTTGTGGCGATGGTTTGCACCACCGCCACTGCCGCCTCGATGGACACCGTCAGCTGATCTGCGCTGACGGGCTCGGAAGATTGTGTTTGGTCCGACGTCTGTATGGGAGTTTTACGGAGGTAAGACTCCCTTTGCTGTCGGACCTCTTCCGCCAGTTCCTTCTCGGCGCGGAGCTCCAGCTCCCGCTCCTTTGCCCTGTTCAAGTCGGCCTTGGCTTGCGCCAGGCCGACGTATTCCCCAGTTGTAGGTGGGCGACCTCTCTTCTTCACCTCCACTGGGCCGGAGCTGTCGGAGTTGAGGCGTTTCCGCCACAACCGACCCGGCGATGATGGGCGCGAGTCCGCGTCCACCATTGAGGCGTCACTTGACGCCGACGAGTCCCTGCTATATCGCGTCAGGGTGACGCGTGCCTCCTTCGTCACCAACGGGTGTGGTGACGGGGTTCGCAACTCCCCCTTGCAATCAGATGATCCGGTTGGCTTGCCAGTAGTCGTTTTTTTATTGGTATCAATTTCGTTTTCAATATTAGTTTTAGTTTCAGTATCCATAACTTAACCCACGAGTATGGGGGAAATGAAGTCCATCCGGGCGGTGCCCCCTGCACCCGGATAAGCCTATGTACTGTGGAGGTCGGCCGGTATCCACAGGTTTTATCGACTTAGCTGTCGGGTGTTATAGACTGTCCTTGTCATGGGCCGGCCAATTAAGGCAAGCCCTCCGGCCAACAGGTTCTCAGCATACCCTCTTGTAGCCACCAATCGGGTCGTTGCTGAGCCCCTGTTGGTTACGGAATGCGAGAGGGTGGCTAGCCCTCTCTCACAGACGGAGCTAGCACTCAAGTGCCAGCCCCTCTGACCTACTCGCTTTCCAATACGCCCTCTGCTAAAGCAGAGGGACGTTTGGAGTGCGGCACGACGGGTCACGCCCATCTCGGCAGCCTGAAATTCGGCTCCGATTTTCCCTTAGTCGCCTTTTACGACACCCACGGGAGGAGATGGGGTGGAGCTATTCTATGCCGGCTCCACACGGCGGAGGTTAGGTTAGGTTAGGTTAGGTTAGGTTAGGTTAGGTTAGGTTAGGTTAGGTTAGGTTAGGTTTTTTTTTTTTTTTTTTTTTTTTTTTTTTCTGCTTTTCCCCGACTATTTGTAGTGTCAGGACCTTGTGTATCTATTTGTATATATAGTGCTGTGTGTAGTGATGTCGATATAGTTTAATATATATGTATATATAATATGTTAAAGTGTTCAAGTGTTCAATTGTGTGTCCACAGCGTACACACAGTTTCTGTAAACACACACTTGTACACTCGTTGTGTTCTGCTTGTTTATGTTCTGTTTGTTTACAACAAGTTATATTTTATCTATGTGTTTCTACATTATTTTTCTTACATATGTCTTTCATTCACCCATATATATATTTCTGTTGATAATGATGTATGATGAAATGGTTAAAATTTTTTAAATGATGGAAATTTTTTAAATTGATGAAAATGGTGATTTTAGCAAAAATGGTGAAAATGGTGAAAATGGTGAAAATGGTGAAAATGGTGAAAATGGTGATAATGGTGATAATGGTGATAATGGTGATAATGGTGATAAATGGTGATAATGGCGATAAATGGTGATTGCGGTGATAATGGTGATACCGGTGATAGTGGTGATGGTGGTGATATGGTGATAATGATGATCATGGTGACGATGCTAGCAACAATAACGTTCGCGACAGCAACAGCAACGGTACAATGGTGACAACAGCAAATTTCCCTTCCATACGTCTATATATATTCCATATGTACACATATAGATGTTCAAACATGTGTATGCAGCGTACTCGCAGTTCCTATATACACATGTCTGGTCATCCGCTGTGTTCTATATATTTAATTACATTCCATTTATTTATTTACATCATGTTTCATTTTATCTATTTGTATTCTAACATATTTCCTAACAATTTAGATATTCCAAAAATTTTTGCAAAAACAATTTTCACTTTTATATTTATTATATATATACTATATATTTATCATATATTTATATTAAAAAGAAAAAACAAAACAAAACTTTTAACAAAAAGTAATTATCGGGTGGTCACCCATCCAAGTTGTGACCTCGCCTAGTGTTGCTTGACTTTATATGTTCTAATACTTCTACACATATTCCATATGTACACATATAGATGTTCAAACATGTGTATGCAGCGTACTCGCAGTTCCTATATACACATGTTTGGTCATCCGCTGTGTTCTATATATTTAATTATATTCCATTTATTTATTTACATCATGTTTCATTTTATCTATTTGTATTCTAACATATTTCCTAACAATTTAGATATTCCAAAAATTTTTGCAAAAACAATTTTCACTTTTATATTTATTATATATATACTATATATTTATCATATATTTATATTAAAAAGAAAAAACAAAACAAAACTTTTAACAAAAAGTAATTATCGGGTGGTCACCCATCCAAGTTGTGACCTCGCCCAGTGTCGCTTAACTCCATATGTTCTAATACTTCTACACATATTCCATATGTACACATATAGATGTTCAAACATGTGTATGCAGCGTACTCGCAGTTCCTATATACACATGTTCGGTCATCCGCTGTGTTCTATATATTTAATTATATTCCATTTATTTATTTACATCATGTTTCATTTTATCTATATGTATTCTAACATATTTCCTAACAATTTAAATATTCCAAAATTTTTAGCAAAGACAATTCTCACTTTTATATTTGTTATATATTATATATATACTACATATTTATCATATATTTATGTTAAAGAAGAAACAAGACAAAACTTTCAACAAAAAGTAATTATCGGGTGGTCACCCATCCAAGCAGCAACCACACCCTATGTTGCTTGACTTCATACCAGTTATGTACAAACATGTGTACACAGCGTATACACAATTTCTCTGTACACACATTTGCCCATCCACCGTGTTCTATATTTTTATTTGTTTACCATTTGTTTACTTATATCATGTTTCATCCTGTCCATATGTCATCTGATACATTTCCTATACATTACCACCTGCAACCACCATCCATATATATTTCAAATTTTTACAATATGTATATATATACATATTTAATGTATATACACACCTGTCCATTTGTTGTTTTCTATAAATTCAATTCTGTTTATTTACATAATCTTTATAACCTCTATTTGTTTCCTACAACATCTCCCGTACATGTTCTGTTTTGATACCATAATTACATATTACTAGCTACTATGATATATATGTATACACAGTACATACAGATTTTCGGCTTATATGTACAGCACATTAATTACTTACTTTTCTAAGATATACGACACACCAACAGTTTGTTGTTGTTTACCTTTTGTGCCGGTCTCCGTCGCTAGGCAACGGAGATCAACACAATGGCCGCGCGGTAACCGCTACACCACACAGAACCACGTGTTATTCCTTCCGTGTTAAATTCATTCGTATCACACAGATCCCCCCCCAATGCTCTATTTTTACATATCCTTTGTTGTCTACTATTTCCTACTATTACTTATTTATATCTATTTTATATATTTATCCTCTATTTACGCTATATAACTTACTTCTATTTCCCATACAATTATTTTATCATTTAGAGCCTGTCTCTTTTGTGTTAGCAATTTAACTTTATTTATTTAATCGCCTGTTATTTTAATTTAGCATCGCATTTTTTCGGGATGCCATGTGTTTGCTAATAGGAGCTTCACACATCGCCCACATCTAGCCGGGGTGACCCGCTTTCCTCGACACGTATTTATGTGTAGTTTCTTTGTTTTTGTGTGCATGTTTTGTGTTCTGTACATGTGTGTTTCCCTCCACAGTTCACTCTTTCCTTTATAACATTCTTTAACAAGGAATATATATGTAATAATATATATTGTTGTTACTTTCTTATTTGTGAACTGTTTCAGTCGGTGTATGTATGTTAATTTAATGTAATCTAGTGTTATTGTTGTGTGCATGTTTAGATATCTTCCTATATTTTTAAAATATAATCTTTATATCTGTGTTTGTTTGTGTGTGTCTTTGTGTAGTGTGTTTTTGTGTGTGGATGTGTCAGGGATAAGCTGTGGTCTCCCTTGATAAATAGTCCCATTTGGCGCGAACGGGGCATTCGGCGCTGAAGGCGTTGTGGTCTACGCTCCGCGACCCAGAGTGCGAGCAGTTGCAGCACCGCGGTACCGAACCCGCACTGTAGTCTGCGCAATCCTTGCGCAAGTGCGGGCCCCCACAGTGGCTACACCTGTCCGCACCCTCAGTGCAGAACTTGCGACCGTGGCCGAATGCCAGGCATTTTGTGCATTGGATGAGGGGCGATTGGTCCTCCACCCTGACCCTCTGTAGGCCCAGGTAGAGCACCCCCGCCGCCGTCATCCTCTGCCATGCCTTTGGTCCTACCTGTAGGACGATGTGGGAAGCTCCTGGGTTTTTTGTTCTTTTTCTATATTTAATTCTTATGTTGGCCTCCCCTTCTTCCCGTGGTAAGCCCATGAAAATCTCCGTGTTTTGTTTATATAGTGCGGTCAACATTTGGTCATTATCGTTGTCCGCATGGACGTCCTTGAGGACGACCAGCGGGTCCTTATTTTTCATGGGCTCCACCACGAGCCCATCGCCATTACTCTCGATTTGTTTTTTGACTTTTTCAGCCTCTTCCTTTGTGTCGCAGCCCAGGATGACGACGCTGTTCTTCGCCTTCCTGGCCTTTGATATTTTTAGGCCAGTCTTCCTGGCGTCGACCGCCTTCTCCACTCTGGTGAACACCTCTCCGGCCGTCTCCTGTCTATCCTTAGAGGTGACTGATATGGAGTGGAGTGCCGGCCGGCGCCGGGGTCTGGCCGCTGCGACACTAGCGTAGGTCTGGGGAGTTGGATCGGGGACCTTTTGACTCTGTGATGCAATTACCTCCACAGCAGCGTTTATGTGAGTCTTTGTGTCGACTACTATATCCCTCGCTGTAGCCCCAAGTAGGTCCTCTATTTGATCTTCTAATCGGGACTTTAGTAACGTTAGGTTAGAGTCGGTCACGTCGATGGTTAGGTTTTTTTTTTTTTTTTTTTTTTTTTTTTAACGTGGGGACTGCATTTACGCACTTCGCTCGCCCACCGCGGGGGCGATGGGTCCGCTTCGTGTGGGACTCCTGGCCTCCGGAAGGGGGGCCAGACTACCCACTAAACCCCACGTGTTCCTCTTCGCCTAGTGCCGAGCCGCGAGATACTCAATTTGGAGTGCTCACCGCGACCCGGCTAGGAGCGCCCTTGCAGGCTCGCCTCGGGGGGGCCAAATCGTTGGGGCCCCCCTGACCTTAGAGTTGGTATGCGCCCCCGGAACAACAAGGGCGCATCCGCCACGTGGCTGGGGGCGGCAGGTCCCCCGACCCACCGCCCATGGCAACTCTCAGTCGGGGCCGCGGGCGAACACTTGACGCCGGCGACCCCTCGCTGGGGGCCTGCGGGGCGGGAGAGTGAGCCCAGCTCGCTCCCGCTCCCGCAGGGCCTCTCTCTTGGCCGTCATCACCTCGCTGGCAAACGAGGCGATGGCGGCCCAGCACCGGTCGCTGCCGGCCATGGCTTCCACGATGGCCGGCAGCGAGAGATCAGCGCCGATGACGCTCGTCAGGGCCGCTCTTTGCCCGTCCCATGCTTCGCACACGGCCCGGGTGTGATGGGCCGTGTCGGGGTCGCCGCTGGTGCAGTTGCGGCACCGGGGCTCCGATTCTACCCCCACAACTTCCCACAGGTACTTGGCGAAGCAGCCGTGACCCGTGAGAAGCTGGGTGAGGTGATACGTGGGAGCCCCATGACCCCCCTCCACAAACTGTCGCAGGACGGGCCGAGCGGCCCTAACGAACGCCGTCGGACTCCCTTCCATTCTGGCAGCCCACGTCCGGAAGAGATCGTCGCGAGCCTCCTGCCTCCAGCGCTCGATCTCCTCCGGAGGCGGGCATCCACCAGCTCGCCGAATCAGGGCGCCCTCCTCGTACACCCTTTTGAGGACGCCGGCTTCGAGATCCCAGGGGATACTGCCCGCCAGGACGCACGCCGTCTCGTAGGAGACGGTGCGGTACGCCCGTGCGGCCCTCTGCGCGATGGCCCGCTGCGGACGACGCAGCAGGGCAACGTTAGCCGGGCAGAGAGCCTCCGCCCAGATAGGCGCTCCGTAGAGCGCCTTAGAGCGCACCACACCGTCGTAGAGACGGCGGCAGGCAGACCCCGGTCCTCCTACGTTGGGGAGCAGCTGCGAGAGCATTCCGGCAAACGCTAGCACCTTCGGCGCCAGCTGCCGGAAATGTTCCGCAAACCCCCACCGACCGTCGAGAACCAGCCCCAGATACTTGAGGCTGCGGCCGACGGCGATGGAGGTGCCCCCCACCACGATCGTGGTGTCTCGAGGCGGCGTCTGCCGAGGCCCATGGAAGAAGAGGGCCTCGGACTTCTCGAGGGCGACATGGAGGCCCAGCGCACTGATTCGGCGCACCACTTGAGCGACGCCTGCCGTCGCTAGGACGGCGGCGTCGCGGAACGTGGGGCCCCGCGCGGTCACTAGGGTATCGTCGGCGTAACAAAGTACGCCGACTCCCCGAAGAGTAGCACCGCGCAGGACCCAGTCGTACCCGATGTTCCACAGGAGCGGCCCAAGTACCGACCCCTGTGGAACACCACACCTCATAGCCTTGCGGACCACTCCGTCTCGGCCCGAGTACGTGATGACCCGGTCCACGAAGTAGTCCGCAAGGATTCGCCTGAGGTACCACGGTACGTTGTGGTACCTCAGGGCCTCGGCGATTGTCTGCCAGGGGAGGGTGTTGAAGGCGTTGGCGATGTCGAGCGACACGGCCAGCAACACCCCGCCCCCGGCGATCGCCTCATCGACGCTGCCCCGCAGTCGGGAAACGGCGTCAAGAGTCGACTTCCCGCGACGGAAGCCGAACTGACCGTCGCTGAGATCGGGCCCCGCCCCCTCCAGGTGCTTGACGAGACGCGCAGCGAGCACTCGCTCAAACATTTTGCACGTCTCGTCGAGCAGTACGATGGGGCGGTAGGCCGACGGTGCCTCGGCTGGGCGCCCGTGCTTCCTGATCAGCACGAGCCGTCCGGTCTTCCAGTCGATGGTTAGGTTAGGTTAGGTTAGGTTAGGTTAGGTTAGGTTAGGTTAGGTTAGGTTGCGCCAAAGAGGAGAGTAGAAAGGAGATGCTGGAGGGTCTCGACCGTGACCCCTGGGGTCGCCCATATCGTGCGGTGCGTCAGAAGCTCCGCGCGGCGGGCCCCCCCCTTACCGAGACTCTCCAGCCCAGCTTCCTGCAGCAAGTGGTCGAGGGCCTTTTCCCGCAGCGGGCGGAGCACACGCCCCCGTCGATGGCCTATCCGGTCAGAGGCGACGGGGACGGAGGGAGTGAGGTGCCGCCCGTTAGGGAATCGGAGGTTGGGGCGGCTGTTCTAAGGATTCGTTCCAAGAACACCGCCCCCGGGCCGGACGGGGTACCCCCCCGAGTGATGGCCCGAGCCCTCGACCATATGTCGGACCGCCTCAGGGAGGTTTTGGACGCCAGCCTGGCGTCCGGACGCTTCCCTGAGTGCTGGAAATGCGGGAAGCTGGTCCTATTGCAGAAGCCGGGACGGCCTGCCGATTCGGTCACGGCCTATAGGCCCATCGTGTTGCTGGACGAGGCGGGCAAATTATTCGAGAGAATAATCTCTGCCCGCATCGTCCGGCACCTAAGCGAGGTGGGGCCCGACCTGTCGGACGCCCAATTCGGGTTCCGAGAGGGGCGTTCGACGGTCGATGCCGTGGTGCGCCTTAGGGCCGTGACCGAAGAGGCAGTGAGCTGTGGCGGCGTGGTGTTGGCGGTGTCCCTGGACATCGCCAACGCCTTTAATAGTCTGCCATTCAGCTGCATCAGGGAAGCACTCCAGTTTCATGGGGTGCCAGAGTACCTGAGGCGGCTAGTGGCAGACTATTTGGAGGAGCGTACCGTCGTGTACGAGGATCGAGATGGCGTCCTTAGACGGCGACCCATGTCGTGCGGCGTTCCACAGGGGTCTGTCCTCGGACCACTCCTGTGGAACGTGGGGTACGACTGGGTCCTGCGGAGTCGTTTGCCTCCCGGGCTGGGCGTAATTTGTTACGCCGATGACACGCTTGTCACAGCCCGGGGGGCCAATTTCCAAGAGGCGGCGCGCCTGGCCACCAGGGGTGTATCTCTGGTGGTTGGGCGCATAGAGGCGCTGGGCTTACGGGTGGCCCTTGACAAGACGGAGGCCCTGTTATTTCATGGGCCCCGTCGTGGTCCACCCCCCGGCGCCTCCATCGAAGTCAACTCGGTCCTCGTACCGGTTCGGGCCCAGATGAGGTATCTGGGCCTGATCCTCGACGGTAGGTGGCTCTTCGACGAGCACTTCCGACAGCTTGGTCCAAAGCTGGTCGACGCTGCCTCCGCCCTTGGGCGACTCTTGCCCAATCTGGGTGGAGCCAGCGTCGAAACAAGACACCTCTACACGGGGGTGGTCCGGTCGATGGCCCTTTACGGGTCACCGGTGTGGGTCCCGGCTCTGACCGCCCAGAATAAGGCACGCCTCTGGCGGCCTCAGAGGGTATTGGCGGTCAGAGCCATACGCGGATACCGCACCGTGTCGACGGAGGCGGCGTGCGCCTTGGCCGGAACACCCCCGTGGGATTTGGAGGCGGAAGTGCTCGCCGAAGTTTATCGGCGAGCGGCTGAATATCGGGCGGAGTACGGGTATCGTGCTCCGCCCGAAGAGGTACGCGAATGGCGTGAAGCCGCTCGCCGAGCCACGATGGCTCGTTGGTCTTTCCGGCTGGAGGCTCCACGCGCTGGCTTTGCCACCGTGGAGGCGCTCCAGCCGGTCATCCTCGAGTGGGCAGGGCGGCAGCACGGGACCCTTTCCTTCCGGCTGACGCAGGTGCTTTCCGGGCATGGTTGCTTCGGAAAGTACCTGCACTCGGTCGCTAGGAGGGAATTGAGTCCCGCCTGCCACCACTGCGACTGCAGTGAGGACTCGGCCCAGCACACGCTGGAGATCTGCCCCGCTTGGGCGGATCAGCGCCGGGCCCTCACTGCAGTCATCGGAGGAGATCTGTCGCTACCGGCCATCATACGCTCCATGGCCGGTAGCGACAGCAGTTTTACCGCGGTCGCGACCTTCTGCGAGGAAGTAATCTCGCGGAAGGAGGCGGCGGAGAAGGCCCGAGAGGACGATATCCACTCGGACCCGATCCGCCGCCGGCGAACCGGGCGGCGGAGGCGCGCCCATCTGCGCCTCATGCCGCCCTGAGTGTGGCCGCGGATGGTGGGGACGGGTTTTCCCCTCCATCCGCTCTAATGGCCAGCCGCGAAGGGGCGACGTACGCGTGTGCCGTGCGTCGCCTAATTTGAGAATTTTAACCGAAGAGGGTGCCCGCTTCTGTGCGGGCAGGCGCTGGGAGGGGTCCGGTTTGCGTTAATAACAGCGATCCCGGACCCCTCCCTTCTCAGGCGCAGAGTTGGCACACCGTGTGGTTTTAGTCGGTTCGATTCCGACACACCGCCCCGCCCCAAACCCCGGCGGGGTGACGGCCCGAGGGGGTTTCCACACGTAAAAAAAAAAAAAAAAAAAAAAAAAAAAAAAGGTTAGGTTAGGTTAGGTTAGGTTAGGTTAGGTTTTTTTTTTTTTTTTTTTTTTTTTTTTACGTGGGGACTGCATTTACGCACTTCGCTCGCCCACCGCGGGGGCGATGGGTCCGCTTCGTGTGGGACTCCTGGTCTCCGGAATGGGGGCCAGACTACCCACTAAACCCCACGTGTTCCTCTTCGCCTAGTGCCGAGCCGCGAGATACTCAATTTGGAGTGCTCACCGCGACCCGGCTAGGAGCGCCCTTGCAGGCTCGCCTCGGGGGGGGCCAGATCGTTGGGGCCCCCCTGACCTTAGAGTTGGTATGCGCCCCCGGAACAACAAGGGCGCATCCGCCACGTGGCTGGGGGCGGCAGGTCCCCCGACCCACCGCCCATGGCAACTCTCAGTCGGGGCCGCGGGCGAACACTTGACGCCGGCGACCCCTCGCTGGGGGCCTGCGGGGCGGGAGAGTGAGCCCAGCTCGCTCCCGCTCCCGCAGGGCCTCTCTCTTGGCCGTCATCACCTCGCTGGCAAACGAGGCGATGGCGGCCCAGCACCGGTCGCTGCCGGCCATGGCTTCCACGATGGCCGGCAGCGAGAGATCAGCGCCGATGACGCTCGTCAGGGCCGCTCTTTGCCCGTCCCATGCTTCGCACACGGCCCGGGTGTGATGGGCCGTGTCGGGGTCGCCGCTGGTGCAGTTGCGGCACCGGGGCTCCGATTCTACCCCCACAACTTCCCACAGGTACTTGGCGAAGCAGCCGTGACCCGTGAGAAGTTGGGTGAGGTGATACGTGGGAGCCCCATGACCCCCCTCCACAAACTGTCGCAGGACGGGCCGAGCGGCCCTAACGAACGCCGTCGGACTCCCTTCCATTCTGGCAGCCCACGTCCGGAAGAGATCGTCGCGAGCCTCCTGCCTCCAGCGCTCGATCTCCTCCGGAGGCGGGCATCCACCAGCTCGCCGAATCAGGGCGCCCTCCTCGTACACCCTTTTGAGGACGCCGGCCTCGAGATCCCAGGGGATACTGCCCGCCAGGACGCACGCCGTCTCGTAGGAGACGGTGCGGTACGCCCGTGCGGCCCTCTGCGCGATGGCCCGCTGCGGACGACGCAGCAGGGCAACGTTAGCCGGGCAGAGAGCCTCCGCCCAGATAGGCGCTCCGTAGAGCGCCTTAGAGCGCACCACACCGTCGTAGAGACGGCGGCAGGCAGACCCCGGTCCTCCTACGTTGGGGAGCAGCTGCGAGAGCATTCCGGCAAACGCTAGCACCTTCGGCGCCAGCTGCCGGAAATGTTCCGCAAACCCCCACCGACCGTCGAGAACCAGCCCCAGATACTTGAGGCTGCGGCCGACGGCGATGGAGGTGCCCCCCACCACGATCGTGGTGTCTCGAGGCGGCGTCTGCCGAGGCCCATGGAAGAAGAGGGCCTCGGACTTCTCGAGGGCGACATGGAGGCCCAGCGCACTGATTCGGCGCACCACTTGAGCGACGCCTGCCGTCGCTAGGACGGCGGCGTCGCGGAACGTGGGGCCCCGCGCGGTCACTAGGGTATCGTCGGCGTAACAAAGTACGCCGACTCCCCGAAGAGTAGCACCGCGCAGGACCCAGTCGTACCCGATGTTCCACAGGAGCGGCCCAAGTACCGACCCCTGTGGAACACCACACCTCATAGCCTTGCGGACCACTCCGTCTCGGCCCGAGTACGTGATGACCCGGTCCACGAAGTAGTCCGCAAGGATTCGCCTGAGGTACCACGGTACGTTGTGGTACCTCAGGGCCTCGGCGATTGTCTGCCAGGGGAGGGTGTTGAAGGCGTTGGCGATGTCGAGCGACACGGCCAGCAACACCCCGCCCCCGGCGATCGCCTCATCGACGCTGCCCCGCAGTCGGGAAACGGCGTCAAGAGTCGACTTCCCGCGACGGAAGCCGAACTGACCGTCGCTGAGATCGGGCCCCGCCCCCTCCAGGTGCTTGACGAGACGCGCAGCGAGCACTCGCTCAAACATTTTGCACGTCTCGTCGAGCAGTACGATGGGGCGGTAGGCCGACGGTGCCTCGGCTGGGCGCCCGTGCTTCCTGATCAGCACGAGCCGTCCGGTCTTCCATCGTCGCGGGAATCTCCCCGACGCCACACACTCCGACATGAGGGACAGCGTCTCCTCCTCGAGTGCCGGCATCGCTAAGGCGACGACCTTCCCAGGGATGCCGTCCGGGCCCGGGGCGCGTTTCCTGACTTTGAGAGCCAGGATCGCCGCCCCTAGCTCGGCCTCGGACACGGGAGGTATCGCCTCTGCGTCGCCTTCTGCCGGCACTCGGTGACGGCTTGGTGCTGCCATCCGCGGTGGGACCCACTCTTCCCGCTCAGGGAAGAGGGAACCGACCACTCGGCCCAGAAGCTGTGGCTCGAGAGTTCTGGTGAGGGGAGGCGCCCAGGGCCGGAGCTTCTGGCTCACGGTTTTGTACGGGCGCCCCCACGGATCTCGATCCAGGCTCTCGAGCCACTCCCTCCAGGCCTCCTCTTTGGCGGCTCTGATCGCCGAGTTGAGGGCCGCACGAGCGGCCCTATGTGCGGCGAGCAGTTCCTCTTCACGGGCGAGGTCCCTGACGGCCCTCCTGCGGCTGCGAGTGTACTGCCTATGGGCCGCGTGACTTGCGGCACGCAGCCCGGCAAGGTGGGGACGCCACCAGTACACTTGCCTCCGAGGGAGGGCTGGCCTCGCCCTCTGCATCGCCGCATCGCAGACGCGAGTCAGCTTCCCAGCGAGACTATCGCACCTCGCGTCCGCGTCTGGGCCGCTTTCCGCTCCACCAGCAACCCAGCGCTCGACGATAGCCGCCTCTAGGGCCAGTTCCCGGTTCAGAGAACCGAGGCGCCACCGCGGACCTTCTCCAGCAAGGGGACGGTTGCCATCTCCTCCTCGGATGGCCGCTGAGCGAGAGACCACGTCGAACCGTATGTAACGATGGTCCGACGCGGTCTCCACATTCTTGACGACCCGCCAATTGCGAGTGCGGCCAGCCAGGGCAGGACTAGCAAACGACAGGTCTACTATCGAGCTGCCCTGGGGCCGCACAAGCGTGGGTACCGTCCCCCTGTTAAGCAGCACCAAGCCGTGAGACACCGCCCATTCCTCCAATATCTCCCCCCGGCCGTCGGTCCTCGGAGATCCCCACGCCCGTGAGTGGGCGTTGAAATCCCCGGCTACCACGACCGGAGTGGGGTGCGCGTCCGCCAACAGAGCCCCGACCTCCGTGAGCCACTGCTCGAACTCGGCGAGGCTTCTGTTGGGCGAGAAGTACACCCCAATCACTGCAGTGTCGCCCAGCGTGGCGAGGACGCACCCTCGGCCCCTCACTACTCTGTCGAGTTGGTGGGGGCCGGTTCGCTGGGCGACGATAGCCACCAAGCCGTCGCTGTCGCTGGCCCAGTTGGGGCCAGTGCGCACGTAATACGGCTCGGCGACTACCGCCACTGTCGTCTGCCACTGCGTCACGGTCTGGGCCAGTAGGTCCTGGGCCGTGGCGCAGTGGTTGACATTGGCCTGCAGCACGGAGATTTGGGGAGCCATTAAGTTTGGGCGGTGTCCATCTCCTCCTCATTGGACGGTGGCGACAGGGTCGTTGGGGTGGTCTTGGGTTCCACCCCCCCTGTCGCCTTGCGTTTCGCCTGACCCCCCCTCTTACGGGAGGCTGCCTGGCACTTCGCGGAGCCGAGTCTGTGGCCGGACGCCACACCTTCCGCCGCACAGACGGGACACTTGGGGTCCGCGGAGCAGGCGGCCGCCTTGTGGCCCTCCTGTCCGCATTGGAAGCAGAGTGCGCTGCGGTCGATCTTCGCAGCGCACTTTGCCCCCACGTGTCCCGGCTCCAGGCAGCGGAAGCACCGCGCCGGCCTTGGCTCCAGGGTGGTCAGCTTGACCGCTGACCACCCGACGACGATGCGGCGGCCGTCCGTTAACTTTTTGGCCGCCGCAACCGGACACCGCAGCCAGGCAGTGCCCTGTCGACCGGGTGGGCGATTGATGTCGCCCACCTTGATGGAGGCGACAGGGCAGCCTCCCTCTTCTGCCAGGATTTTGGCCACCGCCTCCTTAGTTGCCGCATCGCCCAGGCCTGAGATGCGCAACTCTACGCACCTCTCCGGCCTGGCAATACGGACCTCCTCTCCCAGCACCTCTTCAAGCTTGGCCGCCAATTTATCGGCCTTGGTGGCCCTGTCAGCGCCACCTATCTCCAGGATCCTTCCCCCGGTCACGGCAGTGCGGAACCGGAGGCCGTCAATGCCGAGAGTCTTTATATCGATGGACCTCTCGGCATTGGCGATCACCTGGGAATAGGTGACCCCCTTCTCTACAGCGCCCGGCTGCAGTGTGAGGCACACTGCAGCGGTTGTCGGGGCGCGGAGTTTGCGACTCGCCTTCGCCTTCTTCGGAGGCTTGGCGGGTGCCTTGACGCTCGGCGGTGCTGGGGTGGCCTTTTTCTTAGGCCGCGCCGCCACGGCGCTCCACGCCTCCTTCACAGGTGGCGGGGCGGCGGCGGGAGCCTGCGGGCGCGGCTGACGGGCAGCTTCGGCCTCCTTCGCCGCTGCACTCCGTTTCTTTGCCTTCTGCTTTTTCTTTTTCCCCTTGGGTTCCCCGTCCGACGGGACCGTCCCAGAGGGGCAGGGATCCGAATCCTTCTGCCCGTCTGCCGCGACGGGCGAGAGGGGCGGAGCCTGAGGAGGCGCGGAAGGAGTGGGAAGAACGGCAGAAGACTCGGGCCTCCGGCTGGACTTGGAGGCCCTTTGTTCCGCAGCACGGGCAGCACCAGCGGCTCTGGCGGCGTTCCTCTCGTCCGCCTGGAGAGGCGGACGGATGCGCACCTCAGGCAGCAGGCGGTCCTGGAAGCCCGCGAGTCGCGCATCGATCATGAAGATCATCTCCTCGCGACTCATCTTCAGGGCCTTCATTTCCGCCCGTACGGCAGCAAGCTCTACCTGAAGGTTGGCGACCTCCTCGTTAGCAGTGCGGGCCTTGAGTTGGTGGGCGAGCTCCAAAATGGAGCTACAGGCCACCCTCAGGTCCCGCACATATTGCCCCTTGAGCTTGGAGCTCTTTGTGGCGATGGTTTGCACCACCGCCACTGCCGCCTCGATGGACACCGTCAGCTGATCTGCGCTGACGGGCTCGGAAGATTGTGTTTGGTCCGACGTCTGTATGGGAGTTTTACGGAGGTAAGACTCCCTTTGCTGTCGGACCTCTTCCGCCAGTTCCTTCTCGGCGCGGAGCTCCAGCTCCCGCTCCTTTGCCCTGTTCAAGTCGGCCTTGGCTTGCGCCAGGCCGACGTATTCCCCAGTTGTAGGTGGGCGACCTCTCTTCTTCACCTCCACTGGGCCGGAGCTGTCGGAGTTGAGGCGTTTCCGCCACAACCGACCCGGCGATGATGGGCGCGAGTCCGCGTCCACCATTGAGGCGTCACTTGACGCCGACGAGTCCCTGCTATATCGCGTCAGGGTGACGCGTGCCTCCTTCGTCACCAACGGGTGTGGTGACGGGGTTCGCAACTCCCCCTTGCAATCAGATGATCCGGTTGGCTTGCCAGTAGTCGTTTTTTTTTTTTTTTTTTTTTTTTTTTTTTTTTTTTTTTTTTTTTTTTTTTTTTTTTTTATTGGTATCAATTTCGTTTTCAATATTAGTTTTAGTTTCAGTATCCATAACTTAACCCACGAGTATGGGGGAAATGAAGTCCATCCGGGCGGTGCCCCCTGCACCCGGATAAGCCTATGTACTGTGGAGGTCGGCCGGTATCCACAGGTTTTATCGACTTAGCTGTCGGGTGTTATAGACTGTCCTTGTCATGGGCCGGCCAATTAAGGCAAGCCCTCCGGCCAACAGGTTCTCAGCATACCCTCTTGTAGCCACCAATCGGGTCGTTGCTGAGCCCCTGTTGGTTACGGAATGCGAGAGGGTGGCTAGCCCTCTCTCACAGACGGAGCTAGCACTCAAGTGCCAGCCCCTCTGACCTACTCGCTTTCCAATACGCCCTCTGCTAAAGCAGAGGGACGTTTGGAGTGCGGCACGACGGGTCACGCCCATCTCGGCAGCCTGAAATTCGGCTCCGATTTTCCCTTAGTCGCCTTTTACGACACCCACGGGGGGAGATGGGGTGGAGCTATTCTATGCCGGCTCCACACGGCGAAGGTTAGGTTAGGTTAGGTTAGGTTAGGTTAGGTTAGGTTCCCCCCCTCTGACCGCCCAGAATAAGGCACGCCTCTGGCGGCCTCAGAGGGTATTGGCGGTCAGAGCCATACGCGGATACCGCACCGTGTCGACGGAGGCGGCGTGCGCCTTGGCCGGAACACCCCCGTGGGATTTGGAGGCGGAAGTGCTCGCCGAAGTTTATCGGCGAGCGGCTGAATATCGGGCGGAGTACGGGTATCGTGCTCCGCCCGAAGAGGTACGCGAATGGCGTGAAGCCGCTCGCCGAGCCACGATGGCTCGTTGGTCTTCCCGGCTGGAGGCTCCACGCGCTGGCTTTGCCACCGTGGAGGCGCTCCAGCCGGTCATCCTCGAGTGGGCAGGGCGGCAGCACGGGACTCTTTCCTTCCGACTGACGCAGGTGCTTTCCGGGCACGGTTGCTTCGGGAAGTACCTGCACTCGGTCGCTAGGAGGGAACTGAGTCCCGCCTGCCACCACTGCGACTGCAGTGAGGACTCGGCCCAGCATACGCTGGAGTTCTGCCCCGCTTGGGCGGAGCAGCGCCGGGCCCTCACTGCAGTCATCGGAGGAGATCTGTCGCTACCGGCCGTCATACGCTCCATGGCCGGTGGCGACAGCAGTTTTACCGCGGTCGCATCCTTCTGCGAAGACGTAATTTCGCAGAAGGAGGCGGCGGAGAAGGCCCGGGAGGATGATCTCCACTCGGACCCGATCCGCCGCCGGCGAACCGGGCGGCGAAGGCGCGCCCATCTGCGCCTCATGCCGCCCTGAGTGTGGCCGCGGATGGTCGGGATGGGTTTTCCCGTCCATCCGCTTTAGTGGCCAGCCGCGAAGGGGCGACGTACGCGTGTGCCGTGCGTCGCCTAAATTGAGATTTTAACAGCAGACGGTGCCCGCTTCTGTGCGGGCAGGCGCTGGGAGGGGTCCGGTTTGCGTTAATAACAGCGATCCCGGACCCCTCCCTTCTCAGGCGCAGAGTTGGCACACCGTGTGGTTTTAGTCGGTTCGATTCCGACACACCGCCCCGCCGCAAACCCCGGCGGGGTGACGGCCCGAGGGGGTTTCCACACGTAAAAAAAAAAAAAAAAAAAAAAAAAAAGGTTAGGTTCCCCCCAATGTATCCCTACGTTGTCGTCGTGGTGGGGCTTGCGTGGGTCAATGATCTCTGGGGCTGTGCCGGGTAGAGCTACTCATGCCGGATTGGCCCAGGGTGAGACTCCAGACTAAATGGGATCAAAGACGGAGTCCGTTTTAGGACTGCCGAGATGGGCGTGACCCGTCGTGCCGCACTCCAAACGTCCCTCTGCTTTAGCAGAAGGCGTGTTGGAGTGCGAGTAGGTCAGAGAGGCTGGCACTTGAGTGTTAGCTTCGTCTGAGGGAGAGGGCTAGCCACCCTCTCGCATTCCGTAACCATTAGGGGCTCAACAACGACCTGACTGGTGGCTCCAAGAGGGTACGCTGAGAACCTGATGGCCGGAGGGCTTGCCTTGATTGGCCGGCCCATGACAAGGATAGTCTATAACACCCGACAGCAAAGTCGTAAAAAACCTGTGGATACCGGCCGACCTCCACAGTACATAGGCTTGCCCGGGTATTGGGGATCTCTGCCCGGGTCGACTCTTAGTTCTCCCCGACTCGTGGGTTTAGATATGGACTTGATAAATACTAAAAATAATAATACGACCGAAAACAATAATACGACGACCAATGGCAAGCATACAGGATCAGGATCAGTGAAAAGGAAGGAACGAAGGAACGCCAAGGGGCAGTTCCGGAAGGCAGACGAGCGATCGTCTGCCGATGAGGACACTGCGTCTGTGGCGCCCATCTCGGCGGGGCTCCCAGAAGTCAGACATCTGACTGCTGGGAGCCGCAGAACATCGGAGCGCACGCGCTCCAGGTCCGCCACTTCTGGAGCGAGTGTTAGCTCCAGTGCGACTGTGGACGCACTGGAGCCGATGGAGACGGAGGCCTCGGACACCCGCAAACGCGCAATCTCCGGGGACATTGGCGGCGACAGCGACACGTCCCTGGAGATGTTGCCGCCTAAGATCTCGAGCGGCGGAAGAGGGAGGTCTCGTACTCCAGGTTCGTCAGGCTCCGCCTTCTCTAAGGCGGAGTCGTACAAGCGAGCCAGGGCCGACGGGGAGGTACAGGCGGAGGAGGAGATGTCCGGTCTCATGCTCAGGATCGGGCCGGTGGAGGGGGACGCAGCGCCCCAATCACTGGCCTCCTTGCAGGAGAGAGCGGACGCGGCGGTGGCCATCATCCACAAGGTGGCCACCAAGTCCGTAAACCTTAAGGGTTCCTTCGTTAGGGCCCTTAAGGACTCCTCCTCTGCCATGGCGGGGGTTGTTGAGACCCTGATTGGGGAAGTGTCCAGCCTCCAGTCGGCCAACGATCGCCTGACGGGGCAGGTGGCTGAGCTCAGCGCTCAGTTCGCCCAGTTCCGGGCGGAGCGAGAGGCCCCGGCCCCGTCAACATCCCAGCGGGCCGCGACTACATCCCAGCGGGCCCCGCCTGCGTCGCAGCCGTCCCCTGCCGGCACCGGGATAACTGACGCCCAGCTGTCGGTTATCCTGGACGCATGCTGGCGTATGATCGAGGGTCGTACGGCCGGCCTGGAGGCGAGGCTGCCTGCGGCCCCGATCATGCGGCCGCCGCTTGCGGCGCCGAAGCGGAGGGCCGCGTCGTCGGCGACGACCCCTCTTCCTGTGGTAGGGGGTCGTGTAACCTACGCATCGGCGACGGGTACGGCGCCGGCTCCTGCGGCCACCCGAGGGACGGCGGCCAGGGCTCCGGCTCCGGCCAAGGCGCCTGCGCCGAGGCTAGCGGCCGGGGTTCCGGCTCCGGCCAAGGCGCCTGCGCCGAGGCCGGGGCCAAAGGCGGCGGCAAGGTCTGGAGCGGAGGTTCCTCCGCTCCCCACTCCAACGCCTGTGCCTGGACCCTCTGTACCTGCCCCCTCCAATGAGGGTTGGCAGGTAGTTGGAGGGTCCAAGAAGGCCCGCAAGCGGGCCAGAAAGGCTGCCCGACAGGCAGCCTCTGGCCCGCGGGCGCCACCGGTGGCAGGGGCCCCCCACAAGAAGCCGCGGAAATTACAGATGCCGAAATCCGCGGCTGTGGTGGTGACCCTGTTACCGGAGGCGGCTGCCGGCGGACTGTCCTACGCGGCCATTTTCAAAAGGGCCCGGGACAGTCTCGCCGGAGAGTTTGAGACGGCAGGGGTCCGCTTGCGCCTCGCCCAAACGGGAGCTCGAGTCCTCGAGTTCCCTGGGGCCGATGGCGCAAAGACGGCGGACGTCGCTGCCGAAAAGCTGCGGGGAGTGTTTGCAGCCACGGATGGTGTTCGGATCGCCAGGCCTATTAAGTGCGCAGAACTGCGCATCTCAGGCCTGGATGATTCCGTAACGACCGAGGATGTCCGCGCTGTAGTTGCAAAGAAGACGGGTTGCAGCGCGGACAGCATCAGAGTCGGCACCATCCGCCCCGGTCCGGGAGGCCTTGGTGCGGTGTGGGTGAGCTGTCCCGTGGCGTCGGCCAAAATTTTGGCCGATGCAGGCAGGATCCTCATCGGTTTTGTTAGTGCTAGGATCACAATCCTGGCCGCAAGACCGATGAGGTGTTTCAAATGCCTGGCCGCGGGACACACTCGCACCAAGTGTGAGAGTTGCTTCGACTGCAGCGGACTCTGTTTCCGCTGCGGTCGACCGGGGCACAAGGCGGCAGAGTGTTCTGCCGTCCCTCACTGCCCCGTGTGTGCGGCGGGCAATAAGCCCGCCAATCACCAGATGGGGCAGGGTGGCTGCAAGCCTCCCCGAGCTTCTCGACAAGCGTTGGGGGCTAGCCTGTCGACCCAGGCTACCTCCGACGCTGCTCGTGCGACAGCGTCGTCGCCCATGGAGGGGGTTGGAGAAACGATCCAGTAATGGATCGAGTCTCCAACCTCCTGGTCCAGACGAACCTGAACCACTGCGCTGCGGCGCAGGATCTCTTCCTGCAAACCATGGCGCAGTGGTCGATAGGTGTTGCCGTAGTCGCGGAGCCCTACTACGTCCCTCCCCGTCCAAACTGGATGGGTGATCGGGACGGCTCCGTGGCAGTCGTCGGCTCCTCGGCGGCCCGTTCCCCGCCCTTGTCGCTAAGAGACAAGGGCTCTGGATATGTGGCCGCCGAGTGGGGGGGAATCACCGTTTACGGTGTATATTTCTCCCCCAACCGGAGTTTGAGCGACTTCGAGGTCTTCCTCAACAACTTGGAGACCTCGATACGGCGACTAGCGTCTGGGCACGTCCTCGTGCTGGGGGACTTCAACGCAAAGTCCATTGCGTGGGGTTCCCCAGCGACGGACGCCAGGGGCGATGCGGTTGTGGAGTGGGCGGCTTCGGTGGGCCTCTGTTTGCTAAACAGAGGCGCCACCAACACGTGCGTGCGACAGCAGGGGGGGTCGATAGTGGACCTTTCGTTCGCTACCCCTGCTGTTGCCGCACGAGTAAGGAACTGGTGTGTCCTGGATGAGGTTGAGACGCTCTCGGATCATCTTTATATCCGATTCGAGCTCTCCCGGTCCCAGGGCCCCAGTAGGGGTCACGTGGCGCGGCATACCTCCCGCTTTCCGCGGTGGGCAGTTGCCAAACTCGATAGGGACCTGCTAGAGGAGGCGGCCATTGTTCAGTCTTGGCTGTCTCCGCGGGCCCCGGCCGAGGAGGTCGACATGGGGGCTGGCCGCTTTCGCACTGCGATTACGCAGATCTGCGATGCGGCCATGCCCCGCGTTCGGGGTTGTCGGCCTCCACGGAACGGGGTCTACTGGTGGTCCCAGGAGTTGGCGGACCTCCGTGCGGCCTGCACTCGTGCCCGGAGGTCCTACACCCGATGCCGGCGGCGACGCCACCGCGTAGACGGGGAGGAGGGCCGGCTTCATGAGGAGTACCGCGAAGCGCGGAAAACTCTGAAGCTGGCCATTTGCCGCGCCAAAGAGGCAAAAAGAAAGGAGATGCTGGAGAGTCTCGATCGTGACCCCTGGGGTCGCCCATATCGTGCGGTGCGACAAAAGCTCCGCACGGCGGGCCCCCCCCTTACCGAGACTCTCCAGCCCAGCTTCCTGCAGCAGGTGGTCGAGGGCCTTTTCCCGCAGCGGGCGGAGCACACGCCCCCGTCGATGGCCGTTCCGGCCAGTGACGACGGGGACGGAGGGAGTGAGGTGCCGCCCGTTAGGGAATCGGAGGTTGGGGCGGCTGTTCTTCGGATCCGTTCCAAGAACACCGCCCCCGGGCCGGACGGGGTACCACCCCGAGTGATGGCCCGAGCCCTCGACCATATGTCGGACCGCCTCAGGGAGGTTTTGGACGCCAGCCTGGCGTCCGGACGCTTCCCTGAGTGCTGGAAATGCGGGAAGCTGGTCCTACTGCAGAAGCCGGGACGGCCAGCCGATTCGGTCGCGGCCTATAGGCCCATCGTGTTGCTGGACGAGGCGGGCAAATTGTTCGAGAGGATTCTCTCTGCCCGCATCGTCCAGCATCTCAGCGAGGTGGGGCCCGACCTGTCGGACGCCCAATTCGGGTTCCGAGAGGGGCGTTCGACGGTCGATGCCGTGATGCGCCTTAGGGCCGTGACCGAAGAGGCGGTTGGCTGTGGCGGCGTGGTGTTGGCGGTGTCCTTGGACATCGCCAACGCCTTTAATAGTCTGCCATTCAGCTGCATCAGGGAAGCACTCCTGTATCATGGGGTGCCAGAGTACCTGAGGCGGCTGGTGGCAGACTATTTGGAGGAGCGTACCGTCGTGTACGAGGATCGAGATGGCGTCT
The DNA here is from genome assembly GCA_916048165.1 of Spilarctia lutea. Lineage (NCBI taxonomy): Eukaryota > Metazoa > Arthropoda > Insecta > Lepidoptera > Erebidae > Spilarctia > Spilarctia lutea. The sequence continues at coordinate 19,963,412 of OU696482.1, forward strand.
TGAGACGGCGACCCATGTCGTGCGGCGTTCCGCAGGGGTCTGTCCTTGGACCACTCCTGTGGAACGTGGGGTACGACTGGGTCCTTCGAAGTCGTCTGCCCCCCGGGCTGGGCGTAATTTGTTACGCCGATGACACATTGGTCACAGCTCGGGGGGCCAATTTCCAAGAGGCGGCGCGCCTGGCCACCAGGGGTGTCTCTCTGGTGGTTAGGCGCATCGAGGCGCTGGGCTTGCGGGTGGCCCTGGATAAGACGGAGGCCCTGTTATTTCATGGGCCCCGTCGTGGTCCACCCCCCGGCGCCTCCATCGAAGTCAACTCGGTCCTCGTACCGGTTCGGGCCCAGATGAAGTATCTGGGCCTGATCCTCGACGGTAGGTGGCTCTTCGACGAGCACTTCCGACAGCTTTCCCCAAAGCTGGTCGACGCTGCCTCCGCCCTTGGGCGTCTTTTGCCCAACTTGGGTGGAGCCAGCGTCGCAACAAGGAACCTCTTCACGGGGGTGGTCCGGTCGATGGCCCTATATGGGTCACCGGTGTGGGTCCCGGCTCTGACCGCCCAGAATAAGGCACGCCTTTGGCGGCCTCAGAGGGTATTGGCGGTCAGAGCCATACGCGGATACCGCACCGTGTCGACGGAGGCGGCGTGCGCCTTGGCCGGAACACCCCCGTGGGATTTGGAGGCGGAAGTGCTCGCCGAAGTTTATCGGCGAGCGGCTGAATATCGGGCGGAGAACGGGTATCGTCCTCCGCCCGAAGAGGTACGCGATTGGCGTGAAGCCGCTCGCCGAGCCACGATGGCTCGTTGGTCTTCCCGGCTGGAGGCTCCACGTGCTGGCTTTGCCACCGTGGAGGCGCTCCAGCCGGTCATCCTCGAGTGGGCAGGGCGGCAGCACGGGACCCTTTCCTTCCGGCTGACGCAGGTGCTTTCCGGGCACGGTTGCTTCGGAAAGTACCTGCACTCGGTCGCTAGGAGGGAATTGAGTCCCGCCTGCCACCACTGCGACTGCAGTGAGGACTCGGCCCAGCATACGCTGGAGTTCTGCCCCGCCTGGGCGGAGCAGCGCCGGGCCCTCACTGCAGTCATCGGAGGAGATCTGTCGCTACCGGCCGTCGTACTGTCCATGGCCGGTAGCGACAGCAGTTTTACCGCGGTCGCGACCTTCTGCGAAGACGTAATTTCGCAGAAGGAGGCGGCGGAGAAGGCCCGAGAGGACGATATCCACTCGGACTCGATCCGCCGCCGGCGCACGGGGCGGCGGAGGCGCGCCTATCAGCGCCTCATGCCGCCCTGAGTGTGGCCGCGGATGGACGGGATGGGTTTTCCCCTCCATCCGCAATACAGGCCAACCGCGAGGGGGCGACGTACGCGTGTGCCGTGCGTCGCCTAAATTGAGATTTTATTTTGAAGAAGGTGCCCGCTTCAGTGCGGGCAGGCGCTGGGAGGGGTCCGGTAGTGTAATATCTGCAATTCCCGGACCCCTCCCTTCTCAGGCGCAGAGTTGGCACACCGTGTGGTTTTAGTCGGTTCGATTCCGACACACCGCCCCGCCGCAAACCCCGGCGGGGTGACGGCCCGAGGGGGTTTCCACACGTAAAAAAAAAAAAAAAAAAAAAAAAAAGGTTAGGTTAGGTTAGGTTAGGTTAGGTTAGGTTAGGTTAGGTTGGTGTGGGTCCCGGCTCTGACCGCCCAGAATAAGGCACGCCTCTGGCGGCCTCAGAGGGTATTGGCGGTCAGAGCCATACGCGGATACCGCACCGTGTCGACGGAGGCGGCATGCGCCTTGGCCGGAACACCCCCGTGGGATTTGGAGGCGGAAGTGCTCGCCGAAGTTTATCGGCGAGCGGCTGACTATCGGGCGGAGAACGGGTATCGTCCTCCGCCCGAAGAGGTACGCGATTGGCGTGAAGCCGCTCGCCGAGCCACGATGGCTCGTTGGTCGTCCCGGCTGGAGGCTCCACGCGCTGGCTTTGCCACCGTGGAGGCGCTCCAGCCGGTCATCCTCGAGTGGGCAGGGCGGCAGCACGGGACCCTTTCCTTCCGGCTGACGCAGGTGCTTTCCGGGCATGGTTGCTTCGGAAAGTACCTGCACTCGGTCGCTAGGAGGGAATTGAGTCCCGCCTGCCACCACTGCGACTGCAGTGAGGACTCGGCCCAGCACACGCTGGAGATCTGCCCCGCTTGGGCGGATCAGCGCCGGGCCCTCACTGCAGTCATCGGAGGAGATCTGTCGCTACCGGCCATCATACGCTCCATGGCCGGTAGCGACAGCAGTTTTACCGCGGTCGCGACCTTCTGCGAGGAAGTAATCTCGCAGAAGGAGGCGGCGGAGAAGGCCCGAGAGGACGATATCCACTCGGACCCGATCCGCCGCCGGCGAACCGGGCGGCGGAGGCGCGCCCATCTGCGCCTCATGCCGCCCTGAGTGTGGCCGCGGATGGTGGGGACGGGTTTTCCCCTCCATCCGCTTTAGTGGCCAGCCGCGAAGGGGCGACGTACGCGTGTGCCGTGCGTCGCCTAAATTGAGATTTTTATTTGGAGGAGGTGCCCGCTTCAGTGCGGGCAGGCGCTGGGAGGGGTCCGGTTTGCGTTAATAACAGCGATCCCGGACCCCTCCCTTTTCAGGCGCAGAGTTGGCACACCGTGTGGTTTTAGTCGGTTCGATTCCGACACACCGCCCCGCCGCAAACCCCGGCGGGGTGACGGCCCGAGGGGGTTTCCACACGTAAAAAAAAAAAAAAAAAAAAAAAAAAAAAAAAAAAAAAAAAAAAAAGGTTAGGTTAGGTTAGGTTAGGTTAGGTTAGGTTAGGTTTTTTTTTTTTTTTTTTTTTTAAATTGAAGCAGGCACCCGCCATCGCAGGGTGTTACTGCCTATGCGCTTTTCCCCTTACTTAATAAGAGACCTTTTTTATCTTTGTTTTTTATTTTATAGTGCAAGTGTATTGTGTGATGTCGTTATATTTTAATATATATATGTATATATAATATATTTATAATGTTCAAATATATGTGTACAGCACATTTACAATTGATGTACACATACATTCGCTCATCTTTATTGTTCCAAATATTTATTTACAATTTGTTTACATTAACTTATATTGTATCCATTTCTTTTTGCTATATTTTTTCCATACATGTGTTATGTTCAATTTATTTCTATGTGTATTTCCAATTTTAACAAAATTTTTTCAACTAATTATTTTTAGGCGGTCACCCATCCTAATACCGACCGCGCCCAATGTTACTAATTTAATGGCAATAAAAAATACAAAAAACAATTTCCGGGCGGTCACCCATCCAAATTCAGACCTCACCTAATGTTGCTTAACCTTAGGTGAGGTCGGAATCCGCCATTTCAACTGTTTCAATTACTTTATTATGTATTCCTTTATTTATACTTCTGATTTTTGTTTACATTACTTGTCATTTATACATATTTCAATTTTTTACAATATTTATTTATTTATATAAACTTCTAGTCTTTATATTTAAATTTACTATTTTTATTTATTCCTATTCTTTACCATATATAAAATTTCTTAATAAAAAAACAACAAAATAATTTTTTCGGACGGTCACCCATCCAATTCCGACCCCACCCAATGTTGCTTAACCTTAGGTGAGGCCGGAATCCGCCATTTCAACTGTTTCAATTATTTTAGTATATATTTCTTTACTTATACTTCTGATTTTTTGTTTACATTACTTGTTATTTATACATATTTCAATTTTTACAATATTTATTTATTTATATGTATTTCTAGTCTTTATATTTAATTTATTATTTTTATTTATTTCTATTCTTTACCATATATAAAATTTCTCAATAAAAAACAACAAAAATAATTTTTCGGGCGGTCACCCATCCAAGTTCCGACCTCACCCAATGTCGCTTAACCTGGTGGTCGTTAATTGTCATTCATACATTTTAAATTTTTATAACACATATATATTTATTTATTTATATTTCCAATTTTTTACTTACATTACTTGCTACTTATACATATTTAAATTTTTTACAACATTTATTTGCTTATATATACTTCTAGTTTTTATATTTAAATTCACTATTTTATTCATTTCTATCCTTAATGTATAATTTTCCTTAATAAAGACATCAAAATAAATATGACAAATTAATAACAAAAACAGTACACAGGCGGTCACCCATCCAAATAGTGGTCCCGCCCAACGCTGCTTAACTTTGTATATTTAATTGTCCCTTGTTATCTATTATTCCTTATTTTTGCTAATTTAAATGTACTACATATATATTTCCATTTATTGCACCACATTTGTATTGTTATATTGTTCTCATGTTAGTCCAACCATTTGTTGTTGTTTACCTTTTGTCTTACTTTCCGTTGCTAGGCAACGGAGAATAAGACAAAAGGCTGCGCACTCTCATCTGCGCTAACATGGATCCATGTGTTATTTATTCTATTTTTAATTTGTTTATATTACACAATTCTCTTAGGTTAGCACTATATTTATATGTCTATTGTCCCTTATTAATCCTTATTATCACTTATTTATATATTCCACGTATATATATCTACTATTTTCGCTGTATTTCATACTTATATTTTCCATACAATTATTTCTCTATTTACATCCTATATTTTTTGCCTTAGCAATTTTATTTTTATGTTTAATAACGCCTGTCATTTTTATGGTAGCTTAGTATTTTTGTGGGACGCTCTGAGATTTCTCCCAGGCTCCTCACACATCGCCACCCAGTTTAATCAGGAAGACCAGGCCTCCACGACACGTATTTGTGTATAGTCTGTTTGTTTTAGTGTGCATGTTTTTGTGTTCTGTACATGTGTGTTTCCCTCCACAGTTCACTCCTTCCTTTATAACGTTCCTTAACAATTAATATATATGTAATAATATATATTATTGCTACTTTCTTATTTGTGAACTGTTTCAGTCCATGTTTGTATGTTAAATTAATGTAATCTAGTGTTTATTGTTTGTGTGCGTGTTTAGATATATTCCTATATTTTTAAAATATATTCTTTATATCTATGTTTGTTTATGTGTGTCTTTGTGTAGTGTGTATCTGTGTGTGGATGTGTCAGGGATAAGCCGTGGTCTCCCTTGCCAAGTAATCCCACTTAGCACGGGTTTGGCATCCGGCGCTAAAGGCGTTGTGGCCGATGTCCCGCGACCCGGAGCGCGAGCAGTTGCAACACTGCGGTACGGAACCCGCACTGTAATCTGCGCAGTCCTTGCGCAAGTGCGGGCCCCCACAATGACTACATCTGTCCGCGCTCTCGGCGCAGAACTTCCGGCCATGGCCGAATGCCAGGCACTTTGTGCATTGTATTAACGGAGACTGGTCCTCCACCCTGACCCTTTGTAGGCCCAGGTAAAGTGCTCCAGCCTCCGTCATTTTCTGCCATGCCTTGGGTCCCACCTGGAGGACGATGTGCGAGGTCCCCGGATTCTTCGTTCTTTTACGGTATTTTATTCTGGCCTCCCTCTCCTCTTGTGGTAGGCCCATGAAGATATCCGCGTTCTGGGAGTATAGGGCGGTCATCATGTGGTCGTCGTCGTTCTCCGCATGGACATCCTTGAGGATGATCAGCGGGTCCTTGTTCCTCATGGGCTCTACCACAAGCCCTTTGTTGCTATTTTCAATTTGTTTTCTGAGCCTGGTGGCCTCCATCTCTGTGTCACAGCCCAGGATGACCTTGCCATTTTTGGCCTTGCGGGCCTTGGCTATTTTCAGGCCAGTACTCCTGGCGTCGACCGCCTTCTCCACCCTGGCGAGTACCTCTCCGGCCGTCTCCTGCTCATCCTTTGAGGTAACCGCCACCGAGTGAAGAGCCGGTCGGCGCCTGGGTCTGGCCGCTGCGACACTGGCGTAGGACTGGGGGGTGGGTTCAGCAGCTCCAAGGCCGCGGGAAGACAGCTCATCCAGAGCGGCGCCGAAGTGCGTCTTCGTCTCTACAACTATGTCCCTGGCGACAGTCCCAATATGGTCTTCTAATTGGGACTGCGCACGCACTATCAAGGCCTCGGTCGCCTGATCGATCTCGACTTGCGTCGTCTCGATCTTGCTCTGGAAGAGCTCTATCGCGGCCGTTTCCCTACCATCGCACTCCGCGCCAAGGGACTGGATCTCTTCTTTTAGGCTGGTCTGAGCGTTGGTGATCCACTTGGAGATGTTTTCTTCCATCTCCCCCAGTCTGGCCAGTATGGTCCCCTCCTGAGCCGTGGGCGCGGGCGCCGCGGCCACTTCCTCCATCACAGGATATGCCCCCGCGGCCGCCGCGCCGACAGATCCGGAAGCCGCCCGCTCCAGGTCCTTCATTCTAACGCTGGCCTCGAAGAGCAGCCTCATACTTCTGTCTGATACGTCCTCCAGGAAGGTCTTTATATCTCTCCTCATTTGAGGGTATTCTAGGACCTTCAAGGGTATTTGTTCGAAGGCCCACATGACCTCCTGGAGGAGCTGGTCGTTAGTTTTTGGGGCGTAGGCATTCTTTGCCGAGGCCATTTTATACGTCTCCATATTTTCTAATGACCTCCTTTTCGTTCCTGGCCTCTTAATGAAGGTCCTGGCGGCGCTTGCAACAATCGAGGGTGAGGTGTTGGGGCTAGGAGAGGCCCGTTTCCCGGCGACCGCGGATGTAAGTGGTGTCTGATACATGTTTTTGTATGGGGAAAATTGTCAATTCTAAAATTAATATAGTTCACCCTGTATAGCGGGGTGAGTTATCGTTAATTAACCCTGTAAATTGGGGTATAAGTCTAATATAGTCACAACACAAGTACACACAAAATCAGTCAATAAATTACAAAATAAAAATTTTTGTTAAAATTATTCAAATATAAAACTTAATATTAATTTATTCCCCTATAAGGGGGCGTAAATTTTCCCAATTGGGGCTGTCGTTATATTAATGGGATGTATACAGTCCCGTATCAGTCATAATAATTTTAAAATTTAAATAAAAATAAAAAATTTTATGTTTCCTACAAACTAATTCCCAATAAATTGAATTTCTTAAAACTTAAATTTAATTGTCCTGAAGGAATGCGGCCTCCTACAGGACTCTTTCTTTCGTGATGGGTTCTGAGCCCTATCCTGGGCCGCAATCCAAAGAATTAACCGAATCGGACCACCCAGGCCAAAGTTGGGTTATTCCCCTTTTTCTTCCGGAACCCTTCCCTGTCGGTCCAAATTGGAGATGTCAGCAGTTGCCTCCCGCTAAGAGGAATCCGACCCCGAGGAAAGTTTTGGAATCGGCCCAGATTGAGCCGAGATATAAGTGTTTCCCGGTTTTTCCCCTTTTCCCGGGGACTCTTCCAGGAGACAGTCCAACTAGTGATATTAAGGGGGGGGATTCCACAAGGAGCACCTGATTCCAAAATCTGGTAAGAAATGGACCAACCAGTCCGGAGTTATTGATGATGCAACGTTGTTGCGTCGCCACGTCCAAAGCCAAGTACGTTCGTTTTTGTTTAATAAATTTCAATATATTTAGTTTGTATGGGGAGAAAATTTTTCAATTTTTTCCCCCTACAATTTTTGTGGGGTGCAAGGTTGGTGGCACTCCCTTTGCCAATTCTAAAAAAGAAAGTCCGGTAAGGATCGGCCCAGCCAATCCAAAGTTATTTAAGGTTTCCTTAAGCACTGACCTATCAGTTTAAAAAGTTTTTTCAGTTTTTGTCAATCCCGCTTGGGATGAATAATGTTCGTTGAGGGGAGCACAAAAATACCCTTGCCGGTCTAAACAGGCCACGGGTGTCCGAGTTATAGGGTCAGAACGATCTGACCTGCTTCGTCGATAACCCTTTTTTGCAGATTCCAATGTCGTGACGTCACACTGTTTTTAAAATGTTTTACAGAATGTTCCTTACCCTGTATCTCCTCGGTTTCTCAACCGAATTGAGCCAGGGAGGTCTTAAAAGTTTGGTCTCGTCGTGCACTAATTTTTGATGTGTATAATGAGGGGGTCAGAACACAACCCTTAGTTCAGGGGTGGTAAATGTATGTGAAACTAAAAGTCACTATAAATAACAAACCAATGCACTAAATTTAATTCTAAAAACAGTATATGGTACAGTTCACCGTCACTCACGTTTTGTGTCTCTATCACTCTCCCGAGGGACCAGGATCCGGGACATCAGCCTCCACACCCTTTTTAAAGAAAAAGGGGTGTCACTCCTGCAACTGTGGTCTCAAACTCTTGGGAGGGGTCTCAAGAGATAGGTATCCCCGAGACGCACCCTCACAAAGCTGAACACACTGGGGTCACTAACCAAAAATCCAAGTTTTTTGCAAAAATAAATGTCACTTTCACTTTTATTGTCTAATGATGCTATGTTCTATATCTCCCTAAGTCCTGGTCTGATCCCTACAATACGCACACCGTTTTAATCGTCTCGTCAGTGGGCAACTTTTAAGCTATCACCAGGGAATATCGGTGGTGATGAAAAATTTTTTATCGACCACACCCTTTTGATAAAAACACTTGTAACTTTTTCAAAAAGCTGTGTAAAAATCTGAAAATGGTCTGAAAAGGCGCAGACGCCTAAGATACACACTCTCACGGTTGAAAAACCGGAGGTTTTCAGCTAGTTTTGAAGTTACAAGTATCTTTCACTTCCGGTGAATTGTTTTGACCGAAAATTTTCGGTAAAAAGCACCACAACTTTGGTAATTGTCACTTTAAAAATCCGCGAATAGTCTTAAAATGTTCAGGCACTCTCTACGCAACTTTCCACAGTTGAAAAACTGGGTGTCACAGATCTTAATCGTAAGATATAAGACTTTTAAAAAACACGGTCACTTTTGATGAAAAAACTTTTGTTTTTTCGCCTGTAAAAACTAAAGTAATGGTCCAAAATCCACGCGGTTTTTTGCTCTAAGTTCGTCTTGCGATGGCGCAACTTTTGAGCTATCACACTTTATTATCGGGGACACTTTGTCACACACACGATTTTAAAGGTTCGGAGCGCGTCAAAAACGATGCTGTCTCGGCGGTTAGGTTAGGTTAGGTTAGGTTAGGTTAGGTTAGGTTAGGTTTTTTTTTTTTTTTTTTTTTTTAACGTGGGGACTGCATTTACGCACTTCGCTCGCCCACCGCGGGGGCGATGGGTCCGCTTCGTGTGGGACTCCTGGCCTCCGGAAGGGGGGCCAGACTACCCACTAAACCCCACGTGTTCCTCTTCGCCTAGTGCCGAGCCGCGAGATACTCAATTTGGAGTGCTCACCGCGACCCGGCTAGGAGCGCCCTTGCAGGCTCGCCTCGGGGGGGGCCAGATCGTTGGGGCCCCCCTGACCTTAGAGTTGGTATGCGCCCCCGGAACAACAAGGGCGCATCCGCCACGTGGCTGGGGGCGGCAGGTCCCCCGACCCACCGCCCATGGCAACTCTCAGTCGGGGCCGCGGGCGAACACTTGACGCCGGCGACCCCTCGCTGGGGGCCTGCGGGGCGGGAGAGTGAGCCCAGCTCGCTCCCGCTCCCGCAGGGCCTCTCTCTTGGCCGTCATCACCTCGCTGGCAAACGAGGCGATGGCGGCCCAGCACCGGTCGCTGCCGGCCATGGCTTCCACGATGGCCGGCAGCGAGAGATCAGCGCCGATGACGCTCGTCAAGGCCGCTCTTTGCCCGTCCCATGCTTCGCACACGGCCCGGGTGTGATGGGCCGTGTCGGGGTCGCCGCTGGTGCAGTTGCGGCACCGGGGCTCCGATTCTACCCCCACAACTTCCCACAGGTACTTGGCGAAGCAGCCGTGACCCGTGAGAAGTTGGGTGAGGTGATACGTGGGAGCCCCATGACCCCCCTCCACAAACTGTCGCAGGACGGGCCGAGCGGCCCTAACGAACGCCGTCGGACTCCCTTCCATTCTGGCAGCCCACGTCCGGAAGAGATCGTCGCGAGCCTCCTGCCTCCAGCGCTCGATCTCCTCCGGAGGCGGGCATCCACCAGCTCGCCGAATCAGGGCGCCCTCCTCGTACACCCTTTTGAGGACGCCGGCCTCGAGATCCCAGGGGATACTGCCCGCCAGGACGCACGCCGTCTCGTAGGAGACGGTGCGGTACGCCCGTGCGGCCCTCTGCGCGATGGCCCGCTGCGGACGACGCAGCAGGGCAACGTCAGCCGGGCAGAGAGCCTCCGCCCAGATAGGCGCTCCGTAGAGCGCCTTAGAGCGCACCACACCGTCGTAGAGACGGCGGCAGGCAGACCCCGGTCCTCCTACGTTGGGGAGCAGCTGCGAGAGCATTCCGGCAAACGCTAGCACCTTCGGCGCCAGCTGCCGGAAATGTTCCGCAAACCCCCACCGACCGTCGAGAACCAGCCCCAGATACTTGAGGCTGCGGCCGACGGCGATGGAGGTGCCCCCCACCACGATCGTGGTGTCTCGAGGCGGCGTCTGCCGAGGCCCATGGAAGAAGAGGGCCTCGGACTTCTCGAGGGCGACATGGAGGCCCAGCGCACTGATTCGGCGCACCACTTGAGCGACGCCTGCCGTCGCTAGGACGGCGGCGTCGCGGAACGTGGGGCCCCGCGCGGTCACTAGGGTATCGTCGGCGTAACAAAGTACGCCGACTCCCCGAAGAGTAGCACCGCGCAGGACCCAGTCGTACCCGATGTTCCACAGGAGCGGCCCAAGTACCGACCCCTGTGGAACACCACACCTCATAGCCTTGCGGACCACTCCGTCTCGGCCCGAGTACGTGATGACCCGGTCCACGAAGTAGTCCGCAAGGATTCGCCTGAGGTACCACGGTACGTTGTGGTACCTCAGGGCCTCGGCGATTGTCTGCCAGGGGAGGGTGTTGAAGGCGTTGGCGATGTCGAGCGACACGGCCAACAACACCCCGCCCCCGGCGATCGCCTCATCGACGCTGCCCCGCAGTCGGGAAACGGCGTCAAGAGTCGACTTCCCGCGACGGAAGCCGAACTGACCGTCGCTGAGATCGGGCCCCGCCCCCTCCAGGTGCTTGACGAGACGCGCAGCGAGCACTCGCTCAAACATTTTGCACGTCTCGTCGAGCAGTACAATGGGGCGGTAGGCCGACGGTGCCTCAGCTGGGCGCCCGTGCTTTCTAATCAGCACGAGCCGTCCGGTCTTCCATCGCCGCGGGAATCTCCCCGACGCCACACACTCCGACATGAGGGACAGCGTCTCCTCCTCGAGTGCCGGCATCGCTAAGGCGACGACCTTCCCAGGGATGCCGTCCGGGCCCGGGGCGCGTTTCCTGACTTTGAGAGCCAGGATCGCCGCCCCTAGCTCGGCCTCGGACACGGGAGGTATCGCCTCTGCGTCGCCTTCTGCCGGCACTCGGTGACGGCTTGGTGCTGCCATCCGCGGTGGGACCCACTCTTCCCGCTCAGGGAAGAGGGAACTGACCACTCGGCCCAGAAGCTGTGGCTCGAGAGTTCTGGTGAGGGGAGGCGCCCAGGGCCGGAGCTTCTGGCTCACGGTTTTGTACGGGCGCCCCCACGGATCTCGATCCAGGCTCTCGAGCCACTCCCTCCAGGCCTCCTCTTTGGCGGCTCTGATCGCCGAGTTGAGGGCCGCACGAGCGGCCCTATGTGCGGCGAGCAGTTCCTCTTCACGGGCGAGGTCCCTGACGGCCCTCCTGCGGCTGCGAGTGTACTGCCTATGGGCCGCGTGACTTGCGGCACGCAGCCCGGCAAGGTGGGGACGCCACCAGTACACTTGCCTCCGAGGGAGGGCTGGCCTCGCCCTCTGCATCGCCGCATCGCAGACGCGAGTCAGCTTCCCAGCGAGACTATCGCACCTCGCGTCCGCGTCTGGGCCGCTTGCCGCTCCACCAGCAACCCAGCGCTCGACGATAGCCGCCTCTAGGGCCAGTTCCCGGTTCAGAGAACCGAGGCGCCACCGCGGACCTTCTCCAGCAAGGGGACGGTTGCCATCTCCTCCTCGGATGGCCGCTGAGCGAGAGACCACGTCGAACCGTATGTAACGATGGTCCGACGCGGTCTCCACATTCTTAACGACCCGCCAATTGCGAGTGCGGCCAGCCAGGGCAGGACTAGCAAACGACAGGTCTACTATCGAGCTGCCCTGGGGCCGCACAAGCGTGGGTACCGTCCCCCTGTTGAGCAGCACCAAGCCGTGAGACACCGCCCACTCCTCCAATATCTCCCCCCGGCCGTCGGTCCTCGGAGATCCCCACGCCCGTGAGTGGGCGTTGAAATCCCCGGCTACCACGACCGGAGTGGGGTGCGCGTCCGCCAACAGAGCCCCGACCTCCGTGAGCCACTGCTCGAACTCGGCGAGGCTTCTGTTGGGCGAGAAGTACACCCCAATCACTGCAGTGTCGCCCAGCGTGGCGAGGACGCACCCTCGGCCCCTCACTACTCTGTCGAGTTGGTGGGGGCCGGTTCGCTGGGCGACGATAGCCACCAAGCCGTCGCTGTCGCTGGCCCAGTTGGGGCCGGTGCGCACGTAATACGGCTCGGCGACTACCGCCACTGTCGTCTGCCACTGCGTCACGGTCTGGGCCAGTAGGTCCTGGGCCGCGGCGCAGTGGTTGACGTTGGCCTGCAGCACGGAGATTTGGAGAGCCATTAAATTTGGGCGGTGTCCATCTCCTCCTCATTGGACGGTGGCGACAGGGTCGTTGGGGTGGTCTTGGGTTCCACCCCCCCTGTCGCCTTGCGTTTCGCCTGACCCCCCCCTCTTACGGGAGGCTGCCCGGCACTTCGCGGAGCCGAGTCTGTGGCCGGACGCCACACCTTCCGCTGCACAGACGGGACACTTGGGGTCCGCGGAGCAGGCGGCCGCCTTGTGGCCCTCCTGTCCGCATTGGAAGCAGAGTGCGCTGCGGTCGATCTTCGCAGCGCACTTTGCCCCCACGTGTCCCGGCTCCCGGCAGCGGAAGCACCGCGCCGGCCTTGGCTCCAGGGTGGTCAGCTTGACCGCTGACCACCCGACGACGATGCGGCGGCCGTCCGTTAACTTTTTGGCCGCCGCAACCGGACACCGCAGCCAGGCAGTGCCCTGTCGACCGGGTGGGCGATTGATGTCGCCCACCTTGATGGAGGCGACAGGGCAGCCTCCCTCTTCTGCCAGGATTTTGGCTACCGCCTCCTTAGTTGCCGCATCGCCCAGGCCTGAGATGCGCAACTCTACGCACCTCTCCGGCCTGGCGATACGGACCTCCTCTCCCAGCACCTCTTCAAGCTTGGCCGCCAATTTATCGGCCTTGGTGGCCCTGTCAGCGCCACCTATCTCCAGGATCCTTCCCCCGGTCACGGCAGTGCGGAACCGGAGGCCGTCAATGCCGAGAGTCTTTATATCGATGGACCTCTCGGCATTGGCGATCACCTGGGAATAGGTGACCCCCTTCTCTACAGCGCCCGGCTGCAGTGTGAGGCACACTGCAGCGGTTGTCGGGGCGCGGAGTTTGCGACTCGCCTTCGCCTTCTTCGGAGGCTTGGCGGGTGCCTTGACGCTCGGCGGTGCTGGGGTGGCCTTTTTCTTAGGCCGCGCCGCCACGGCGCTCCACGCCTCCTTCACAGGTGGCGGGGCGGCGGCGGGAGCCTGCGGGCGCGGCTGACGGGCAGCTTCGGCCTCCTTCGCCGCTGCACTCCGTTTCTTTGCCTTCTGCTTTTTCTTTTTCCCCTTGGGTTCCCCGTCCGACGGGACCGTCCCAGAGGGGCAGGGATCCGAATCCTTCTGCCCGTCTGCCGCGACGGGCGAGAGGGGCGGAGCCTGAGGAGGCGCGGAAGGAGTGGGAAGAACGGCAGAAGACTCGGGCCTCCGGCTGGACTTGGAGGCCTTTTGTTCCGCAGCACGGGCAGCACCAGCGGCTCTGGCGGCGTTCCTCTCGTCCGCCTGGAGAGGCGGACGGATGCGCACCTCAGGCAGCAGGCGGTCCTGGAAGCCCGCGAGTCGCGCATCGATCATGAAGATCATCTCCTCGCGACTCATCTTCAGGGCCTTCATTTCCGCCCGTACGGCAGCAAGCTCTACCTGAAGGTTGGCGACCTCCTCGTTCGCAGTGCGGGCCTTGAGTTGGTGGGCGAGCTCCAAAATGGAGCTACAGGCCACCCTCAGGTCCCGCACATATTGCCCCTTGAGCTTGGAGCTCTTTGTGGCGATGGTTTGCACCACCGCCACTGCCGCCTCGATGGACACCGTCAGCTGATCTGCGCTGACGGGCTCGGAAGATTGTGTTTGGTCCGACGTCTGTATGGGAGTTTTACGGAGGTAAGACTCCCTTTGCTGTCGGACCTCTTCCGCCAGTTCCTTCTCGGCGCGGAGCTCCAGCTCCCGCTCCTTTGCCCTGTTCAAGTCGGCCTTGGCTTGCGCCAGGCCGACGTATTCCCCAGTTGTAGGTGGGCGACCTCTCTTCTTCACCTCCACTGGGCCGGAGCTGTCGGAGTTGAGGCGTTTCCGCCACAACCGACCCGGCGATGATGGGCGCGAGTCCGCGTCCACCATTGAGGCGTCACTTGACGCCGACGAGTCCCTGCTATATCGCGTCAGGGTGACGCGTGCCTCCTTCGTCACCAACGGGTGTGGTGACGGGGTTCGCAACTCCCCCTTGCAATCAGATGATCCGGTTGGCTTGCCAGTAGTCGTTTTTTTATTGGTATCAATTTCGTTTTCAATATTAGTTTTAGTTTCAGTATCCATAACTTAACCCACGAGTATGGGGGAAATGAAGTCCATCCGGGCGGTGCCCCCTGCACCCGGATAAGCCTATGTACTGTGGAGGTCGGCCGGTATCCACAGGTTTTATCGACTTAGCTGTCGGGTGTTATAGACTGTCCTTGTCATGGGCCGGCCAATTAAGGCAAGCCCTCCGGCCAACAGGTTCTCAGCATACCCTCTTGTAGCCACCAATCGGGTCGTTGCTGAGCCCCTGTTGGTTACGGAATGCGAGAGGGTGGCTAGCCCTCTCTCACAGACGGAGCTAGCACTCAAGTGCCAGCCCCTCTGACCTACTCGCTTTCCAATACGCCCTCTGCTAAAGCAGAGGGACGTTTGGAGTGCGGCACGACGGGTCACGCCCATCTCGGCAGCCTGAAATTCGGCTCCGATTTTCCCTTAGTCGCCTTTTACGACACCCACGGGAGGAGATGGGGTGGAGCTATTCTATGCCGGCTCCACACGGCGGTAGGTTAGGTTAGGTTAGGTTAGGTTAGGTTAGGTTAGGTTAGGTTAGGTTAGGTTAGGTTAGGTTAGGTTAGGTTAGGTTAGGTTAGGTTTTTTTTTTTTTTTTTTTTTTTTTTTTTTTTTAAAGAGGTCTTTTTGGGACCTCGCTGCTTTTCCCCGTCCATTGAGCGGACAGGACCTTGTCGTTCCATATTTATTTATTTTAATCTGTTTGTTTTCTTTGTAATAATTATCGCTATATACTGTATTCCACTAACATTGTTTCTTCATTACTCAAATTATATTCCATTTATTCGTTACTTGATTGTATTTATATTCTATTCATCTATCTATCTGTTTATTATATTTATACGCGGCTATTAATTCATTTATGTATTTAATTTTAAATCGTTTTTTATAAAGACATTATTATTATATTCTATTCATTCATCCATCCTTTATATTTAGATATGACATTATCATAAAAGAAACACTATCATTTATATACCATTTATCCATTTATATATTTATTTATACATTTATATATACAATTCATTTATCCATCCATTATATTCAAAATGCGACATTATTATAAAAAAAATATTATTTTATATATTAATCATCCATTCATTTATTTATTCATTTATTTATATATACAATATATTTATTTATCTATAATATTTAAAATGCGATTATTATAAACATTATTATTTATATATTATTCATCATTCATCTATTTATCTATTTATTTATATATACAATTGTTCATTTATCTGTTGTATTTAAATAAAGACATTATTATTAAAAACAATTAAAAAAGTCTAAAAATAAATAAGAATTTTAATAATTATAATTATGGTTTAAAGGAACAGCAAAAGAACAGAAGAACAGAAAAACATATGTCTGCCTATCCAGGGAGACTTCCCACTCGCTCCTCTTGCCAGGGAGACTCGATAATCGTGGCTCGTGTAGGTGTTATGTGTACTTGTTTGAGTGCGTGTCCAGTGTTTTGTATATGTGTTTGCCTTCCACAGTTCACACTTTCTTGCTGCCTCATTCAACTCAACAAAATATATATATATTCCAATATATATATTTGTTGCAATCTTTGTTGTGAACTGCTTCCGTCTTGTGTATGTCTGTCAAATCAATGTAAATTTAGTGTCTAGTGATTGTGTGCATGTTCTGATGTGTCCATATATGGTCATTATATATTTACCAAATCAGTGTGTGTATATGTGTGTTTGTGTGCAGTGTGTATTCTGTATGTAAGTGAGTCACGAGTATGCGGTGGTCTCCCTCGCCAGGTAATCCCATTTTGCACGGGTTGGGCATTCGGTGCTAAAGGTGTTGTGGTCGGTGTTCCGCAGTCCAGAGTGCAGACAGTTGCAGCATCGCGGTCTGGATCCCGCACTGTACTCGGCGCATTTCTCGCGCAAGTGCGGGCCTCCGCAGTGGCTGCATCTGTCTACACTCTCGGTGCAGAACTTGCGGCCATGACCGAATGCCAGGCACTTCGTGCACTGGATGAGCGGAGATTGGTCCTCCACCCTGACCCTTTGCAGGTCCAGGTACAGGGTTCCAACCTCCGTCATCCGTTGCCACACCTTTGGCCTCACCTGGAGGACGATGTGGGAAGTCTCCGGATTCCTTGTCCTTTTCTTGTACTTTACTCTCGCCTCTCTTTCTTCTTGTGGTAGGCCCATGAAGACGTCTGCATTTTGGGTGTATAGGGCCCTCAGCATGTCGTCATCGTCGCTCCACGTATGGACGTCCTTAAGGACGACCAACGGGTCTTTGTTCTTCATGGGCTCTACCACAAGCCCATTATCGCCGCTCTCAATCCGCGCCTTGACTCTGGCGATCTCAGCCTCTGAGTCGCATCCCAGAATCACTGTGCTATTTTTGGCCTTTCGTGTCTTGCATATTTTTAGCCCAGTACGCCTGGCGTCGGCCGCCTTTATCACCCTGGCGAGTACCCCGTCGGCAGTCTCCTGACTGTTTTTCGAGGTCACCGCCACCGAGTGAAGCGCCGGCCGGCGCCCGGGTCTGGCTGCTGCGGCGCTGGCGTATGTTCTGGGGCTGGGATTCGGGACACTCCGGGAAGCTAGCTCTTCCACTGCGGTGACAAAGTGCGTCTTGGTTTCCACCACTATGTCCCTGGCGACAGTCCCAGCCAGGTCCTCGAGTTGGGACTGCGCACGCACTATGAAGCCTTCGGTCGCTTTGTTGACCTCCACTTGTGTCTCCCCGACCTTGTCGAAGAACCTGTCTATGAGGTCTTCGCCCCGCCCGTCGCTGTGTTCGTCGAGGACCCGGATTTGATCTTTTAGGGACTCGTGCGACTCCTTTATCCACCCTTTTATGGTGTCCTGCATTTCGGTCAGCTTCGCCAGCACTGCCCCCTCCTGCGCCGAGGATACGGCCGCTGCGGCCGCCTTCTCCTGTACGGGAGTCGCGGCCGCAGCAGCCGCATCAACAGCTCTGGACGCCTCCGCCTCCAAACCCTTCGTCCTCCTGCTGAGTTCGAAGAGGATCCTTAGACACCTATCGGACTGCTGCTCCAGGAAGATCTTGATATCCCTCCTCATTGAGGGATATTGTTGGACCTTCGAAGGTATATCCTCGAAGGTCTTCATGACCTCCTGGAGCAGATGGTCGCTGGATTGTTCGGCATAGATGTTTTGCTGTTTGGTGTAGGTGTCCATATTATCCAGCGACCTCCTCTTCGTTCCCGGCCTCTTCAGGAAGGTCTTGGCGGCGTCCATTTCGAGCGAGGGCGAGGTGGCCGTGCTAGGAGCGGCCCGTTTCCCAACAGTACAGGATGTTGGGGACATTTGGAGAGAGTGAGAGGGCGTGTACAGTATATGTATTTGGACGGGGAAAATTGTCTGTATTTCTAAAAGTTAAAATAATTTCTGGCCCTGTATAGAGGGGTGTAGATCAATCTAAAATGTATATGTAACCCTGTATAGGGGGTGGGCGTCAATATAATTGTCAAAAACTAAATAAATTTGTCAGAAAAATTTTTTTAAAAGGAGGTGTATAGTGCCCCTGTCAACTTAAATACTATCTTAAAACTAACGAAATTTTTCCTACAGAACAATCTAAAACAAAAGGAGATGAAATACAAAAAAATAAAAATAAAATAAAATATATTTTTTCTAAAATGACCAAAGGTTGGTGACCCCTGGCAAGCTAGCCTATATAGCAAGTAAAAACAGGGAGGGTGGGGGGGCGATTTTTTTGCAGTTCTGCTCGCCCGATCTGGACAAATGGGGTGTCGTTCGACGGGTCTCGGTGAGACCTTTCCAAAACTGCAAAAATAATAATTTTAGGCCTAAGGGTGGTCGACTTATTCGACAAAAACCTCAAAAAGTGCCAAAAAATGAGTTTAAATGTCAAAAATTTCGAAATCTATATACCGGACTTATGTAAAAGCTATATGTTAGATAGATCTAGATGGGATCTAACTAAATATGTATAATAAGTTACTTCGAAAATAAGGGTTGACGAAAAATTCGACAAAAACCTTAAATATTGTCAAAAAATTTAAAAAATTCAAACTAAATGGAGGATATATATGTTATTATTTGCCGGAATTCAAAAAAGGAGGTGTTATTAGACGGGTCTAGATGAGAGCCGTCTAAATCTGTAAGAAAGGGAATTTTAGGATGAGGGGTTGAAGAGTAATTCGACAGAAACCTCTAAAAATTTACGAAAATTCAGGATTAAAAAATCCTAAGTACAAAATAAAAAAATTATCTTTATTTTTCAGGTTTAAATTCTCCCACGGGACGCAGGAGAGCTCACAGGGTCAATATAAAATATTAGGGGTAAGTGTAGTAGCAACAATTAAGAAAAAATTTCGTGAATTTACTTCAAATATGTACCCCTAAGGTAGACTTTTTGTACTGAAAATTTAAAAAGTGAAAATTTTTGCAGTGCCACTCGCCCGATCTGGACAAATGGGGTGTCGTTCGACGGGTCTCGGTGAGACCTTTCCAAAACTGCAAAAATAATAATTTTAGGCCTAAGGGTGGTCGACTTATTCGACAAAAACCTCAAAAAGTGCCAAAAAATGAGTTTAAATGTCAAAAATTTCGAAATCTATATACCGGACTTATGTAAAAGCTATATGTTAGATAGATCTAGATGGGATCTAACTAAATATGTATAATAAGTTACTTCGAAAATAAGGGTTGACGAAAAATTCGACAAAAACCTTAAATATTGTCAAAAAATTTAAAAAATTCAAACTAAATGGAGGATATATATGTTATTATTTGCCGGAATTCAAAAAAGGAGGTGTTATTAGACGGGTCTAGATGAGAGCCGTCTAAATCTGTAAGAAAGGGAATTTTAGGATGAGGGGTTGAAGAGTAATTCGACAGAAACCTCTAAAAATTTACGAAAATTCAGGATTAAAAAATCCTAAGTACAAAATAAAAAATTTATCTTTATTTTTCAGGTTTAAATTCTCCCACGGGACGCAGGAGAGCTCACAGGGTCAATATAAAATATTAGGGGTAAGTGTAGTAGCGACAATTAAGAAAAAATTTCGTGGTTAGGTTAGGTTAGGTTAGGTTAGGTTAGGTTAGGTTCCCCCCAATGTATCCCTACGTTGTCGTCGTGGTGGGGCTTGCGTGGGTCAATGATCTCTGGGGCTGTGCCGGGTAGAGCTACTCATGCCGGATTGGCCCAGGGTGAGACTCCAGACCAAATGGGATACTAGACGGAGTCTGGTTGCAGACTGCCGCGGCACTCCAAACGTCCCTCTGCTTTAGCAGAGGGCGTGTTGGAGTGCGAGTAGATCAGAGGGGCTGGCACGCGAGTGTTAGTCCCATCTGTGAGAGAGGGCTAGCCACCCTCTCGCGTTCCGTAACCATTAGGGGCTCAGCAACGACCTGACTGGTGGCTCCAAGAGGGTACGCTGAGAACCTGATGGCCGGAGGGCTTGCCTTGATTGGCCGGCCCATGACAAGGATAGTCTATAACACCCGACAGCAAAGTCGTAAAAAACCTGTGGATACCGGCCGACCTCCACAGTACATAGGCTTGCCCGGGTATTGGGGATCTCTGCCCGGGTGGACCTTTAGTTCTCCCCAATTCGTGGGATTTATTATGAGCATTGAAAATTTATATACAAAAATAGACATGAAAACCAAAACAACGACGACCAAAGGCAAGCCAACCGGAACCGAAACGAAGAGTGTGAAGAAGGAAGAAAGAAAGGAGAGGAGGAACGCCAAGGGGCGATTCCAAAAGGCAGATGACCCATCATCTGCCGAGGAAGACGTTGCGACTGGAACGCCCATCTCCTTGAGGCTCCCAGAAGTCAATCGGACTGCTGGGAGCCGAAGAACATCGGAGCGCGTGCGCTCCAAGTCCGCAACGAACAGCGCGGTTGCCAGCTCCAGTGCGACTGTGGACGCACTGGAGCTGATGGAAACGGAGTCAATCGACAGCCGCAAACGCGCAAACTCCGGGCACATTGGCGGCGAGAGCGACACGTCGCAAGACATGTTGCCGCCGAAAATTGGGAGCGGCCAGAGGGGTAGGTCCCGTACCCCAGGCTCGGCCTCGTCAGGTTCCGCCTTTAGCAAGGCGGAATCCTATAAGAGGGCGAGGACTGATGGCGAGCTGCAGGCGGAGGAGGAAATGGCGGGTCTCCTGCATATCATCAGGGGGCCGGCGGATGGGGTTTTAGAGTCCCAATCGCCGGCCTCTCTGCAGGAGAGGGCGCAGGCGGCGGTGGCCATCATCCACAAGGTGGCCACCAAGTCCGTTAACCTGAAGGGCTCCTTTGTGAGAGCCCTGAAGGACTCCTCCTCCACCATTGCGGGGGTCGTGGAGACCCTAGCCGGAGACGTGGCCCGCCTCCAGACGGCCAACGACCGTTTGACGGGGCAGGTGGCTGAACTGAGCGCTCAGTTCGCCCAATTTCGGGCGGAGCGCCCGGAGCGAAGGGCCCCTGCCCCGTCGTCTTCATCGCGTAGTGCCCCCACCGAGCCCGAGGTCCCAGACGCATATCTGGGACAAATACTCGTGGCGGTGGGGCACCTGATCGACGGTCGGCTGGCTGGGCTGCTGTCGAGGCTGCCTCCGGCCCCTTCTGTTCGGCCGCCGCTTGCGGTACCGAAGCCGAAGGTCGCACCGGCGACGACCCCTCTTCCAGTGGTGGGGGGTCGGGTATCGTTCTCGGCGGCGGTATCGAGGCCGGCTCCTGCGGCTGCCCTAGGAGCACGTCAGGGCAAGGCTCCGGCCAAGTCTCAGGCCAAGGCTCCGGCCAAGGCTGCTGCGCTGAGGCCGGGGCCGAAAGCGGCGGTAAGGGCTGGAGCGGAGACTACTCCGCTCCCCACTCCAACGCCTGTGCCTCTGCCTGGACCCTCCACGTCTGCCCCCTCCAATGAGGGTTGGCAGGTAGTTGGAGGGTCCAAGAAGTCCCGCAAGCGGGCCAGAAAGGCTGCCCGTCAGGCAGCCTCTGGCCCGCAGGCGCCACCGGTGGCAGGGGCCACCCGCAAGAAGCCGCGGAAACTACAGATGCCGAAATCCGCGGCTGTGGTGGTGACCCTGTCACCGGAGGCGACAACCGGCGGGCTGTCTTACGCGGCCTTCTTCAAGAAGGCCCGGGACAGTCTCGCCGGAGAGTTTGAGACGGCAGGAGTCCGCCTGCGCCTCTCCCAGACGGGAGCTCGTATACTCGAGTTCCCTGGGGCTGATGGCGTAAAATCGGCGGACTCCGCTGCCGAGAAGCTGAGGGCTGCGTTTGCAGATACGGATGGTGTCAGGATCGCCAGGCCCACGAAATGCGCTGAGTTGCGCATCTCGGGCCTGGACGATTCGGTGACGGCCGAGGATGTCCGCGCTGTAGTTGCAGAGAAGACTGCATGCAGCGCGGACAAAGTCAGGGTCGGCACCATCCGCCCCGGTCCTGGGGGGCTTGGCGCTGTGTGGGTCAGTTGTCCCGTGGCGTCGGCCAGAGTACTGGGCGACGCCGGCCGGCTCCTCATCGGTTTCGTGAGCGCCAGGGTTACAGTCCTGGCGGCGAGACCGATGAGGTGCTTCAAGTGCCTGGCCGCGGGACACACACGCGCCAAGTGCGCCAGTTGCTTTGACTGCAGCGGACTGTGTTTCCGTTGCGGTCGACCGGGGCACAAGGCGGCAGAATGCTCTGCCGCCCCTCACTGCCCCGTGTGTGCGGCGGGCAACAAGCCCGCCAATCACCAGATGGGGCAGGGGGGCTGCAAGCCTCCCCGAGCTTCTCGGCAGACGTCGGGGGCTAGCCTGTCGACCCAGGCTGCCTCCGACGACGTTCGTGCGACCACGTCGTCGCCCATGGAGGAGGTTGTAGAGACGATCCAATAAATGGATCAAGTCTCCAACCTCCTTGTCCAGACGAACCTCAACCACTGCGCCGCGGCGCAGGATCTCTTCCTGCAAACCATGGCGCAGTGGTCGATAGGTGTTGCCGTAGTCGCGGAGCCCTATTACGTCCCTCCCCGTCCAAACTGGATGGGTGACCGGGATGGCTCCGTGGCAGTCGTCGGCTCCTCGGCGGCTCGTTCCCCGCCCTTGTCGCTTAGAGACAAGGGCTCTGGATATGTGGCCGCCGAGTGGGGGGGAATAACCGTTTACGGTGTTTACTTCTCCCCCAATCGGAGTTTGAGCGACTTCGAGGTCTTCCTTAACAACTTGGAGACCTCGATGCGGCGACTAGCGTCTGGGCACGTCCTCGTGCTGGGGGACTTCAACGCAAAATCCATTGCGTGGGGTTCCCCAGCGACGGACGCCAGGGGCGATGCCGTTGTGGAGTGGGCGGCTTCGGTGGGCCTCTGTTTGCTGAACAGAGGCGCCACCAACACGTGCGTGCGACAGCAGGGGGGGTCGATAGTGGACCTTTCGTTCGCTACCCCTGCTGTTGCCGCACGAGTAAGGAACTGGTGTGTCCTGGATGAGGTTGAGACGCTCTCGGATCATCTTTATATCCGATTCGAGCTCTCCCGGTCCCAGGGCCCCAGTAGGGGTCACGTGGCGCGGCATACCTCCCGCTTTCCGCGGTGGGCTGTTGCCAAGCTCGATAGGGACCTGCTAGAGGAGGCGGCCATCGTTCAGTCATGGCTGTCTCCGCGGGCCCCGGCCGAGGAGGTTGACATGGGGGCTGGCCGCTTTCGCACTGCGATAATGCAGATCTGCGATGCGGCCATGCCCCGCGTTCGGGGTTGTCGACTTCCACGGAACGGGGTCTACTGGTGGTCCCAGGAGTTGGCGGACCTCCGTGCGGCCTGCACTCGTGCCCGGAGGTCCTACACCCGATGCCGGCGGCGACGCCACCGCGTAGACGGGGAGGAGGGCCGGCTTCATGAGGAGTACCGCGAAGCGCGGAAAACTCTGAAGCTGGCCATTTGCCGCGCCAAAGAGGAGAGGAGAAAGGAGATGCTGGAGAGTCTCGATCGTGACCCCTGGGGTCGCCCATATCGTGCGGTGCGACAAAAGCTCCGCACGGCGGGCCCCCCCCTTACCGAGACTCTCCAGCCCAGCTTCCTGCAGCAGGTGGTCGAGGGCCTTTTCCCGCAGCGGGCGGAGCACACGCCCCCGTCGATGGCCGGTCGGGCCAGAGACGACGGGGACGGAGGGAGTGAGGTGCCGCCCGTTAGGGAATCGGAGGTTGGGGCGGCTGTTCTTCGGATCCGTTCCAAGAACACCGCCCCCGGGCCAGACGGGGTACCACCCCGAGTGATGGCCCGAGCCCTCGACCATATGTCTGACCGCCTCAGGGAGGTTTTGGACGCCAGCCTGGCGTCCGGACGCTTCCCTGAGTGCTGGAAATGCGGGAAGCTGGTCCTACTGCAGAAGCCGGGACGGCCAGCCGATTCGGTCGCGGCCTATAGGCCCATCGTGTTGCTGGACGAGGCGGGCAAATTGTTCGAGAGGATTCTCTCTGCCCGCATCGTCCAGCATCTCAGCGAGGTGGGGCCCGACCTGTCGGACGCCCAATTCGGGTTCCGAGAGGGGCGTTCGACGGTCGATGCCGTGATGCGCCTTAGGGCCGTGACCGAAGAGGCGGTTGGCTGTGGCGGCGTGGTGTTGGCGGTGTCCTTGGACATCGCCAACGCCTTTAATAGTCTGCCATTCAGCTGCATCAGGGAAGCACTCCTGTATCATGGGGTGCCAGAGTACCTGAGGCGGCTGGTGGCAGACTATTTGGAGGAGCGTACCGTCGTGTACGAGGATCGAGATGGCGCCTTGAGACGGCGACCCATGTCGTGCGGCGTTCCACAGGGGTCTGTCCTCGGACCACTCCTGTGGAACGTGGGGTACGACTGGGTCCTACGTAGTCGTCTACCCCCCGGGCTCGGCGTAATTTGTTACGCCGATGACACCCTAGTCACAGCCCGGGGGGCAAATTTCCAAGAGGCGGCGCGCCTGGCCACCAGGGGTGTCTCTCTGGTGGTTGGGCGCATCGAGGCGCTGGGCTTACGGGTGGCCCTTGACAAGACGGAGGCCCTGCTATTTCATGGGCCCCGTCGTGGTCCACCCCCCGGCGCCTCTATCGTAGTCAACTCGGTCCTCGTACCGGTTCGGGCCCAGATGAGGTATCTGGGCCTGATCCTCGACGGTAGGTGGCTCTTCGACGAGCACTTCCGACAGCTTGCTCCTAAGCTGGTCGACGCTGCCTCCGCCCTTGGGCGTCTTTTGCCCAACTTGGGTGGAGCCAGCGTCGTTACAAGGAACCTCTTCACGGGGGTGGTCCGGTCGATGGCCCTGTATGGGTCACCGGTGTGGGTGGAGGCTCTGACTGCCCAGAACAAGGCGCGCCTTTGGCGCCCTCAGAGGGTATTGGCAGTCAGAGCCATACGCGGATACCGCACGGTGTCCACCGAGGCGGCCTGCGCCTTGGCCGGAACACCCCCGTGGGATTTGGAGGCGGAAGTGCTCGCCGAAGTTTATCGGCGAGCGGCTGAATATCGGGCGGAGTACGGGTATCGTGCTCCGCCCCAAGAGGTACGCGAATGGCGTGAAGCCGCTCGCCGAGCCACGATGGCTCGTTGGTCTTTCCGGCTGGAGGCTCCACGCGCTGGCTTTGCCACCGTGGAGGCGCTCCAGCCGGTCATCCTCGAGTGGGCAGGGCGGCAGCACGGGACTCTTTCCTTCCGACTGACGCAGGTGCTTTCCGGGCACGGTTGCTTCGGGAAGTACCTGCACTCGGTCGCTAGGAGGGAACTGAGTCCCGCCTGCCACCACTGCGACTGCAGTGAGGACTCGGCCCAGCATACGCTGGAGTTCTGCCCCGCTTGGGCGGCGCAGCGCCGGGCCCTCACTGCAGTCATAGGAGGAGATCTGTCGCTACCGGCTGTCGTACGCTCTATGGCCGGTAGCGACAGCAGTTTTACCGCGGTCGCGACCTTCTGCGAAGACATAATTTCGCAGAAGGAGGCGGCGGAGAAGGCCCGGGAGGACGATATCCACTCGGACCCGATCCGCCGCCGGCGCACGGGGCGGCGGAGGCGCGCCCATCTGCGCCTCATGCCGCCCTGAGTGTGGCCGCGGATGGACGGGATGGGTTTTCCCGTCCATCCGCTTTAGTGGCCAGCCGCGAAGGGGCGACGTACGCGTGTGCCGTGCGTCGCCTAAATTGAGAATTTTTACCAGCAGACGGTGCCCGCTTCAGTGCGGGCAGGCGCTGGGAGGGGTCCGGTTTGCGTTAGTAACAGCGATCCCGGACCCCTCCCTTCTCAGGCGCAGAGTTGGCACACCGTGTGGTTTTAGTCGGTTCGATTCCGACACACCGCCCCGCCGCAAACCCCGGCGGGGTGACGGCCCGAGGGGGTTTCCACACGTAAAAAAAAAAAAAAAAAAAAAAAAAAAAAAGGTTAGGTTAGGTTAGGTTAGGTTAGGTTAGGTTCCCCCCAATGTTTAGGGAATCAGAGGTAGGGGCGGCTGTTCTAAGAATTCGTTCTAAGAACACCGCCCCCGGGCCGGACGGGGTACCACCCCGAGTGATGGCCCGAGCCCTCGACCATATGTCGGACCGCCTCAGGGAGGTTTTGGACGCCAGCCTGGCGTCCGGACGCTTCCCTGAGTGCTGGAAATGCGGGAAGCTGGTCCTGTTGGCGAAGCCGGGACGGCCTGCCGATTCGGTCGCGGCCTATAGGCCCATCGTGTTGCTGGACGAGGCGGGCAAATTGTTTGAGAGGATTATCTCTGCCCGCATCGTCCAGCATCTCAGCGAGGTGGGGCCCGACCTGTCGGACGCCCAATTCGGGTTCCGAGAGGGGCGTTCGACGGTCGATGCCGTGATGCGCCTTAGGGCCGTGACCGAAGAGGCAGTGAGCTGTGGCGGCGTGGTGTTGGCGGTGTCCTTGGACATCGCCAACGCCTTTAATAGTCTGCCATTCAGCTGCATCAGGGAAGCACTCCAGTATCATGGGGTGCCAGAGTACCTGAGGCGGCTGGTGGCAGACTATTTGGAGGAGCGTACCGTCGTGTACGAGGATCGAGATGGCATCTTGAGACGGCGACCCATGTCGTGCGGCGTTCCACAGGGGTCTGTCCTCGGACCACTCCTGTGGAACGTGGGGTACGACTGGGTCCTTCGAAGTCGTCTGCCTCCCGGGCTGGGCGTAATTTGTTACGCCGATGACACTCTTGTCACAGCCCGGGGGGCGAATTTCCAAGAGGCGGCGCGCCTGGCCACCAGGGGTGTTTCTCTGGTGGTCGGGCGCATCGAGGCGCTGGGCTTGCGGGTGGCCCTGGATAAGACGGAGGCCCTACTATTTCATGGGCCCCGTCGTGGTCCACCCCCCGGCGCCTCCATCGAAGTCAACTCGGTCCTCGTACCGGTTCGGGCCCAGATGAGGTATCTGGGCCTGATCCTCGACGGTAGGTGGCTCTTCGACGAGCACTTCCGACAGCTTTCCCCAAAGCTGGTCGACGCTGCCTCCGCCCTTGGGCGTCTTTTGCCCAACTTGGGTGGAGCCAGCGTCGCAACAAGGAACCTCTTCACGGGGGTGGTCCGGTCGATGGCCCTATATGGGTCACCGGTGTGGGTCCCGGCTCTGACCGCCCAGAATAAGGCACGCCTTTGGCGGCCTCAGAGGGTATTGGCGGTCAGAGCCATACGCGGATACCGCACCGTGTCGACGGAGGCGGCGTGCGCCTTGGCCGGAACACCCCCGTGGGATTTGGAGGCGGAAGTGCTCGCCGAAGTTTATCGGCGAGCGGCTGAATATCGGGCGGAGAACGGGTATCGTCCTCCGCCCGAAGAGGTACGCGATTGGCGTGAAGCCGCTCGCCGAGCCACGATGGCTCGTTGGTCGTCCCGGCTGGAGGCTCCACGTGCTGGCTTTGCCACCGTGGAGGCGCTCCAGCCGGTCATCCTCGAGTGGGCAGGGCGGCAGCACGGGACCCTTTCCTTCCGGCTGACGCAGGTGCTTTCCGGGCATGGTTGCTTCGGAAAGTACCTGCATTCGGTCGCTAGGAGGGAATTGAGTCCCGCCTGCCACCACTGCGACTGCAGTGAGGACTCGGCCCAGCATACGCTGGAGATCTGCCCCGCTTGGGCGGATCAGCGCCGGGCCCTCACTGCAGTCATCGGAGGAGATCTGTCGCTACCGGCCATCATACGCTCCATGGCCGGTAGCGACAGCAGTTTTACCGCGGTCGCGACCTTCTGCGAGGAAGTAATCTCGCAGAAGGAGGCGGCGGAGAAGGCCCGAGAGGACGATATCCACTCGGACCCGATCCGCCGCCGGCGAACCGGGCGGCGGAGGCGCGCCCATCTGCGCCTCATGCCGCCCTGAGTGTGGCCGCGGATGGTGGGGACGGGTTTTCCCCTCCATCCGCTTTAATGGCCAGCCGCGAAGGGGCGACGTACGCGTGTGCCGTGCGTCGCCTAATTTGAGAGTTTTTAACCGAAGAGGGTGCCCGCTTCTGTGCGGGCAGGCGCTGGGAGGGGTCCGGTTTGCGTTAATAACAGCGATCCCGGACCCCTCCCTTCTCAGGCGCAGAGTTGGCACACCGTGTGGTTTTAGTCGGTTCGATTCCGACACACCGCCCCGCCGCAAACCCCGGCGGGGTGACGGCCCGAGGGGGTTTCCACACGTAAAAAAGAAAAAAAAAAGGTTCCCCCCAATGTATCCCTACGTTGTCGTCGTGGTGGGGCTTGCGTGGGTCAATGATCTCTGGGGCTGTGCCGGGTAGAGCTACTCATGCCGGATTGGCCCAGGGTGAGACTCCAGACCAAATGGGATACCAGACGGAGTCTGGCTGCAGACTGCCGTGAAGGGCGTGACGCAGTCGTCGCGCGGCACTCCAAACGTCCCTCTGCTTTAGCAGAAGGCGTGTTGGAGTGCGAGTAGATCAGAGGGGCTGACACTTGAGTGTTAGTCCCGTCTGTGAGAGAGGGCTAGCCACCCTCTCGCATTCCGTAACCATTAGGGGCTCAACAACGACCTGACTGGTGGCTCCAAGAGGGTACGCTGAGAACCTGATGGCCGGAGGGCTTGCCTTGATTGGCCGGCCCATGACAAGGATAGTCTATAACACCCGACAGCTAAGTCGTAAAAACCTGTGGATACCGGCCGACCTCCACAGTACATAGGCTTATCCGGGTGCAGGGGGCACCGCCCGGATGGACTTATTTCCCCCATACTCGTGGGATTACAAATGGGAATTGATAAAAATCTAAAAAATGAAACTGGACAGGAAACAAAAAAACTAACGACAACTGGCATGCATAAAGGATTGGATAAGAAGAACGAAAGGAAGGAGAGGAGGAACGCCAAAGGGCAGTTCCGAAAGGCGGACGAGCAATCGTCTGCCGATGAGGACACTGCATCTGTGGCGCCCATCTCGGTGGGGCTCCCAGTAGTCGGATCGATTTCTGGGAGCCGAAGAACTTCAGAGCGCATGCGCTCAAAGTCCGCAACTAACATCGCGGTTGCCAGCTCCAGTGCGACTGCGGACGCACTGGAGCTGATGGAGACGGAGGCCTCCGACACCCGCAAACGCGGACTCGCCATGGACGGCGGCGGCGAAAGCGACACGTCCCTGGAGATGTTGCCTCCGAAGATCGCGAGCGGCGGAAGAGGGAGGTCTCGTACTCCAGGCTCGTCAGGCTCCGCCTTCTCTAAGGCGGAGTCGTACAAGCGAGCCAGGGCTGATGGAGAGCTGCAGGCAGAGGAGGAGTTGAGTGGTCTCCTGCTTAAGATCAGGGGACCGGTGGATGGGGATTCAGAGCCCCAATCATCGGTCTCTCTGCAGGAGACGGCGGACGCGGCGGTGGCCATTATTAACAAGGTGGCCACCAAGTCCGTGAACCTGAAGGGCTCGTTTGTAAGAGCCCTGAAGGACTCCTCCTCGGCGATTGCAGGGGTGGTGGAGACCCTAGCCGGGGACGTGGCCCGCCTCCAGACGGCCAACGACCGTTTGACGGGGCAGGTGGCTGAGCTGAGCGCTCAATTCGCCCAATTTCGGGCGGAGCGCTCGGAGCGGAAGGCCCCTGCCCCGTCTTCATCGCGTAGCGCCCCTACCGAATCCGAGGTCCCAGATGCGTATCTGGGACAAATTCTCGTGGCGGTGGGGCACTTGGTCGACGGTCGTCTGGCCGGGCTGTTGTCGAGGCTGCCTCCGGCCCCATCAGTCCGGCCGCCGCTTGCGGCACCGAAGCCGAAGGTCGCATCGGCACCGACCCCTCTTCCCGTGGTGGGGGGTCGCGTGTCGTTCTCGGCGGCGGTGTCGAGACCGGCTCCCGCGGCTTCCCAAGGGTCACGGCAGTTGGCCAAGGCTCCGGCCAAGGCCCCGGCCAAGGCTCCGGCCAAGACGGCTGCGCCAAGGCCGGTGACGAAGGCGGCAAGGGCCGGGGCGGAGGTTCCTCCGCTCCCCACACCAACGCCTGTGCCTCTGCCTGGGCCCTCCACGTCTGCCCCCTCCAATGAGGGTTGGCAGGTAGTCGGGGGGTCCAAGAAGGCCCGAAAGCGGGCCAGAAAGGCTGCCCGCAAGGCGGCCTCTGTCCCGCAGTCGCCATCGGTGGCAGGTCCCACCAAGAAAAAGCCGCGGAAACTGCAGCCGCCTAAGACCGCGGCTGTTGTGGTGACCTTGTCACCGGAGGCGGCTGCCGGCGGGCTGTCCTACGGGGCCGTTTTTAAGAAGGCCCGGGACAGCCTCGCCGGTGGATTTGAGACGGCTGGTGTCCGCCTGCGCCTCGCCCAAACGGGAGCTCGGGTGTTGGAGTTCCCTGGGGCCGATGGCGCAAAGACGGCGGACACCTTTGCTGAAAAGTTACGAGGAGTATTTGCCACCGAGGATGGTGTCAGGATCGCCAGGCCCATAAAGTGCGCGGAATTGCGCATTTCGGGCCTGGACGATTCCGTGACGGTCGAGGATGTCCGCGCTGCAGTTCAGGAGAAGACGAGCTGTAGCGCGGACAACGTCAGGGTCGGCACCATCCGCCCCGGTCCAGGAGGGCTTGGCGCCGTTTGGGTGGGTTGTCCCGTAGCGTCGGCCAAAATTTTGGCTGATGCCGGCAGGCTCCTCGTCGGCTTCGTGAGTGCCAGGATCACGGTCCTGGCCCCGAGGCCGATGAGGTGCTACAAGTGCCTTGCCGCGGGACACACTCGCTCGAAGTGCGCCAGCTGCTTCGACTGCAGCGGACTTTGTTTCCGCTGCGGTCGACCGGGGCACAAGGCGGCAGAGTGCTCTGCGGCCCCTCACTGCCCCGTGTGTGCGGCGAGCAAGAAGCCCGCCAATCACCAGATGGGGCAGGGGGGCTGCAAGCCTCCCCGTGCTTCTCAGCAAGCGTCGGAGGCTAGCCAGACGACCCTGGCTGCCTCCGACGTTGATCGTGCGACAACGTCGTCGCCCATGGAGGGGGTTGGAGAAACGATCCAGTAATGGATCAAATCTCCAACCTCCTGGTCCAGACGAACCTGAACCACTGCGCCGCAGCGCAGGATCTCTTCCTGCAAACCATGGCGCAGTGGTCGATAGGTGTTGCCGTAGTCGCGGAGCCCTATTACGTCCCTCCCCGTCCAAACTGGATGGGTGACCGGGACGGCTCCGTGGCAGTCGTCGGCTCCTCGGCGGCCCGTTCCCCGCCCTTGTCGCTAAGAGACAAGGGCTCTGGATATGTGGCCGCCGAGTGGGGGGGAATAACCGTTTACGGTGTTTACTTCTCCCCCAACCGGAGTTTGAGCGACTTCGAGGTCTTCCTTAACAACTTGGAGACCTCGATGCGGCGACTAGCGTCTGGGCACGTCCTCGTGCTGGGGGACTTCAACGCAAAGTCCATTGCGTGGGGTTCCCCAGCGACGGACGCCAGGGGCGATGCCGTTGTGGAGTGGGCGGCTTCGGTGGGCCTCTGTTTGCTGAACAGAGGCGCCACCAACACGTGCGTGCGACAGCAGGGGGGGTCGATAGTGGACCTTTCGTTCGCTACCCCTGCTGTTGCCGCACGAGTAAGGAACTGGTGTGTCCTGGATGAGGTTGAGACGCTCTCGGATCATTTGTATATCCGATTTGAGCTCTCCCGGTCCCAGGGCCCCAGTAGGGGTCACGTGGCGCGGCATACCTCCCGCTTTCCGCGGTGGGCTGTTGCCAAGCTCAATAGGGACCTGCTAGAGGAGGCGGCCATCATTCAGTCTTGGCTGTCTCCGCAGGCCCCGGCCGAGGAGGTCGACATGGGGGCTGGCCGCTTTCGCACTGCGATCACGCAGATCTGCGATGCGGCCATGCCCCGCGTTCGGGGTTGTCGACCTTCACGGAACGGGGTCTACTGGTGGTCCCAGGAGTTGGCGGACCTCCGTGCGGCCTGCACTCGTGCCCGGAGGTCCTACACCCGTTGCCGGCGGCGACGCCACCGCGTAGACGGGGAGGAGGGCCGGCTTCATGAGGAGTACCGCGAAGCGCGGAGGACTCTGAAGCTGGCCATTTGCCGCGCCAAAGAGGAGAAAAGAAAGGAGATGCTGGAGAGTCTCGACCGTGACCCCTGGGGTCGCCCATATCGTGCGGTGCGTCAGAAGCTCCGCACGGCGGGCCCCCCCCTTACCGAGACTCTCCAGCCCAGCTTCCTGCAGCAGGTGGTCGAGGGCCTTTTCCCGCAGCGGGCGGAGCACACGCCCCCGTCGATGGCCGGTCCGGCCAGTGACGACGGGGACGGAGGGAGTGAGGTGCCGCCCGTTAGGGAATCGGAGGTAGGGGCGGCTGTTCTAAGGATTCGTTCCAAGAACACCGCCCCCGGGCCGGACGGGGTACCCCCCCGAGTGATGGCCCGAGCCCTCGACCATATGTCAGACCGCCTCAGGGAGGTTTTGGACGCCAGCCTGGCGTCCGGACGCTTCCCTGAGTGCTGGAAATGCGGGAAGCTGGTCCTGTTGCCGAAGCCGGGACGGCCGGCCGATTCGGTCACGGCCTATAGGCCCATCGTGTTGCT
Organism: Spilarctia lutea; assembly: GCA_916048165.1. Classification (NCBI taxonomy): domain Eukaryota; kingdom Metazoa; phylum Arthropoda; class Insecta; order Lepidoptera; family Erebidae; genus Spilarctia; species Spilarctia lutea. The sequence continues at coordinate 19,995,943 of OU696482.1, forward strand.
GGACGAGGCGGGCAAATTGTTAGAGAGGATTCTCTCTGTCCGCATCGTCCAGCATCTCAGCGAGGTGGGGCCCGACCTGTCGGACGCCCAATTCGGGTTCCGAGAGGGGCGTTCGACGGTCGATGCCGTGATGCGCCTTAGGGCCGTGACCGAAGAGGCAGTGAGCTGTGGCGGCGTGGTGTTGGCGGTGTCCTTGGACATCGCCAACGCCTTTAATAGTCTGCCATTCAGCTGCATCAGGGAAGCACTCCAGTACCATGGAGTGCCAGAGTACCTGAGGCGGCTGGTGGCAGACTATTTAGAGGAGCGTACCGTCGTGTACGAGGACCGAGATGGCGTCTTGAGACGGCGACCCATGTCGTGCGGCGTTCCACAGGGGTCTGTCCTTGGACCACTCCTGTGGAACGTGGGGTACGACTGGGTCCTTCGTAGTCGTCTGCCCCCCGGGCTGGGCGTAATTTGTTACGCCGATGACACACTTGTCACAGCCCGGGGGGCCAATTTCCAAGAGGCGGCGCGCCTGGCCACCAGGGGTGTTTCTCTGGTGGTTGGGCGCATAGAGGCGCTGGGCTTACGGGTGGCCCTTGACAAGACGGAGGCCCTGCTTTTTCATGGGCCCCGTCGTGGTCCACCCCCCGGCGCCTCAATCGAAGTCAACTCGGTCCTCGTACCGGTTCGGGCCCAGATGAGGTATCTGGGCCTGATCCTCGACGGTAGGTGGCTCTTCGACGAGCACTTCCGACAGCTTGCCCCAAAGCTGGTCGACGCTGCCTCCGCCCTTGGGCGACTCTTGCCCAATCTGGGTGGAGCCAGCGTCGAAACAAGACACCTCTACACGGGGGTGGTCCGGTCGATGGCCCTTTACGGGTCACCGGTGTGGGTCCCGGCTCTGACCGCCCAGAATAAGGCACGCCTCTGGCGGCCTCAGAGGGTATTGGCGGTCAGAGCCATACGCGGATACCGCACCGTGTCGACGGAGGCGGCGTGCGCCTTGGCCGGAACACCCCCGTGGGATTTGGAGGCGGAAGTGCTCGCCGAAGTTTATCGGCGAGCGGCTGAATATCGGGTGGAGTACGGGTATCGTGCTCCGCCCGAAGAGGTACGCGAATGGCGTGAAGCCGCTCGCCGAGCCACGATGGCTCGTTGGTCGTCCCGGCTGGAGGCTCCACGCGCTGGCTTTGCCACCGTGGAGGCGCTCCAGCCGGTCATCCTCGAGTGGGCAGGGCGGCAGCACGGGACTCTTTCCTTCCGACTGACGCAGGTGCTTTCCGGGCACGGTTGCTTCGGGAAGTACCTGCACTCGGTCGCTAGGAGGGAACTGAGTCCCGCCTGCCACCACTGCGACTGCAGTGAGGACTCGGCCCAGCATACGCTGGAGTTCTGCCCCGCTTGGGCGGAGCAGCGCCGGGCCCTCACTGCAGTCATCGGAGGAGATCTGTCGCTACCGGCCATCATACGCTCCATGGCCGGTAGCGACAGCAGTTTTACCGCGGTCGCATCCTTCTGCGAAGACGTAATTTCGCAGAAGGAGGCGGCGGAGAAGGCCCGGGAGGATGATCTCCACTCGGACCCGATCCGCCGCCGGCGAACCGGGCGGCGGAGGCGCGCCCATCTGCGCCTCATGCCGCCCTGAGTGTGGCCGCGGATGGACGGGATGGGTTTTCCCGTCCATCCGCTTTAGTGGCCAGCCGCGAAGGGGCGACGTACGCGTGTGCCGTGCGTCGCCTAATTTGAGAGTTTTTACTGAAGAGGGTGCCCGCTTCTGTGCGGGCAGGCGCTGGGAGGGGTCCGGTTTGCGTTAATAACAGCGATCCCGGACCCCTCCCTTTTCAGGCGCAGAGTTGGCACACCGTGTGGTTTTAGTCGGTTCGATTCCGACACACCGCCCCGCCGCAAACCCCGGCGGGGTGACGGCCCGAGGGGGTTTCCACACGTAAAAAAAAAAAAAAAAAAAAAAAAAAAAAAAAAAAAAAAATGGTTTGGGGTGTTTAGGTTAGGTTAGGTTAGGTTAGGTTAGGTTAGGTTAGGTTTTTTTTTTTTTTTTAAAAAAATTGATAATGCTGTCAACCTCTTACTTGATAAGAGTCCTTGTTCTGCCTTTCTTTATTGTTTTACTTTATGTATATTTAATTTTCCTTTCCTCTTCAGTTCAGTTCTTTTCACGTAAATTTCCTTAAGTTTAATTTTCCTTATTTCTGCTTATCACTTTTGTACATATTTTTTCTGCCAGGTCTAAAAATTCTTTTCTTCTCTCTTTTATTGATATGAGGAGATGTGCCTCTTTTTGTGTGAGCTTCACCCCAAGGCGTTGCTCAGCCTCGTGCCTTAGTACCCCGAATACGGGGCATTCAAATATTAAGTGCAGGACGGTCTCCTCCTGGGCTGGATCGCAGATACATGAAGGGCTCTCCCGACACTTGAAGCGATGCAAGTATTGGGAGAACCCCCCATGTCCCGTGAATATCTGCGTAACAACGCCTTGGGGTCGGATTTTCTGCACCAAGCAGTACGCATCCCTCGCGTCCGGGAAGAACACCTTCGTGACGGAGGCAGTGTGGCCCGACTGGTATCGACGGTTCCATTCGTCAAGGGACTCGCCACGAATCTGGCGCTTGACGAATGAAACCGGACACAGGTCGTAGTCGGGCCTCCTCCGGCACGAAAGTGCCGCCTCCTTAGCCAACTGGTCGGCGCGCTCGTTGCCATCGATGCCGGCGTGGGCCTTGATCCAGTACAAAGCCACACGTTTGCCTTGGGTCAAGGCCCCGCTGAGGTTACGGCGCGCCTTGACTGCGAGAGGATGCAGGGTCCCGGGGTTCGTCACCGTCTCCAGCGCTGCCCTTGAGTCGCTGTAGATGCCGCAGCTCCCCGCACTGCAAGTGAGGATTTCGCTCGTAGCTCTGCATATGGCCAAGAGCTCGGCCTGGTAGACCGTGCAGTACGCTGGCAAGCTCAGTTTCCGGCTCCGCAGTTCAGCCCGGCTATCCCATATGGACAGCGCGGCGCCGACCTTGCCCTGAAGCTTGCTTCCGTCGGTGAAAATACGGAGCGACTGCACGTTGTGCTGGTCTACCAGGCTTTGGCCCTCCAGGCTCTGGAACCCCATGTCCATACGCAGAGCCGGATGCGGAAGCTCCGCAAATCGCACCACACGCTCTACCTCCCGGTCCCCCAGCACTAGCCGGGTCGACCCTTTGCGCGCCTCGTATAGGGCGGCTGCCTCCTTAATACGGAGGTCCAAAGGTAGTAACCCGGCCAGTAGCAGGGCCGAGTTGAGGGAGACGGTGCGGTACGACTTGCAGATCTTCTGGGCGAATCCTCTTTGCACAGTGTCGAGGAGCTTGCGAACACCCAGCTTCTCGACAGCGGGAGCATATGCGGCTGCCGCATACGTGATGACCGGTTCTGCTGTTGCGGTGTAAATGGTCTGTACGACCTCGGGGTGCAGCCCCCAGCTTATTTTTGCTGCTCTCGAGAGCTGTTTGTAGATGTTTAGGGCCTTCCTACAGACGACGCCGACGTGGGTGTTAAAGGTCAGTTTGTCGTCTATAGTAAGCCCCAGGATCTTCAGCTCTCGGGACATGCCAATGTCGACCCCGCCCATGCTCAAGAGCGGGGTGTCATGTTTGAGCCTGTTGGTCAGCAACATGGCGCAGGTCTTATGTGGCGCGAATTTCAGCTTATTGCTGACGCCCCACCCCTGAACAAATTCAAGGGCGGCATTGGCATGTCGCTGCACCTCAGACGCGGCATACTCCGCGAACAGCAGAACCACGTCATCCGCGAATGCTTGACAGGTGACGCCCCGTTCGTGCAGACCCTTCAGAAGGGGGTCTAGGAGGATGTTCCAGAGGATAGGTCCACTAATGGACCCTTGGACGCAGCCCTTTTGCGTGTTGCGGCGATGTTCTGCCCCGGCGTACCTTAGCTTCACACATCTGTCGCCTAGGTAGCTGTCCAGTAGGCGCCTGATATTGACCGGGCAACCTTCCTCAGCCAGTCGGACTTTGATGGCGGGCCACCAAGCGCTATCGAAGGCGCCCTCTATATCCAGTGAGACTACTGTCACTAGCTTTTTCAGCTTAATCTCAGCTTTAATTTGGTTCACAAGGGTATAGAGGGCGTCTTCGGTGCTTCTCTGGGGCATAAATCCGTACTGGCGAGTACTGAGCCTCGGTACTAGGTGCCACTGGAGCCTAGCTACGACCATCTTCTCCAGGACTTTTCCCAATACAGGCAATAGGCCGATTGGCCTGTATGATTTGGCGCTCTGATAGTCGTCCTTGCCCGGCTTCCTCAACACGATGACTGTGGCTTCCTTCCACTTCGTGGGGAAGTGGCCCAAAGTGAGGCACCTGTTGGCCAGGGCAAGGAACGCATCAGGGTCCTGGAGAATGACGTGACGACAGATGTCCGCAGTGAAGCCATCCGCACCTGGCGCCTTTTTCGGGTTAAAACTAGACACCGCGGCGATCATCTCGCGCGAGGTAAACGGCGGGTCATGCACCTCATCATGGACCCGGTCGTTTACCCGCATTGCGAGATCCCGGGTGTCCATGTGATGTTGGTTGTCCGTTTCTGTAAGATCCTCCGGATAAAAGGTTTCTGCCAGGTGCGATGCGGATTCGACGGAACTCAACGGCACGCCGTTCTTGACTAGGGCTACTTCCTCCTGCCTCTGGGCAGTCCTACCGATTACTCGGTAAATACCCTCCCAGACCCCCTCCCTATCCTGCCTGGTGCAGAAATCCTTCCAGCTCTTTATCTGGGCACATCTTGCTTTCCTCTCATACTCGTTTTTCTTTTGCAGGTACTCAGCAACGACATGTTCCCGACGAATCGGAGCGGCGCAGCGGATTCTTCTCTTCCTGGTGGCGACCTCCCGCTTCAACGTGGCGAGCTCGTTGGACCACCACGGCATCGCAAGTTTGGTTTTGGATTTAATTAATGGAATACAATTTTCACACACTTTTTTAATGATTGCCGAATATGACTCTACAACTTGTTCTAAACTATTTTTGGATGTTATGCTATCTATATTAATTTTGTTCAAATTGGATTCTATTTTGAATTGGGCCAGTTTCTTATGAAACTGGTCCCAATTTGCTTTCTTGGTGTTGTAGAGTCGTGTTGTGGTTTTAATTTCTACGCCTGATGATTTATTTTGCCTAATATGAAATACGATGCCGTTGTGGTCGGAGCTGGTCATGCCGACATCTACTCGCCATCCCTCCACCAGTCCGATTAGATCCGCTGAGCAAGCCGTAAGGTCTACATGGCTGCTGTAAATTTTGCCGCCCCTGATGGTATAAAACGTGGGCGTAGTGCCGCTGTTGAGCACCTGCAGATCCAACTCCTCTAAGGTGCCACATAACTCCTCTCCTCTCCCGTCCTCTGCGGTGCTGCCCCACCAGGAACTTTTGGCGTTTACATCGCCTCCGATGAGCAGGCCACGGGATCCTAGTTTCCGCCGAATTCTTCGCAGTTGCTCCAGGTAGTCGTCCATGGGCTTGTCGGGCTCGTAGTAGACAGAGACCACCGCGAGGCTCCAGGCACGGGTTCGGATCCTCACCACAGCGGTGTTGTGTGTGGTGAGTTCTGGACACTGCTCGACGTCCAGGTCTGTGTCGAAGACCGCGATTGCGGCCTTCACAGTTCCGCTTCCGTCATCCGTTGCCTGGAATATACGCGCCCCACGATAGTCCCGCATCCTACGGATGCTGCCCACATACGGCTCCTGAATAAGGGCCATGACTGCTCTTCTCTCCTCGGCTACTGCGAACAACTCGGCGGTTGCTAGTTCCTTCCGTTGCAAGTTGGCCTGCAATATTGGATACGCCTTAGTTCCGGCGGGTTGAGGGCTCGTTGATTCCGCAGTGGGGCCCTTAGCAGTAGGCTACCCTCGCTCTAGCCAACGCATCCCACTTTTGCCGGACGGGGCAGTCTGCGCTAAATGCGCTATGCACAGTCGCATGATGTCCGGCTCTACTGCAGTTCACACATGTAGGGGGCGCGTTGGCGACCACGCCCGGGCAGCCTCTGCGCTGATGGGTTCCCCCGCAGTGGCCGCATATCTCACCTTTTTCTATCTCTTTGCAGAGGCGTTTGCTGTGGCCATAGCCCAGGCAACTCGAGCACTGGACCAGAGGAGACTGGTCGTCTACCTTGACCCGCTGTATATCTATGTACACAGCAGACGCCTCCGTTATGCGACACCAAAGTTTAGGAGATACACGCGCAACTATGTGGCACATTAGAGGGTTCCTTGCAACTTTCCTATACCTAATTTCCATTGTCTCTTCGTCAGCCGCGAGTCCCAAGAAGAGTCCAGCATTCTGTGACCTCAGGGCTTTAATAACGTCTTCATCCTTGTTGTACTTAAGGACGTTCCTGAGGACTACAAGAGGGTCCTGGTTTTTAACGTCTTGGACGTCTAGCTGGTCGGCTGCTGATTTCAGTTTTTCCCGGACCCTACTCCTCTCCTCTTCGCTCTTGCAGCTGACTACAACTTTTCGGTCCTTCGCCTTTCTAACTTGGTCAATGCAGATACCGTCTTCTTTTGCCTTCATCGCAGTCCTAATTATCCCCAGCACATCTTCCCCAGTGTCGTTTACGTCCTTGGAGGCAACAACCACCGAATGCAACACAGGTTGTACCGAAGACGGCTTGGCCCGCGCTGTCATAACCGCGTAGGTGGTCGCCTCTGACTTTTGGGTTAGTGCCTCTTTTAGCCCCTGAATTTCCATGCTGCTCTTTCTCATTAGCGCGCTGTGGTCCGCAAGTGAGGAGAGCAGCCGGGAAAAACCTTCATCTAGGGGTTCCGTAGATTTAACCCGAGCGGTTTGGTGTTCCTTTGCGTGCTCCTTCTTTTCCGGGATCGATGCTTTCCCTGACTCTGCCTCCTTCACAAGCCGGTAGAGGTTATCAACGGCCTGGGTGACTCCCTCGAGGATGTCCTTTCGAAGGTTGCGTGAGTTCTTCAGCAAAATTTTTGCTTTGGTCATCCAGTTCCTTGCCTCTTGTAATCTAGCCGATATTTTGGGTACAGCGGTCTTCGTTGGGCTATTTGCCAGTTCCACCGGGTCCACTTGAGCAGTTGGTATGCTTGTGGCCGTTACTTGTTTTGGCTTTTTGGTCCTAGTGGAAGCGGCGGGCACCAATTTCGGGGAAGGAGCTTTACTAGCCTCCCCTTCCCCGACACTCCCCCTGACGTTTGTCTGAGTCGCACGACACTCGGCGGGACTCGTGCCTGGCATCGCGTCAGGGGGAGTACTCTGGGAAGCAGAGGTCGAAGAGGCGCGTTTCTTTGGTGGGGTGCTGTTATCAAACATGTTGTTGGATGGGAGGGATATATTCAAAAGATGAATTTATTTAAAATTAAGCCTGTAAAAGTTGTAAAGTAAGCGCGTAAAATAAGAGTAAAACCAATTAAAATATAAACAGACAATATCACAGCAATTACACCTGCGGGTCCCAGAGATAAGTCACTTGTGGGCGACTTAGCAGGGAAACACTTCTTGCTAAGAAGAAGTGTCCAAAGCGCTCCTACTATGATTCGCTTGTTGAGACCCACTCGGAGCCACGCACTTAGTGGACAACACAAACCCAACCTACTTTCAAAATCAAATACGATAATTAAGTAAAATATTTAGGACAACACAACGAAATATGGTCAATAAACCGACAGACACAAACACAGACTCGGTCAATAAACCGGTACGTCAAAATTAATATATATGACTATTGTCAATTTGTCCAAAAGGTCAGGTACAAATGTAAGGTTGAGGAACCTTGTCTAGTTGTATTACGGCCAATAGAGCCGATTATCAAATTATAATTTGGTCAAAGGACCTCGTACAATTTAACAGCAAAGATTGCTAGAACTTATAACTAACTTATAATTAACGAAATTTTTTCCAGCAATACAATCTAAGAGAGAGAAGGAAAACAAAAATAAAAATAAAAATAAAAATAAAATATAAAATTTTTAAAATATTACCAAAGGTTGATGACCCCTGGCTAGCAAGCCTATATAACCAGTAAAAACAGGGAGGGTGGGTGGGCGATTTTTTGCAGTGCCACTCGCCCGAGCAGGACAAATGGGGTGTCGTTCGACGGGTCTCGGTGAGACCTTTCCAAAACTGCAAAAATAATAATTTTAGGCCTAAGGGTGGTCGACTTATTCGACAAAAACCTCAAAAAGTGCCAAAAAATGAGTTTAAATGTCAAAAATTTCGAAATCTATTTACCGGACTTGTGTAAAACGCTATATATTAGGTAGATCTAGATGAGATCTAACTAAATATGTATAATAAGTTACTTCGAAAATAAGGGTTGACGAAAAATTCGACAAAAACCTTATATATTGTCAAAAATTTTAGAAAAATTTGATCTAAATATCAAAAATCTATGTTATTATTTGCCGGAATTCAAACAAGGGGGTGTTATTAGACGGGTCTAGATGAGAGCCGTCTAAATCTGTAAGAAAGGGGATTTTAAGATGAGGGGTTGAAGAGTAATTCGACAAAAACCTCTAAAAATTTACGAAAATTCAGGATTGAAAAATCCTAAGTACAAAATAAAAATTTTTTCTTTATTTTTCAGGTTCAAATTCTCCCACGGGACGCAGGAGAGCTCACAGGGTCAATATAAAATGTCAGGGGTAAGTATAGTAGCAACAATTAAGAAAAAATTTCGTCGGTTAGGTTAGGTTAGGTTAGGTTAGGTTAGGTTAGGTTAGGTTAGGTTAGGGGGTTGGGGAAACGATCCAGTAATGGATCGAATCTCCAACCTCCTTGTCCAGACGAACCTCAACCACTGCGCCGCGGCGCAGGATCTCTTCCTGCAAACCATGGCGCAGTGGTCGATAGGTGTTGCCGTAGTCGCGGAGCCCTACTACGTCCCTCCCCGTCGAAACTGGATGGGTGACCGGGACGGCTCCGTGGCAGTCGTCGGCTCCTCGGCGGCCCGTTTCCCGCCCTTGTCGTTAAGAGACAAGGGCTCTGGATATGTGGCTGCCGAGTGGGGGGGAATCACCGTTTACGGTGTGTATTTCTCCCCCAACCGGAGTTTGAGCGACTTCGAGGTCTTCCTTAACAACTTGGAGACCTCGATGCGGCGACTAGCGTCTGGGCACGTCCTCGTGCTGGGGGACTTCAACGCAAAGTCCATTGCGTGGGGTTCCCCGGCGACGGACGCCAGGGGCGATGCCGTTGTGGAGTGGGCGGCTTCGGTGGGCCTCTGTTTGCTGAACAGAGGCGCCACCAACACGTGCGTGCGACAGCAGGGGGGGTCGATAGTGGACCTTTCGTTCGCTACCCCTGCTGTTGCCGCACGAGTAAGGAACTGGTGTGTCCTGGATGAGGTTGAGACGCTCTCGGATCACCTGTATATCCGATTTGAGCTCTCCCGGTCCCAGGGCCCCAGTAGGGGTCACGTGGCGCGGCATTCCTCCCGCTTTCCGCGGTGGGCAGTCGCCAAGCTCGATAGGGACCTGCTAGAGGAGGCGGCCATCGTTCAGTCATGGCTGTCTCCGCGGGCCCCGGCCGAGGAGGTCGACATGGGGGCTGGCCGCTTTCGCACTGCGATAACGCAGATCTGCGATGCGGCCATGCCCCGCGTTCGGGGTTGTCGACCTCCACGGAACGGGGTCTACTGGTGGTCCCAGGAGTTGGCGGACCTCCGTGCGGCCTGCACTCGTGCCCGGAGGTCCTACACCCGATGCCGGCGGCGACGCCACCGCGTAGACGGGGAGGAGGGCCGGCTTCATGAGGAATACCGCGAAGCGCGGAAAACTCTGAAGCTGGCCATTTGCCGCGCCAAAGAGGAGAGTAGAAAGGAGATGCTGGAGGGTCTCGACCGTGACCCCTGGGGTCGCCCATATCGTGCGGTGCGTCAGAAGCTCCGCGCGGCGGGCCCCCCCCTTACCGAGACTCTCCAGCCCAGCTTCCTGCAGCAAGTGGTCGAGGGCCTTTTCCCGCAGCGGGCGGAGCACACGCCCCCGTCGATGGCCTATCCGGTCAGAGGCGACGGGGACGGAGGGAGTGAGGTGCCGCCCGTTAGGGAATCGGAGGTTGGGGCGGCTGTTCTAAGGATTCGTTCCAAGAACACCGCCCCCGGGCCGGACGGGGTACCCCCCCGAGTGATGGCCCGAGCCCTCGACCATATGTCGGACCGCCTCAGGGAGGTTTTGGACGCCAGCCTGGCGTCCGGACGCTTCCCTGAGTGCTGGAAATGCGGGAAGCTGGTCCTATTGCAGAAGCCGGGACGGCCTGCCGATTCGGTCACGGCCTATAGGCCCATCGTGTTGCTGGACGAGGCGGGCAAATTATTCGAGAGAATAATCTCTGCCCGCATCGTCCGGCACCTAAGCGAGGTGGGGCCCGACCTGTCGGACGCCCAATTCGGGTTCCGAGAGGGGCGTTCGACGGTCGATGCCGTGGTGCGCCTTAGGGCCGTGACCGAAGAGGCAGTGAGCTGTGGCGGCGTGGTGTTGGCGGTGTCCCTGGACATCGCCAACGCCTTTAATAGTCTGCCATTCAGCTGCATCAGGGAAGCACTCCAGTTTCATGGGGTGCCAGAGTACCTGAGGCGGCTAGTGGCAGACTATTTAGAGGAGCGTACCGTCGTGTACGAGGACCGAGATGGCGTCATGAGACGGCGACCCATGTCGTGCGGCGTTCCACAGGGGTCTGTCCTCGGACCACTCCTGTGGAACGTGGGGTACGACTGGGTCCTTCGAAGTCGTCTGCCCCCCGGGCTGGGCGTAATTTGTTACGCCGATGACACACTTGTCACAGCCCGGGGGGCCAATTTCCAAGAGGCGGCGCGCCTGGCCACCAGGGGTGTATCTCTGGTGGTTGGGCGCATAGAGGCGCTGGGCTTACGGGTGGCCCTTGACAAGACGGAGGCCCTGCTTTTCCATGGGCCCCGTCGTGGTCCACCCCCCGGCGCCTCAATCGAAGTCAACTCGGTCCTCGTACCGGTTCGGGCCCAGATGAGGTATCTGGGCCTGATCCTCGACGGTAGGTGGCTCTTCGACGAGCACTTCCGACAGCTTGGCCCCAAGCTGGTCGACGCTGCCTCCGCCCTTGGGCGTCTTTTGCCCAACTTGGGTGGAGCCAGCGTCGAAACAAGACACCTCTACACGGGGGTGGTCCGGTCGATGGCCCTTTACGGGTCACCGGTGTGGGTCCCGGCTCTGACCGCCCAGAATAAGGCCCGCCTGTGGCGGCCTCAGAGGGTATTGGCGGTCAGAGCCATACGCGGATACCGCACCGTGTCGACGGAGGCGGCATGCGCCTTGGCCGGAACACCCCCGTGGGATTTGGAGGCGGAAGTGCTCGCCGAAGTTTATCGGCGAGCGGCTGAATATCGGGCGGAGTACGGGTATCGTGCTCCGCCCGAAGAGGTACGCGATTGGCGTGAAGCCGCTCGCCGAGCCACGATGGCTCGTTGGTCTTCCCGGCTGGAGGCTCCACGCGCTGGCTTTGCCACCGTGGAGGCGCTCCAGCCGGTCATCCTCGAGTGGGCAGGGCGGCAGCACGGGACCCTTTCCTTCCGGCTGACGCAGGTGCTTTCCGGGCATGGTTGCTTCGGAAAGTACCTGCACTCGGTCGCTAGGAGGGAATTGAGTCCCGCCTGCCACCACTGCGACTGCAGTGAGGACTCGGCCCAGCATACGCTGGAGTTCTGCCCCGCCTGGGCGGAGCAGCGCCGGGCCCTCATTGCAGTCATCGGAGGGGATCTGTCGCTACCGGCCATCATACGCTCCATGGCCGATAGCGACAGCAGTTTTACCGCGGTCGCATCCTTCTGCGAAGACGTAATTTCGCAGAAGGAGGCGGCGGAGAAGGCCCGGGAGGATGATCTCCACTCGGACCCGATCCGCCGCCGGCGAACCGGGCGGCGGAGGCGCGCCCATCTGCGCCTCATGCCGCCCTGAGTGTGGCCGCGGATGGTGGGGACGGGTTTTCCCCTCCATCCGCTTTAAAGGCCAGCCGCGAAGGGGCGACGTACGCGTGTGCCGTGCGTCGCCTAAATTGAGATTTTTACTTGGAGGAGGTGCCCGCTTCAGTGCGGGCAGGCGCTGGGAGGGGTCCGGTTTGCGTTAATAACAGCGATCCCGGACCCCTCCCCTTTTCAGGCGCAGAGTTGGCACACCGTGTGGTTTTAGTCGGTTCGATTCCGACACACCGCCCCGCCGCAAACCCCGGCGGGGTGACGGCCCGAGGGGGTTTCCACACGTAAAAAAAAAAAAAAAAAAAAAAAAAAAAAAAAAAAAAAAAAAAAAAAAAAAGGTTAGGTTAGGTTAGGTTAGGTTAGGTTAGGTTAGGTTAGGTTAGGTTTTTTTTTTTTTTTTTTTTTTTTTATTTTTTTTTTTTTTTAACGTGGGGACTGCATTTACGCACTTCGCTCGCCCACCGCGGGGGCGATGGGTCCGCTTCGTGTGGGACTCCTGGCCTCCGGAAGGGGGGGCCAGACTACCCACTAAACCCCACGTGTTCCTCTTCGCCTAGTGCCGAGCCGCGAGATACTCAATTTGGAGTGCTCACCGCGACCCGGCTAGGAGCGCCCTTGCAGGCTCGCCTCGGGGGGGCCAGATCGTTGGGGCCCCCCTGACCTTAGAGTTGGTATGCGCCCCCGGAACAACAAGGGCGCATCCGCCACGTGGCTGGGGGCGGCAGGTCCCCCGACCCACCGCCCATGGCAACTCTCAGTCGGGGCCGCGGGCGAACACTTGACGCCGGCGACCCCTCGCTGGGGGCCTGCGGGGCGGGAGAGTGAGCCCAGCTCGCTCCCGCTCCCGCAGGGCCTCTCTCTTGGCCGTCATCACCTCGCTGGCAAACGAGGCGATGGCAGCCCAGCACCGGTCGCTGCCGGCCATGGCTTCCACGATGGCCGGCAGCGAGAGATCAGCGCCGATGACGCTCGTCAGGGCCGCTCTTTGCCCGTCCCATGCTTCGCACACGGCCCGGGTGTGATGGGCCGTGTCGGGGTCGCCGCTGGTGCAGTTGCGGCACCGGGGCTCCGATTCTACCCCCACAACTTCCCACAGGTACTTGGCGAAGCAGCCGTGACCCGTGAGAAGCTGGGTGAGGTGATACGTGGGAGCCCCATGACCCCCCTCCACAAACTGTCGCAGGACGGGCCGAGCGGCCCTAACGAACGCCGTCGGACTCCCTTCCATTCTGGCATCCCACGTCCGGAAGAGATCGTCGCGAGCCTCCTGCCTCCAGCGCTCGATCTCCTCCGGAGGCGGGCATCCACCAGCTCGCCGAATCAGGGCGCCCTCCTCGTACACCCTTTTGAGGACGCCGGCCTCGAGATCCCAGGGGATACTGCCCGCCAGGACGCACGCCGTCTCGTAGGAGACGGTGCGGTACGCTCGTGCGGCCCTCTGCGCGATGGCCCGCTGCGGACGACGCAGCAGGGCAACGTTAGCCGGGCAGAGTGCCTCCGCCCAGATAGGCGCTCCGTAGAGCGCCTTAGAGCGCACCACACCGTCGTAGAGACGGCGGCAGGCAGACCCCGGTCCTCCTACGTTGGGGAGCAGCTGCGAGAGCATTCCGGCAAACGCTAGCACCTTCGGCGCCAGCTGCCGGAAATGTTCCGCAAACCCCCACCGACCGTCGAGAACCAGCCCCAGATACTTGAGGCTGCGGCCGACGGCGATGGAGGTGCCCCCCACCACGATCGTGGTGTCTCGAGGCGGCGTCTGCCGAGGCCCATGGAAGAAGAGGGCCTCGGACTTCTCGAGGGCGACATGGAGGCCCAGCGCACCGATTCGGCGCACCACTTGAGCGACGCCTGCCGTCGCTAGGACGGCGGCGTCGCGGAACGTGGGGCCCCGCGCGGTCACTAGGGTATCGTCGGCGTAACAAAGTACGCCGACTCCCCGAAGAGTAGCACCGCGCAGGACCCAGTCGTACCCGATGTTCCACAGGAGCGGCCCAAGTACCGACCCCTGTGGAACACCACACCTCATAGCCTTGCGGACCACTCCGTCTCGGCCCGAGTACGTGATGACCCGGTCCACGAAGTAGTCCGCAAGGATTCGCCTGAGGTACCACGGTACGTTGTGGTACCTCAGGGCCTCGGCGATTGTCTGCCAGGGGAGGGTGTTGAAGGCGTTGGCGATGTCGAGCGACACGGCCAACAACACCCCGCCCCCGGCGATCGCCTCATCGACGCTGCCCCGCAGTCGGGAAACGGCGTCAAGAGTCGACTTCCCGCGACGGAAGCCGAACTGACCGTCGCTGAGATCGGGCCCCGCCTCCTCCAGGTGCTTGACGAGACGCGCAGCGAGCACTCGCTCAAACATTTTGCACGTCTCGTCGAGCAGTACGATGGGGCGGTAGGCCGACGGTGCCTCAGCTGGGCGCCCGTGCTTTCTAATCAGCACGAGCCGTCCGGTCTTCCATCGCCGCGGGAATCTCCCCGACGCCACACACTCCGACATGAGGGACAGCGTCTCCTCCTCGAGTGCCGGCATCGCTAAGGCGACGACCTTCCCAGGGATGCCGTCCGGGCCCGGGGCGCGTTTCCTGACTTTGAGGGCCAGGATCGCCGCCCCTAGCTCTGCCTCGGACACGGGAGGTATCGCCTCTGCGTCGCCTTCTGCCGGCACTCGGTGACGGCTTGGTGCTGCCATCCGCGGTGGGACCCACTCTTCCCGCTCAGGGAAGAGGGAACTGACCACTCGGCCCAGAAGCTGTGGCTCGAGGGTTCTGGTGAGGGGAGGCGCCCAGGGCCGGAGCTTCTGGCTCACGGTTTTGTACGGGCGCCCCCACGGATCTCGATCCAAGCTCTCGAGCCACTCCCTCCAGGCCTCCTCTTTGGCGGCTCTGATCGCCGAGTTGAGGGCCGCACGAGCGGCCCTATGTGCGGCGAGCAGTTCCTCTTCACGGGCGAGGTCCCTGACGGCCCTCCTGCGGCTGCGAGTGTACTGCCTATGGGCCGCGTGACTTGCGGCACGCAGCCCGGCAAGGTGGGGACGCCACCAGTACACTTGCCTCCGAGGGAGGGCTGGCCTCGCCCTCTGCATCGCCGCATCGCAGACGCGAGTCAGCTTCCCAGCGAGACTATCGCACCTCGCGTCCGCGTCTGGGCCACTTTCCGCTCCACCAGCAACCCAGCGCTCGACGATAGCCGCCTCTAGGGCCAGTTCCCGGTTCAGAGAACCGAGGCGCCACCGCGGACCTTCTCCAGCAAGGGGACGGGTGCCATCTCCTCCTCGGATGGCCGCTGAGCGAGAGACCACGTCGAACCGTATGTAACGATGGTCCGACGCGGTCTCCACATTCTTGACGACCCGCCAATTGCGAGTGCGGCCAGCCAGGGCAGGACTAGCAAACGACAGGTCTACTATCGAGCTGCCCTGGGGCCGCACAAGCGTGGGTACCGTCCCCCTGTTGAGCAGCACCAAGCCGTGAGACACCGCCCACTCCTCCAATATCTCCCCCCGGCCGTCGGTCCTCGGAGATCCCCACGCCCGTGAGTGGGCGTTGAAATCCCCGGCTACCACGACCGGAGTGGGGTGCGCGTCCGCCAACAGAGCCCCGACCTCCGTGAGCCACTGCTCGAACTCGGCGAGGCTTCTGTTGGGCGAGAAGTACACCCCAATCACTGCAGTGTCGCCCAGCGTGGCGAGGACGCACCCTCGGCCCCTCACTACTCTGCCGAGTTGGTGGGGGCCGGTTCGCTGGGCGACGATAGCCACCAAGCCGTCGCTGTCGCTGGCCCAGTTGGGGCCGGTGCGCACGTAATACGGCTCGGCGACTACCGCCACTGTCGTCTGCCACTGCGTCACGGTCTGGGCCAGTAGGTCCTGGGCCGCGGCGCAGTGGTTGACGTTGGCCTGCAGCACGGAGATTTGGAGAGCCATTAAATTTGGGCGGTGTCCATCTCCTCCTCATTGGACGGTGGCGACAGGGTCGTTGGGGTGGTCTTGGGTTCCACCCCCCCTGTCGCCTTGCATTTCGCCTGACCCCCCCTCTTGCGGGAGGCTGCCCGGCACTTCGCGGAGCCGAGTCTGTGGCCGGACGCCACACCTTCCGCTGCACAGACGGGACACTTGGGGTCCGCGGAGCAGGCGGCCGCCTTGTGGCCCTCCTGTCCGCATTGGAAGCAGAGTGCGCTGCGGTCGATCTTCGCAGCGCACTTTGCCCCCACGTGTCCCGGCTCCAGGCAGCGGAAGCACCGCGCCGGCCTTGGCTCCAGGGTGGTCAGCTTGACCGCTGACCACCCGACGACGATGCGGCGGCCGTCCGTTAACTTTTTGGCCGCCGCAACCGGACACCGCAGCCAGGCAGTGCCCTGTCGACCGGGTGGGCGATTGATGTCGCCCACCTTGATGGAGGCGACAGGGCAGCCTCCCTCTTCTGCCAGGATTTTGGCCACCGCCTCCTTAGATGCCGCATCGCCCAGGCCTGAGATGCGCAACTCTACGCACCTCTCCGGCCTGGCGATACGGACCTCCTCTCCCAGCACCTCTTCAAGCTTGGCCGCCAATTTATCGGCCTTGGTGGCCCTGTCAGCGCCACCTATCTCCAGGATCCTTCCCCCGGTCACGGCAGTGCGGAACCGGAGGCCGTCAATGCCGAGAGTCTTTATATCGATGGACCTCTCGGCATTGGCGATCACCTGGGAATAGGTGACCCCCTTCTCTACAGCGCCCGGCTGCAGTGTGAGGCACACTGCAGCGGTTGTCGGGGCGCGGAGTTTGCGACTCGCCTTCGCCTTCTTGGCGGGTGCCTTGACGCTCGGCGGTGCTGGGGTGGCCTTTTTCTTAGGCCGCGCCGCCACGGCGCTCCACGCCTCCTTCACAGGTGGCGGGGCGGCGGCGGGAGCCTGCGGGCGCGGCTGACGGGCAGCTTCGGCCTCCTTCGCCGCTGCACTCCGTTTCTTTGCCTTCTGCTTTTTCTTTTTCCCCTTGGGTTCCCCGTCCGACGGGACCGTCCCAGAGGGGCAGGGATCCGAATCCTTCTGCCCGTCTGCCGCGAGGGGCGAGAGGGGCGGAGCCTGAGGAGGCGCGGAAGGAGTGGGAAGAACGGCAGAAGACTCGGGCCTCCGGCTGGACTTGGAGGCCCTTTGTTCCGCAGCACGGGCAGCACCAGCGGCTCTGGCGGCGTTCCTCTCGTCCGCCTGGAGAGGCGGACGGATGCGCACCTCAGGCAGCAGGCGGTCCTGGAAGCCCGCGAGTCGCGCATCGATCATGAAGATCATCTCCTCGCGACTCATCTTCAGGGCCTTCATTTCCGCCCGTACGGCAGCAAGCTCTACCTGAAGGTTGGCGACCTCCTCGTTCGCAGTGCGGGCCTTGAGTTGGTGGGCGAGCTCCAAAATGGAGCTACAGGCCACCCTCAGGTCCCGCACATATTGCCCCTTGAGCTTGGAGCTCTTTGTGGCGATGGTTTGCACCACCGCCACTGCCGCCTCGATGGACACCGTCAGCTGATCTGCGCTGACGGGCTCGGAAGATTGTGTTTGGTCCGACGTCTGTATGGGAGTTTTACGGAGGTAAGACTCCCTTTGCTGTCGGACCTCTTCCGCCAGTTCCTTCTCGGCGCGGAGCTCCAGCTCCCGCTCCTTTGCCCTGTTCAAGTCGGCCTTGGCTTGCGCCAGGCCGACGTATTCCCCAGTTGTAGGTGGGCGACCTCTCTTCTTCACCTCCACTGGGCCGGAGCTGTCGGAGTTGAGGCGTTTCCGCCACAACCGACCCGGCGATGATGGGCGCGAGTCCGCGTCCACCATTGAGGCGTCACTTGACGCCGACGAGTCCCTGCTATATCGCGTCAGGGTGACGCGTGCCTCCTTCGTCACCAACGGGTGTGGTGACGGGGTTCGCAACTCCCCCTTGCAATCAGATGATCCGGTTGGCTTGCCAGTAGTCGTTTTTTTATTGGTATCAATTTCGTTTTCAATATTAGTTTTAGTTTCAGTATCCATAACTTAACCCACGAGTATGGGGGAAATGAAGTCCATCCGGGCGGTGCCCCCTGCACCCGGATAAGCCTATGTACTGTGGAGGTCGGCCGGTATCCACAGGTTTTATCGACTTAGCTGTCGGGTGTTATAGACTGTCCTTGTCATGGGCCGGCCAATTAAGGCAAGCCCTCCGGCCAACAGGTTCTCAGCATACCCTCTTGTAGCCACCAATCGGGTCGTTGCTGAGCCCCTGTTGGTTACGGAATGCGAGAGGGTGGCTAGCCCTCTCTCACAGACGGAGCTAGCACTCAAGTGCCAGCCCCTCTGACCTACTCGCTTTCCAATACGCCCTCTGCTAAAGCAGAGGGACGTTTGGAGTGCGGCACGACGGGTCACGCCCATCTCGGCAGCCTGAAATTCGGCTCCGATTTTCCCTTAGTCGCCTTTTACGACACCCACGGGATGAGATGGGGTGGAGCTATTCGGCGCCGGCTCCACACGGCAAAGGTTAGGTTTTTTTTTTTTTTTTTTTTTTACGTGGGGACTGCATTTACGCACTTCGCTCGCCCACCGCGGGGGCGATGGGTCCGCTTCGTGTGGGACTCCTGGCCTCCGGAAGGGGGGCCAGACTACCCACTAAACCCCACGTGTTCCTCTTCGCCTAGTGCCGAGCCGCGAGATACTCAATTTGGAGTGCTCACCGCGACCCGGCTAGGAGCGCCCTTGCAGGCTCGCCTCGGGGGGGGCCAGATCGTTGGGGCCCCCCTGACCTTAGAGTTGGTATGCGCCCCCGGAACAACAAGGGCGCATCCGCCACGTGGCTGGGGGCGGCAGGTCCCCCGACCCACCGCCCATGGCAACTCTCAGTCGGGGCCGCGGGCGAACACTTGACGCCGGCGACCCCTCGCTGGGGGCCTGCGGGGCGGGAGAGTGAGTCCAGCTCGCTCCCGCTCCCGCAGGGCCTCTCTCTTGGCCGTCATCACCTCGCTGGCAAACGAGGCGATGGCGGCCCAGCACCGGTCGCTGCCGGCCATGGCTTCCACGATGGCCGGCAGCGAGAGATCAGCGCCGATGACGCTCGTCAGGGCCGCTCTTTGCCCGTCCCATGCTTCGCACACGGCCCGGGTGTGATGGGCCGTGTCGGGGTCGCCGCTGGTGCAGTTGCGGCACCGGGGCTCCGATTCTACCCCCACAACTTCCCACAGGTACTTGGCGAAGCAGCCGTGACCCGTGAGAAGTTGGGTGAGGTGATACGTGGGAGCCCCATGACCCCCCTCCACAAACTGTCGCAGGACGGGCCGAGCGGCCCTAACGAACGCCGTCGGACTCCCTTCCATTCTGGCAGCCCACGTCCGGAAGAGATCGTCGCGAGCCTCCTGCCTCCAGCGCTCGATCTCCTCCGGAGGCGGGCATCCACCAGCTCGCCGAATCAGGGCGCCCTCCTCGTACACCCTTTTGAGGACGCCGGCCTCGAGATCCCAGGGGATACTGCCCGCCAGGACGCACGCCGTCTCGTAGGAGACGGTGCGGTACGCCCGTGCGGCCCTCTGCGCGATGGCCCGCTGCGGACGACGCAGCAGGGCAACGTTAGCCGGGCAGAGAGCCTCCGCCCAGATAGGCGCTCCGTAGAGCGCCTTAGAGCGCACCACACCGTCGTAGAGACGGCGGCAGGCAGACCCCGGTCCTCCTACGTTGGGGAGCAGCTGCGAGAGCATTCCGGCAAACGCTAGCACCTTCGGCGCCAGCTGCCGGAAATGTTCCGCAAACCCCCACCGACCGTCGAGAACCAGCCCCAGATACTTGAGGCTGCGGCCGACGGCGATGGAGGTGCCCCCCACCACGATCGTGGTGTCTCGAGGCGGCGTCTGCCGAGGCCCATGGAAGAAGAGGGCCTCGGACTTCTCGAGGGCGACATGGAGGCCCAGCGCACTGATTCGGCGCACCACTTGAGCGACGCCTGCCGTCGCTAGGACGGCGGCGTCGCGGAACGTGGGGCCCCGCGCGGTCACTAGGGTATCGTCGGCGTAACAAAGTACGCCGACTCCCCGAAGAGTAGCACCGCGCAGGACCCAGTCGTACCCGATGTTCCACAGGAGCGGCCCAAGTACCGACCCCTGTGGAACACCACACCTCATAGCCTTGCGGACCACTCCGTCTCGGCCCGAGTACGTGATGACCCGGTCCACGAAGTAGTCCGCAAGGATTCGCCTGAGGTACCACGGTACGTTGTGGTACCTCAGGGCCTCGGCGATTGTCTGCCAGGGGAGGGTGTTGAAGGCGTTGGCGATGTCGAGCGACACGGCCAACAACACCCCGCCCCCGGCGATCGCCTCATCGACGCTGCCCCGCAGTCGGGAAACGGCGTCAAGAGTCGACTTCCCGCGACGGAAGCCGAACTGACCGTCGCTGAGATCGGGCCCCGCCCCCTCCAGGTGCTTGACGAGACGCGCAGCGAGCACTCGCTCAAACATTTTGCACGTCTCGTCGAGCAGTACGATGGGGCGGTAGGCCGACGGTGCCTCGGCTGGGCGCCCGTGCTTCCTGATCAGCACGAGCCGTCCGGTCTTCCATCGTCGCGGGAATCTCCCCGACGCCACACACTCCGACATGAGGGACAGCGTCTCCTCCTCGAGTGCCGGCATCGCTAAGGCGACGACCTTCCCAGGGATGCCGTCCGGGCCCGGGGCGCGTTTCCTGACTTTGAGAGCCAGGATCGCCGCCCCTAGCTCGGCCTCGGACACGGGAGGTATCGCCTCTGCGTCGCCTTCTGCCGGCACTCGGTGACGGCTTGGTGCTGCCATCCGCGGTGGGACCCACTCTTCCCGCTCAGGGAAGAGGGAACTGACCACTCGGCCCAGAAGCTGTGGCTCGAGAGTTCTGGTGAGGGGAGGCGCCCAGGGCCGGAGCTTCTGGCTCACGGTTTTGTACGGGCGCCCCCACGGATCTCGATCCAGGCTCTCGAGCCACTCCCTCCAGGCCTCCTCTTTGGCGGCTCTGATCGCCGAGTTGAGGGCCGCACGAGCGGCCCTATGTGCGGCGAGCAGTTCCTCTTCACGGGCGAGGTCCCTGACGGCCCTCCTGCGGCTGCGAGTGTACTGCCTATGGGCCGCGTGACTTGCGGCACGCAGCCCGGCAAGGTGGGGACGCCACCAGTACACTTGCCTCCGAGGGAGGGCTGGCCTCGCCCTCTGCATCGCCGCATCGCAGACGCGAGTCAGCTTCCCAGCGAGACTATCGCACCTCGCGTCCGCGTCTGGGCCGCTTTCCGCTCCACCAGCAACCCAGCGCTCGACGATAGCCGCCTCTAGGGCCAGTTCCCGGTTCAGAGAACCGAGGCGCCACCGCGGACCTTCTCCAGCAAGGGGACGGTTGCCATCTCCTCCTCGGATGGCCGCTGAGCGAGAGACCACGTCGAACCGTATGTAACGATGGTCCGACGCGGTCTCCACATTCTTGACGACCCGCCAATTGCGAGTGCGGCCAGCCAGGGCAGGACTAGCAAACGACAGGTCTACTATCGAGCTGCCCTGGGGCCGCACAAGCGTGGGTACCGTCCCCCTGTTAAGCAGCACCAAGCCGTGAGACACCGCCCACTCCTCCAATATCTCCCCCCGGCCGTCGGTCCTCGGAGATCCCCACGCCCGTGAGTGGGCGTTGAAATCCCCGGCTACCACGACCGGAGTGGGGTGCGCGTCCGCCAACAGAGCCCCGACCTCCGTGAGCCACTGCTCGAACTCGGCGAGGCTTCTGTTGGGCGAGAAGTACACCCCAATCACTGCAGTGTCGCCCAGCGTGGCGAGGACGCACCCTCGGCCCCTCATTACTCTGTCGAGTTGGTGGGGGCCGGTTCGCTGGGCGACGATAGCCACCAAGCCGTCGCTGTCGCTGGCCCAGTTGGGGCCAGTGCGCACGTAATACGGCTCGGCGACTACCGCCACTGTCGTCTGCCACTGCGTCACGGTCTGGGCCAGTAGGTCCTGGGCCGTGGCGCAGTGGTTGACATTGGCCTGCAGCACGGAGATTTGGGGAGCCATTAAGTTTGGGCGGTGTCCATCTCCTCCTCATTGGACGGTGGCGACAGGGTCGTTGGGGTGGTCTTGGGTTCCACCCCCCCTGTCGCCTTGCGTTTCGCCTGACCCCCCCTCTTACGGGAGGCTGCCTGGCACTTCGCGGAGCCGAGTCTGTGGCCGGACGCCACACCTTCCGCCGCACAGACGGGACACTTGGGGTCCGCGGAGCAGGCGGCCGCCTTGTGGCCCTCCTGTCCGCATTGGAAGCAGAGTGCGCTGCGGTCGATCTTCGCAGCGCACTTTGCCCCCACGTGTCCCGGCTCCAGGCAGCGGAAGCACCGCGCCGGCCTTGGCTCCAGGGTGGTCAGCTTGACCGCTGACCACCCGACGACGATGCGGCGGCCGTCCGTTAACTTTTTGGCCGCCGCAACCGGACACCGCAGCCAGGCAGTGCCCTGTCGACCGGGTGGGCGATTGATGTCGCCCACCTTGATGGAGGCGACAGGGCAGCCTCCCTCTTCTGCCAGGATTTTGGCCACCGCCTCCTTAGTTGCCGCATCGCCCAGGCCTGAGATGCGCAACTCTACGCACCTCTCCGGCCTGGCAATACGGACCTCCTCTCCCAGCACCTCTTCAAGCTTGGCCGCCAATTTATCGGCCTTGGTGGCCCTGTCAGCGCCACCTATCTCCAGGATCCTTCCCCCGGTCACGGCAGTGCGGAACCGGAGGCCGTCAATGCCGAGAGTCTTTATATCGATGGACCTCTCGGCATTGGCGATCACCTGGGAATAGGTGACCCCCTTCTCTACAGCGCCCGGCTGCAGTGTGAGGCACACTGCAGCGGTTGTCGGGGCGCGGAGTTTGCGACTCGCCTTCGCCTTCTTCGGAGGCTTGGCGGGTGCCGTGACGCTCGGCGGTGCTGGGGTGGCCTTTTTCTTAGGCCGCGCCGCCACGGCGCTCCACGCCTCCTTCACAGGTGGCGGGGCGGCGGCGGGAGCCTGCGGGCGCGGCTGACGGGCAGCTTCGGCCTCCTTCGCCGCTGCACTCCGTTTCTTTGCCTTCTGCTTTTTCTTTTTCCCCTTGGGTTCCCCGTCCGACGGGACCGTCCCAGAGGGGCAGGGATCCGAATCCTTCTGCCCGTCTGCCGCGACGGGCGAGAGGGGCGGAGCCTGAGGAGGCGCGGAAGGAGTGGGAAGAACGGCAGAAGACTCGGGCCTCCGGCTGGACTTGGAGGCCCTTTGTTCCGCAGCACGGGCAGCACCAGCGGCTCTGGCGGCGTTCCTCTCGTCCGCCTGGAGAGGCGGACGGATGCGCACCTCAGGCAGCAGGCGGTCCTGGAAGCCCGCGAGTCGCGCATCGATCATGAAGATCATCTCCTCGCGACTCATCTTCAGGGCCTTCATTTCCGCCCGTACGGCAGCAAGCTCTACCTGAAGGTTGGCGACCTCCTCGTTAGCAGTGCGGGCCTTGAGTTGGTGGGCGAGCTCCAAAATGGAGCTACAGGCCACCCTCAGGTCCCGCACATATTGCCCCTTGAGCTTGGAGCTCTTTGTGGCGATGGTTTGCACCACCGCCACTGCCGCCTCGATGGACACCGTCAGCTGATGCAAAGGTTAGGTTAGGTTAGGTTAGGTTAGGTTAGGTTAGGTTAGGTTAGGTTAGGTTAGGTTAGGTTAGGTTAGGTTAGGTTAGGTTTTTTTTTTTTTTTTTTTTTTTTTTTTTTTTTTTTTTTTTTTTTTTCTTGTGTACCTAGCACCTCCAATGTCTATATTTTGGAGTCTTTCCTAGTCCTAGTCTTCCTGTCATACCAGTTCTCGCTTTAATGCTGCTCGTACTATCATTCCGCATACTAGTTCTTTCTGACATTCCTCATATTCATGCATACAGGTGGGAGTCCTGCTATTCTCACTACTACTGTGTATTGTCTTTTATTTATTTATTTATTTATTCATAGACAGGGTAAATAAGTAGACTCGGTTTTTTATTACATAATAGACTTATAGGCTAATAACTTAATCTTAAACAACAACAACTTGTTAGAACTTAATTTCTATACATATTTTTAAAAGTTTTACATTATTTTCTTATTTTACTTCTTCTTATTTATACTTTACTTAATATCTAATACATTATTTACTAAATTATCTTACTGTACTATTGTTACATGGTTTGTTTACATTTTTATGATCTACATGAATAACATCATATTATTTTGTGATCATGGGGATTATGTTACTTTATTCCTTTTATTTACGACTATTATTATATTTATACAGTATTTTAAAAATCTGTCTCTATATTTGCTGGTCATTATATAACTGAAGTTAGCTTGTGTGATTTTAATTTCTATCTCCTGTTCCAGGTCGTATCTTTGTTTGTCGAATGTGGGACATTCTGCTATTAGGTGGGGGACCGTTTCGCCTTTCGCCGGATCACAGATGCACGATGGACTCTCCTTACACTTGAATCGCGCCAAGTATTCGGAGAATCCACCGTGCCCCGTTAGTAATTGTGTTGTGTGTATGTTGGGTTCGAATTGGGCTGTGACTCTGTACGCATCCACCACATTTGGAAAAAACAGCTTCGTAATCGAAGCGGTTTCGCCAGAGGTGTATCTACGGTTCCATTCGTCAAGCGAATCCTTGCGGATTTTTCGCTTGACGAATGATACCGGACAACGATCGTAATGTGGCGCGCGTTTTGACTTTAGGGCCGCCTCCTTAGCCAGTAGATCAGCTCTCTCATTTCCCTCCATCCCCGCGTGAGCCTTGACCCAGAACAAATTGACTAATTTGTCTTTTTGAATACATATTTTCAAATTTCGTCTTGTCTCAATCGCAAGGGGATGGAGAGAACTGGGATTTTCGATCGTCTGAAGGGCTGCGGTTGAGTCGCTACAAATTGCAAAAGTTCTCGCTTTGTGAGTTAAAATTACCCTTGACGCCTCGCATATTGCCAGGAGTTCCGCCTGGTAAACTGTGCAATATGATGGCAAGCTAAGCTTGAGGGACTTGGTTTCTGCTCCATTACTCCAGAGAGATAATGCTGCACCCACCCGTCCCCCAATCTTGCTGCCATCCGTGAAGATCTGTACACTGTATCTATTATCAAGTTGTTCACCAGTTTCCAATTTTAGGAACTCCAGGCAAATATGTTCAGCTGGGTGTGGATTCTCCATGACAGAAGCCACTCGCTCGACCTCTCTCCCCCCAAGATCCGGCAGTGGGTATCCCCTCCTAGCCCTATACAGCATGGACGTTTCGCTTATGCGAAGGTCCAGAGGGAGTATCCTCGCCAGCACCATCGCTGAGTGGAGAGAGACCGTGCGATAGGCTTTACAGATTTTTTGAGCGAAACTGCGTTGTATGGAGTTGAGTTTCCTCCTAACCCCCTGTTTCTGAGCCGCGGGAGCCCATGTGTTGGATGCGTACAGAACCACTGGTTCCACCGCGGTTGTGTAAATGGTGTGTATTATTTCCGGGTGGAGGCCCCAGCTTGCCTTGGCCGCCCTACTCAGCTGTTTGTAGATATTAGTGGCTCTCTTGCAAACGTTGGCCACATGCGTATTAAAGGTCAGGCCGCTGTCAATCGTAAGACCCAGTATCTTGACTTCCTTGGATGCGTCTATGTCTATCCCACCCATGCTCAGACGCGGGGTGTCATATTTCAGTTTGCGAGTGATGGTCATCGCATTGGTTTTTTGTGGAGCAAACTTTAACTTATTCATTTCACCCCACGTCCGAACATGGTCGAGAGCGGCATTGGCACATCGTTCGATATCTGCAGCTGTACTGCCATGGAAGACCAGCACAATATCGTCAGCGAAAGCCTGTACGTAATCTCCCCTATTGTCGAGACTCTTGAGCAGTGGGTCTATGAGGAGGTTCCACAGGATTGGTCCGCCTATGGAGCCCTGGACGCACCCCTTTTCGGTGTTTATCGGGTGTTCCTTTCCTGCGTACCTAACATGTACCCGTCTATCTTCCAGGTAACTGTTTATGGTTCTGCGGAGACCTTCCGGGCATTCCTCCTCCACTAGCCTTAGTTTTATTGCAGGCCACCACGCGCTGTCGAAGGCGCCCTCTATATCCAGAGATACAAGTGTGACAATTAATTTTTCGTCCAGCTTTGATCGAATGTGTTGGACTAGGGTATAGAGGGCGTCTTCGCAGCTTCTTTGAGGCATAAACCCATATTGGTGGCTGCTTATGCGTGGATACAGATGATACCGGAGCCTAGTCATCACCATCTTCTCCAAGACTTTGCCCAGGACCGGCAATAGCCCTATGGGTCTGTAGGACTTTGGATGGGTATAATTGTCCTTGCCCGGTTTTTTCAGTGCTACTATTGTGGCCTCTTTCCATATTTTCGGAAAGTAGCCCAGTGACAGGCATTTGTTGGCGAGACTTAGGAACAGGGCTGGTTTATTTTTGATGGCATGGCCGCATATATCGGCGGTGAATCCGTCAGCTCCTGGGGCCTTTTTGGAGTTGAAGCTTTTAACCGCCATATTGAGTTCGCTGGAGGTAAACTCAGGTTCCTGGTGTTCTTCACTATGCCCTCCAGTCGTCCTCACCGCTCTGGTTCTTATATGAGCTTGTGCCGGCGTGTCTTTCTCCTTCAAGTCCGGGGGGTAAAAAGTCTCGGCCAGCAGTCTCGCCGATCCCTCTGCATCCAGCATTACCCCATCCTTCTGGAGTAGTTGGTCTTCCGCTCTCCTGGTGGTTCGGCCAATCACCCTGTATATGCCCTCCCACATCCCCTCCCTATCCTGTCTGCTGCAGAACTGCTTATAGCTGGTGATCTGGGCCTTCTTTGCCTCTGTTTCATACAGGTCCTTGCTTAACAGGTACTCACCCACGACACTGTCTCGGCGTACTGGCGCGGCGCATCTAATGCGTCGCCTTTTGGTGGTGACCTCCTTCTTCATCTTTGCCAACTTTTCGGACCACCATGGGACTCTCAACCTTTGACATCGGGTTTTCCCCGGTATTGCCGTCGCGCATGCGTTCCTTATGCTGGACGTATATATCTGGACCATTTCCTCCAATTTGTCAACCGTATTTATTGCATCAACTTGGGTCTCATTCAGTTGGTTTGTTTGGTGGTGTTGACTCAATTCTTTATGGAAGAGGTCCCAGTTGGCCTTCTTGGTGTTGTATGTCCTTGTAGTTCTTTGTATGTCCGTTCCTTTCGATCTACGCAGCGCGATAGAAAAGGTAATCCCATTGTGATCCGAACTAGTGAGGCCTTCTTCGACTCGCCAGTTTTGTACAATATCTAAAGTGTTGGCCGAGCATACGGTCACGTCTACGTGACTGTGATATCGCCGGTCGCCTCTGATGGTATCAAATGTCGGGGTGTCTCCCACGTTAAGCACCTGTAGACCCACCTCATCCAGCGCTTCCAGGAAGCACTCACCTCTGTCATCGGTGGATGCGCTTCCCCACCACGTGTTCCAGGCATTTGCATCTCCTCCCATGATAATTTTCCCCAGTTCTAAATTTCTTGCTATTGTCTTGATCCGATCAATGTAAGGACCCATTTGTCGTTCCGGTTCGAAGTAATAGGACACAGTTGTAATCTTCCAGGATTTAGTTGCAAGCCCCACCACCACGATGTTGTCGGTGGTGTATTTTGGGTATTGTATGACGTCTATATCTTCGTCAAAGACGGCGATCAGAGATTTAATAGTGCCCTCGCCGGGAGCGTAATTATGAAAGAGTCTTACTCCTGGGTAGCTCCTAGTACTTCGACCCGCAACGACGTAAGGTTCTTGGATCAATGCGACTGCTATTTTTCGGTTTTTTGCTTCCATCATTACTTCCTCCATTGCTAATTTCTTCCTCATAACATTTGCCTGAAACACGCGGTATACCGAGGTCCCCGCCTCCACCTTAGCAGTAAGCTACTGTGGATCTTGCCAGGGTCTCCCAGCGCCTTCGGATGGGGCACTCATCGCTAAAAGCGTTGTGGTCAGTTCGTGCCATCTTTGCTTTCTTGCAGTTCCTGCAATCGGGTACTTTTTCTACTTCCCATACTTCACATTTGATCTTAAGGTGCGGGCCCCCACAATGGCTGCAGGTGTCCACTTCCTCCGTGCAATACTTTCGCGTATGACCGTAGGCCAGGCATTTCGAGCACTGCACCAGTGGAGACTGGTCCATGACCCTGATTCTCTGCAGATTTATGTGCAATGTGCCCAACTCCGTTACACGTTTCCATATTATTGGGGCCACTGCCAGGACTATGTGGCATGAGAGGGGGTTTCTGGCTCTCTTCCTATATTTGATCTGAACTCGGTTATCCTCTTTGTCGAGGCCGCCAAAAACGCCCCGATTCTGGTTTCTGAGGGCCTTGAATACATCCTCGTCAGAGTTTGCGTTCAGAACGTCCCTCAGGACCACCAACGGGTCCTTATTCTTGACGTCCTCGACAATGAGGCGCCGGGTTTTGAGTCTCTCCCGCACCTTATCCCTATCATCCTTTGTAGGACATCCGATAATTATTTTGCGGTCCTTTGCCCGTCTCACTCTCTCCACTTTCACCCAGCCTTCTTTGGCATCAACCGCTTCACTCACTCTTTTGTATACGTCCTCTCCTGTCTCGGTCTCTACCTCTGAGGAAACAATCACAGAGTGGAGTGCTGACGTGTCCGGATGTTTGGCGGTTGGCGCTCCTGAGACGGCGCCTGCATAGGTGGTGTTTGCATGACTGTTATCTAGAGCTTGTCTTAACTCCTTCATCTGCTCTGCGTTCGCCATCAGGAGTTTTGTGTGCTCTTCAAGTTTGGTGGATAGTTCGTCGTTTTTGTGGACGGGCTGTACGCTGGCGATTTTGGTTTGATCGGTTTTGGACTCCCTTTCCATTTCCTTGACTAAAATGACCAGTCTATCGATCCACATAATCACTGAAGCCTTGATGTCCCTGTTCAAGTTCCTGGAGTCGTTAAGGTGTTTTTTAGCGTTGTTCGC
This sequence comes from Spilarctia lutea, assembly GCA_916048165.1. Lineage (NCBI taxonomy): Eukaryota > Metazoa > Arthropoda > Insecta > Lepidoptera > Erebidae > Spilarctia > Spilarctia lutea. Next base: position 20,024,855 of record OU696482.1, read on the forward strand.
GTACGACCTAGCTTCTATTACTCTGTCCTTGTGTCCAGTTGTCTTCTTGGGAATCAAGACTATTCCACTTGAAGTTTCAGGTGAACCGGTCGTCGAGGAACCAGGTGCCTTTGGGGATGTGGGTTTTTGCTGTTGGTCTATTTTGTCTTCAGGGGTCTCGGGGCTTTGTGGGAACTGGAGGGTCTTTCTAGTTGCTGTCATGGATGGCGGTTTGCGCATATCCTGCTCCCCCCTACTTTCCCTTGCTGGAGTTTTGGACATGTTGTTGTTGGTGGTGCGCGTCACTTGTTTTTTTTTTTTAAATTAAATAATTTGTCTGTCTGGGGTATGTAAAGGTACCTAACCAGAACAGCTGTAAACCGTATATAAAGTAAAGGGTAAAAATAAAAAGATAAGACAAGGTAGGCAGGTCGAACACAGTAAAACTCAGGTAACTTGAGTTTCTCGAAGCAAAGGTTGTGTAGTTTGTAAGTGAATGTGTGTGTTTTTGTTAGTTGTGAATGGGATGAATGTGTATGTATGAGCGTGTGTTGATGTATGTAGTGTGTTCTGTAAGAAGTGTATGTGTTTATCTGTGTGTGTGTGTGTGTGTATGTGCGTGTTGTACGGCTATGGAGCTTCAGTCCGCCACTTATAACAATATAAGTAGAGTTTTTGTCACAAAACAGCTTGTAGAGTCAAATAGTCAATACAATAATCGGTGTATATACTACACCCAGTTCGCGAGTAGTTTGACTACTACTTAGTCTACAATATCTGGCCAATAGGGGCCTTTATCTATATTTTATTTCTAAATTAAGCTTACTTGCTATTTTTCAAGATTACTATTATTAATCTATATAATTTTTCTTTTACAGGTCCAGATCAAGAAAGCCCGGGTTTTAGTCCACCAACTGAGTCTACTTTCACCAAAAAGTAAGTAAATTTGGTGACTCTACAAAAGTTTTAGAGAACGACTCTATGTAGAGCAGATTTAATAGTCTCTTTTGGTAGATCTCCTCGAGCCCTTTACTCCAACACCAAACACGGCACCACTAGCCCAAACGGTCTGGGAGTAAACCACGGTCAAAGTTTTGGGTTATTTTTGTAACCAGTCGAAACCAGGGTCTATTTTGTGGTTATCTCCTCTTCCGGCAGAGCTATCCGCCCGTGCGAGGGTTCCCCGTAAAGCGCTCGACGAGATCTATCGTTCTATGGTGTTTTCAGGAGCTGAAAATTTCAGGTCCTGAAAAGTCCCAATTCTAGTAGGTGTCGCTCAGGCTTCCTCCAAGGGTCCCTCTGTTGAAAACCCCGTCTTTCTAGGGCCACGCGTTCGGGAGATATACGCGGTCAAAACTTTCCAAGATGGCCGTTCGGCTGTCAAAGTCGATCTTTAAAGTCCCGTATCTCCCGAGTCCGTGGTCGTAGAGAGGCCGGATTTGTTTTGTTTGTGTTGGCCTGTCGTGCCCTAGTCCGCAAGCTTACTACCGGGGGTCCGAGTTTTTTGGACGTCAAATTGTCCAAAATTTTGGTCTATCCTGTAGAGGAGTGTGTCCCAATACTTAATCTGAAAACCGCAGGTTTCTGTCTCTAACGGTTTTTAATCTACAAGGGTTTAAATATTTCCAAAATGGCCGCCGAGCTGTCAAACCTCAACTTCAATCCCGAATAACTATGGATCCAGTGGTCGGAGAACACTGGGGTTTCGGATGTGCAGCTTGGCGGGATCTAGTCTGTTTTGTTATAGTGTTTTCAGGAGATAAACAATTTTTCTCCTGAAAATTACTGAAAAATATCTAGGACGATAGACCAAGTTTGGGCACACAGAACACAGAAAATCCCAACTTTCCAACCACAACGGCTTCAGAGCTATCGAATTTCGAAATCTGTAACCAGAAAAACCAAAATGGCGATTTTGTCGAAAACTTTTGTTTTTGATGATATCGGCCTGGTCTTTGGGCTTCGGTCAATGGATTTAGGGCTTATAAAGCCTATTCCGGTCGAAAAATAATTAATAAATGATTAATTTAGAATTTATTGATGAAAAACACAAAAAATTCAATAACTCCGGCACCACTAAAGATAAAAATATACAAAAAATTGCTAAAATTAGGTTAAATCGGGACGCACAATACTTAATATTTAAAACTATAATAAAAAAAATTTTTTGACTCTATTTTCTAATAAAATTTGAAAAAAATTGTTTTTTAATTACTATGCTCAAATTAAAAATCTAAAAATTTTCTTCTTGCTGTAAATGTGTAGCCGGAGCCAGCGCGCAAAAGATAGCAGTTCCAAAAATTCGCTAGAACTTCCGGTTTAGCTGCTATTCACCTCCGAAGTTGAGTTTTCAAAAGGTTATATAAATTAAACCAGTCGTGATAAAATTTTTCTCTTTTGAGAATTTATGTCAGTATAATAGTGTACTTCTACCTTCTAATTTTCAGGGGTCTCCGACAACTCCTTCACCGTTTTCAAAACCACGTGCCACCACGTGGTTTTTGTTTTTCTTCCTTTTGCGGAAAATTGGGAGTTTTCCGGATGAATTTCTATAGCCTCTTTTGTAAAGCTCAGCGAACACTATCCACAGACACTTTTTTCAAAACTGAAACTTCACTGGTCACTGTTTTATTAACGAAAGTTTGCACTTTTTTACAGGTTATAACC
>OU696482.1:20030000-20170318 GCA_916048165.1 Spilarctia lutea
TACCTTTTGTCTCATTCTCCGTTGCTAGGCAACGGAGCTTGAGACAAAAGTTTCGCCGCCATCTTTGCGCTAACACGAATCCACGTGTTATTAATCTATTTTTAATTTGTTTATATTACACAAATCTCTTTATTTAGCACTATATTTATTTACTTTCTGTTGTCTATTATTCCTTGTCGTTAATTATTTATATCTATTTTACTTATAATTCCATTTATTACGCCGTATTTGTACATTTAAATTTCCATACTAATATATTTTGTTTTAAAGCCTACTATTTTTGTCTTAGCAGCGAGTACTACTTATTTTTATATTTAATTTTTTCGCCTGTCACTTTTATCATAGCATTATTTGATTTCTTGGGACACTGTGTTTTTTGTTTCAGGTACCCTATCCAGGAACCTCCCACATCGTCCCAGGTATACCCAGGAAGACCAGGCCTCCACGACACGTTTTTATGTTTAGTATTATTGTTTTTGTGTGCGTGTTTTGTGTTCTGTACATGTGTGTTTCCTTCCACAGTTCACTCTTTCCTTTATAGCATTCTTTTAACAAATAATACATATTCTATAATATATATTTTTATTACATTCTTTTTTGTGAACTGCTTCAGTCTGTGTATGTATGTTTATTTAATGTAATCTAATGTTTATTGTTGTGTGCATGTTTAGATATCTTCCTATATTTTTAAAATATAATCTTTATATCTGTGTTTGTTTATGTGTGTCTTTGTGTAGTGTGTATCTGTGTGTTGGTGTGTCAGGGATACGCCGTGGTCTCCCTTGCCAAGTAGTCCCACTTAGCACGGGTATGACATTCGGCGCTGAAGGCGTTATGGCCGACGTCCCGCGACCCAGAGTGCGAGCAGTTGCAGCACCGCGGTACCGAACCCGCACTATAATCTGCGCAATCCTTGCGCAAGTGCGAGCCCCCGCAGTGACTACACCTGTCCGCACCCTCAGTGCAGAACTTACGGCCATGTCCGAATGCCAGGCACCTTGTACATTGGATGAGGGGCGATTGGTCCTCCACCCTGACCCTCTGTAGGCCCAGGTAGAGCACCCCCGCCTCCGTCATCCTCTGCCATATTTTTGGTCCCACCTGAAGGACGATGTGGGAGGTTCCCGGGTTGGTTAGGTTAGGTTTTTTTTTTTTTTTTTTTTTTTTTTTTTTTTTTTTAACGTGGGGACTGCATTTACGCACTTCGCTCGCCCACCGCGGGGGCGATGGGTCCGCTTCGTGTGGGACTCCTGGCCTCCGGAAGGGGGGCCAGACTACCCACTAAACCCCACGTGTTCCTCTTCGCCTAGTGCCGAGCCGCGAGATACTCAATTTGGAGTGCTCACCGCGACCCGGCTAGGAGCGCCCTTGCAGGCTCGCCTCGGGGGGGGCCAGATCGTTGGGGCCCCCCTGACCTTAGAGTTGGTATGCGCCCCCGGAACAACAAGGGCGCATCCGCCACGTGGCTGGGGGCGGCAGGTCCCCCGACCCACCGCCCATGGCAACTCTCAGTCGGGGCCGCGGGCGAACACTTGACGCCGGCGACCCCTCGCTGGGGGCCTGCGGGGCGGGAGAGTGAGCCCAGCTCGCTCCCGCTCCCGCAGGGCCTCTCTCTTGGCCGTCATCACCTCGCTGGCAAACGAGGCGATGGCGGCCCAGCACCGGTCGCTGCCGGCCATGGCTTCCACGATGGCCGGCAGCGAGAGATCAGCGCCGATGACGCTCGTCAGGGCCGATCTTTGCCCGTCCCATGCTTCGCACACGGCCCGGGTGTGATGGGCCGTGTCGGGGTCGCCGCTGGTGCAGTTGCGGCACCGGGGCTCCGATTCTACCCCCACAACTTCCCACAGGTACTTGGCGAAGCAGCCGTGACCCGTGAGAAGTTGGGTGAGGTGATACGTGGGAGCCCCATGACCCCCCTCCACAAACTGTCGCAGGACGGGCCGAGCGGCCCTAACGAACGCCGTCGGACTCCCTTCCATTCTGGCAGCCCACGTCCGGAAGAGATCGTCGCGAGCCTCCTGCCTCCAGCGCTCGATCTCCTCCGGAGGCGGGCATCCACCAGCTCGCCGAATCAGGGCGCCCTCCTCGTACACCCTTTTGAGGACGCCGGCCTCGAGATCCCAGGGGATACTGCCCGCCAGGACGCACGCCGTCTCGTAGGAGACGGTGCGGTACGCCCGTGCGGCCCTCTGCGCGATGGCCCGCTGCGGACGACGCAGCAGGGCAACGTTAGCCGGGCAGAGTGCCTCCGCCCAGATAGGCGCTCCGTAGAGCGCCTTAGAGCGCACCACACCGTCGTAGAGACGGCGGCAGGCAGACCCCGGTCCTCCTATGTTGGGGAGCAGCTGCGAGAGCATTCCGGCAAACGCTAGCACCTTCGGCGCCAGCTGCCGGAAATGTTCCGCAAACCCCCACCGACCGTCGAGTACCAGCCCCAGATACTTGAGGCTGCGGCCGACGGCGATGGAGGTGCCCCCCACCACGATCGTGGTGTCTCGAGGCGGCGTCTGCCGAGGCCCATGGAAGAAGAGGGCCTCGGACTTCTCGAGGGCGACATGGAGGCCCAGCGCACTGATTCGGCGCACCACTTGAGCGACGCCTGCCGTCGCTAGGACGGCGGCGTCGCGGAACGTGGGGCCCCGCGCGGTCACTAGGGTATCGTCGGCGTAACAAAGTACGCCGACTCCCCGGAGAGTAGCACCGCGCAGGACCCAGTCGTACCCGATGTTCCACAGGAGTGGCCCAAGTACCGACCCCTGTGGAACACCACACCTCATAGCCTTGCGGACCACTCCGTCTCGGCCCGAGTACGTGATGACCCGGTCCACGAAGTAGTTCGCAAGGATTCGCCTGAGGTACCACGGTACGTTGTGGTACCTCAGGGCCTCGGCGATTGTCTGCCAGGGGAGGGTGTTGAAGGCGTTGGCGATGTCGAGCGACACGGCCAACAACACCCCGCCCCCGGCGATCGCCTCATCGACGCTGCCCCGCAGTCGGGAAACGGCGTCAAGAGTCGACTTCCCGCGACGGAAGCCGAACTGACCGTCGCTGAGATCGGGCCCCGCCCCCTCCAGGTGCTTGACGAGACGCGCAGCGAGCACTCGCTCAAACATTTTGCACGTCTCGTCGAGCAGTACGATGGGGCGGTAGGCCGACGGTGCCTCAGCTGGACGCCCGTGCTTTCTAATCAGCACGAGCCGTCCGGTCTTCCATCGCCGCGGGAATCTCCCCGACGCCAAACACTCCGACATGAGGGACAGCGTCTCCTCCTCGAGTGCCGGCATCGCTAAGGCGACGACCTTCCCAGGGATGCCGTCCGGGCCCGGGGCGCGTTTCCTGACTTTGAGGGCCAGGATCGCCGCCCCTAGCTCGGCCTCGGACACGGGAGGTATCGCCTCTGCGTCGCCTTCTGCCGGCACTCGGTGACGGCTTGGCGCTGTCATCCGCGGTGGGACCCACTCTTCCCGCTCAGGGAAGAGGGAACTGACCACTCGGCCCAGAAGCTGTGGCTCGAGAGTTCTGGTGAGGGGAGGCGCCCAGGGCCGGAGCTTCTGGCTCACGGTTTTGTACGGGCGCCCCCACGGATCTCGATCCAGGCTCTCGAGCCACTCCCTCCAGGCCTCCTCTTTGGCGGCTCTGATCGCCGAGTTGAGGGCCGCACGAGCGGCCCTATGTGCGGCGAGCAGTTCCTCTTCACGGGCGAGGTCCCTGACGGCCCTCCTGCGGCTGCGAGTGTACTGCCTATGGGCCGCGTGACTTGCGGCACGCAGCCCGGCAAGGTGGGGACGCCACCAGTACACTTGCCTCCGAGGGAGGGCTGGCCTCGCCCTCTGCATCGCCGCATCGCAGACGCGAGTCAGCTTCCCAGCGAGACTATCGCACCTCGCGTCCGCGTCTGGGCCGCTTTCCGCTCCACCAGCAACCCAGCGCTCGACGATAGCCGCCTCTAGGGCCAGTTCCCGGTTCAGAGAACCGAGGCGCCACCGCGGACCTTCTCCAGCAAGGGGACGGTTGCCATCTCCTCCTCGGATGGCCGCTGAGCGAGAGACCACGTCGAACCGTATGTAACGATGGTCCGACGCGGTCTCCACATTCTTGACGACCCGCCAATTGCGAGTGCGGCCAGCCAGGGCAGGACTAGCAAACGACAGGTCTACTATCGAGCTGCCCTGGGGCCGCACAAGCGTGGGTACCGTCCCCCTGTTAAGCAGCACCAAGCCGTGAGACACCGCCCACTCCTCCAATATCTCCCCCCGGCCGTCGGTCCTCGGAGATCCCCACGCCCGTGAGTGGGCGTTGAAATCCCCGGCTACCACGACCGGAGTGGGGTGCGCGTCCGCCAACAGAGCCCCGACCTCCGTGAGCCACTGCTCGAACTCGGCGAGGCTTCTGTTGGGCGAGAAGTACACCCCAATCACTGCAGTGTCGCCCAGCGTGGCGAGGACGCACCCTCGGCCCCTCACTACTCTGTCGAGTTGGTGGGGGCCGGTTCGCTGGGCGACGATAGCCACCAAGCCGTCGCTGTCGCTGGCCCAGTTGGGGCCAGTGCGCACGTAATACGGCTCGGCGACTACCGCCACTGTCGTCTGCCACTGCGTCACGGTCTGGGCCAGTAGGTCCTGGGCCGTGGCGCAGTGGTTGACATTGGCCTGCAGCACGGAGATTTGGGGAGCCATTAAGTTTGGGCGGTGTCCATCTCCTCCTCATTGGACGGTGGCGACAGGGTCGTTGGGGTGGTCTTGGGTTCCACCCCCCCTGTCGCCTTGCGTTTCGCCTGACCCCCCCTCTTACGGGAGGCTGCCTGGCACTTCGCGGAGCCGAGTCTGTGGCCGGACGCCACACCTTCCGCCGCACAGACGGGACACTTGGGGTCCGCGGAGCAGGCGGCCGCCTTGTGGCCCTCCTGTCCGCATTGGAAGCAGAGTGCGCTGCGTTCGATCTTCGCAGCGCACTTTGCCCCCACGTGTCCCGGCTCCAGGCAGCGGAAGCACCGCGCCGGCCTTGGCTCCAGGGTGGTCAGCTTGACCGCTGACCACCCGACGACGATGCGGCGGCCGTCCGTTAACTTTTTGGCCGCCGCAACCGGACACCGCAGCCAGGCAGTGCCCTGTCGACCGGGTGGGCGATTGATGTCGCCCACCTTGATGGAGGCGACAGGGCAGCCTCCCTCTTCTGCCAGGATTTTGGCCACCGCCTCCTTAGTTGCCGCATCGCCCAGGCCTGAGATGCGCAACTCTACGCACCTCTCCGGCCTGGCAATACGGACCTCCTCTCCCAGCACCTCTTCAAGCTTGGCCGCCAATTTATCGGCCTTGGTGGCCCTGTCAGCGCCACCTATCTCCAGGATCCTTCCCCCGGTCACGGCAGTGCGGAACCGGAGGCCGTCAATGCCGAGAGTCTTTATATCGATGGACCTCTCGGCATTGGCGATCACCTGGGAATAGGTGACCCCCTTCTCTACAGCGCCCGGCTGCAGTGTGAGGCACACTGCAGCGGTTGTCGGGGCGCGGAGTTTGCGACTCGCCTTCGCCTTCTTCGGAGGCTTGGCGGGTGCCTTGACGCTCGGCGGTGCTGGGGTGGCCTTTTTCTTAGGCCGCGCCGCCACGGCGCTCCACGCCTCCTTCACAGGTGGCGGGGCGGCGGCGGGAGCCTGCGGGCGCGGCTGACGGGCAGCTTCGGCCTCCTTCGCCGCTGCACTCCGTTTCTTTGCCTTCTGCTTTTTCTTTTTCCCCTTGGGTTCCCCGTCCGACGGGACCGTCCCAGAGGGGCAGGGATCCGAATCCTTCTGCCCGTCTGCCGCGACGGGCGAGAGGGGCGGAGCCTGAGGAGGCGCGGAAGGAGTGGGAAGAACGGCAGAAGACTCGGGCCTCCGGCTGGACTTGGAGGCCCTTTGTTCCGCAGCACGGGCAGCACCAGCGGCTCTGGCGGCGTTCCTCTCGTCCGCCTGGAGAGGCGGACGGATGCGCACCTCAGGCAGCAGGCGGTCCTGGAAGCCCGCGAGTCGCGCATCGATCATGAAGATCATCTCCTCGCGACTCATCTTCAGGGCCTTCATTTCCGCCCGTACGGCAGCAAGCTCTACCTGAAGGTTGGCGACCTCCTCGTTAGCAGTGCGGGCCTTGAGTTGGTGGGCGAGCTCCAAAATGGAGCTACAGGCCACCCTCAGGTCCCGCACATATTGCCCCTTGAGCTTGGAGCTCTTTGTGGCGATGGTTTGCACCACCGCCACTGCCGCCTCGATGGACACCGTCAGCTGATCTGCGCTGACGGGCTCGGAAGATTGTGTTTGGTCCGACGTCTGTATGGGAGTTTTACGGAGGTAAGACTCCCTTTGCTGTCGGACCTCTTCCGCCAGTTCCTTCTCGGCGCGGAGCTCCAGCTCCCGCTCCTTTGCCCTGTTCAAGTCGGCCTTGGCTTGCGCCAGGCCGACGTATTCCCCAGTTGTAGGTGGGCGACCTCTCTTCTTCACCTCCACTGGGCCGGAGCTGTCGGAGTTGAGGCGTTTCCGCCACAACCGACCCGGCGATGATGGGCGCGAGTCCGCGTCCACCATTGAGGCGTCACTTGACGCCGACGAGTCCCTGCTATATCGCGTCAGGGTGACGCGTGCCTCCTTCGTCACCAACGGGTGTGGTGACGGGGTTCGCAACTCCCCCTTGCAATCAGATGATCCGGTTGGCTTGCCAGTAGTCGTTTTTTTATTGGTATCAATTTCGTTTTCAATATTAGTTTTAGTTTCAGTATCCATAACTTAACCCACGAGTATGGGGGAAATGAAGTCCATCCGGGCGGTGCCCCCTGCACCCGGATAAGCCTATGTACTGTGGAGGTCGGCCGGTATCCACAGGTTTTATCGACTTAGCTGTCGGGTGTTATAGACTGTCCTTGTCATGGGCCGGCCAATTAAGGCAAGCCCTCCGGCCAACAGGTTCTCAGCATACCCTCTTGTAGCCACCAATCGGGTCGTTGCTGAGCCCCTGTTGGTTACGGAATGCGAGAGGGTGGCTAGCCCTCTCTCACAGACGGAGCTAGCACTCAAGTGCCAGCCCCTCTGACCTACTCGCTTTCCAATACGCCCTCTGCTAAAGCAGAGGGACGTTTGGAGTGCGGCACGACGGGTCACGCCCATCTCGGCAGCCTGAAATTCGGCTCCGATTTTCCCTTAGTCGCCTTTTACGACACCCACGGGAGGAGATGGGGTGGAGCTATTCTATGCCGGCTCCACACGGCCAAGGTTAGGTTAGGTTTTTTTTTTTTTTTTTTTTTTACGTGGGGACTGCATTTACGCACTTCGCTCGCCCACCGCGGGGGCGATGGGTCCGCTTCGTGTGGGACTCCTGGCCTCCGGAAGGGGGGCCAGACTACCCACTAAACCCCACGTGTTCCTCTTCGCCTAGTGCCGAGCCGCGAGATACTCAATTTGGAGTGCTCACCGCGACCCGGCTAGGAGCGCCCTTGCAGGCTCGCCTCGGGGGGGGCCAGATCGTTGGGGCCCCCCTGACCTTAGAGTTGGTATGCGCCCCCGGAACAACAAGGGCGCATCCGCCACGTGGCTGGGGGCGGCAGGTCCCCCGACCCACCGCCCATGGCAACTCTCAGTCGGGGCCGCGGGCGAACACTTGACGCCGGCGACCCCTCGCTGGGGGCCTGCGGGGCGGGAGAGTGAGCCCAGCTCGCTCCCGCTCCCGCAGGGCCTCTCTCTTGGCCGTCATCACCTCGCTGGCAAACGAGGCGATGGCGGCCCAGCACCGGTCGCTGCCGGCCATGGCTTCCACGATGGCCGGCAGCGAGAGATCAGCGCCGATGACGCTCGTCAGGGCCGCTCTTTGCCCGTCCCATGCTTCGCACACGGCCCGGGTGTGATGGGCCGTGTCGGGGTCGCCGCTGGTGCAGTTGCGGCACCGGGGCTCCGATTCTACCCCCACAACTTCCCACAGGTACTTGGCGAAGCAGCCGTGACCCGTGAGAAGTTGGGTGAGGTGATACGTGGGAGCCCCATGACCCCCCTCCACAAACTGTCGCAGGACGGGCCGAGCGGCCCTAACGAACGCCGTCGGACTCCCTTCCATTCTGGCAGCCCACGTCCGGAAGAGATCGTCGCGAGCCTCCTGCCTCCAGCGCTCGATCTCCTCCGGAGGCGGGCAAAGGTTAGGTTAGGTTAGGTTAGGTTAGGTTAGGTTAGGTTAGGTTAGGTTAGGTTAGGTTAGGTTAGGTTAGGTTAGGTTAGGTTAGGTTTTTTTTTTTTTTTTTTTTTAACGTGAGGACTGCGTTTAGGCACTTCGCTCGCCCACCGCGGGGACGATGGGTCCGCTTCGTGTGGGACTCCTTACCCCCAGAGAGGGGGCCAGACTACCCACTAAACCTCACGTGTTCCTCTTCGTCCATTGCCGAGCCGCGGGATACTCAATTTGGAGAGCTCACCGCGACTCGGCTAGGAGCGCCCTTGCAGGCTCGCCTCGGGGGGCCGATCTTAGGGCCCCCCTCACTTTCGAGTTGGTCTGCGCCCCCGGAACAACAGACAGGCGCATTCCGCCACGTGGCCGGGGACGGCGGGTCCCCCACCCACCGCCCGTGGCAACTCTCAGTCGGGGCCGCGGGCGACTCCCTGTCGCCTACGACCCCTCGAGGGGGGGCCAGATCGCTCCAGCCCCCCACTCCATCGTGCGCCCCCCATACCAACATGGGGGGCACACTGCCGCTCCGCCAAGGGCAGCAGGTCCCCCGACCCGCCGCCTGTGGCCACTCACGATCGGGGCCGCGGGCGTTCGTTGTCCGCCGACGGCCCCCCGCCGGGGGGCCCGCAGGGCGGGAGAGCGAGCGAGGCAAGGTCGATCCTGTTGTTCCGGCAGGAGACCGAGCCAGGCATGGTCGATCCGGCCCCGCAGGCCTCTCTCTTGTCCGCCATCACCTCAGCCTCGCCACACCCAGCAAGAGAGGCGACGGCGGCCCAGCTACTATCCCTTAGTCGCCTCTTACGACACCCACGGGAGGAGATGGGGTGGAGCTATTCTATGCCGGCTCCACACGGCAGGTTAGGTTAGGTTAGGTTAGGTTAGGTTAGGTTAGGTTAGGTTAGGTTAGGTTAGGTTAGGTTAGGTTTTTTTTTTTTTTTTTTTTTTTTTTTTTTTTTTTTTTTTTTTTTTTTTTTTTTGCAGGCACCCGCCATCGCAGGGTGTTGCTGCCTTCTATTCCTGTGACTCATGTAAGTGTCACAGATCGTTTTCTACCAATAATATCAAGTACAGTAACAAATTATGCCGTCGACCCTGATGGGGTCCTAATCTATTTTGTTTACACAAACATTTTCCACAGGCTGCTCATGGACATTCCGAGCCAGCGTGTGTCTTAAAATTGAGAAATCTAACTTTACATTATCTAACAAGCTGTCATTGCACATTCCAGACCAGCTTGTTCCTAGTCTATTACGTTTTTAGTTTTATACAGTTTTACTTATACAACTATAAAATTTAATCCTATTTAATTCCTTAGCTTATACATTTTAATCTTAGTCTACGACGGTCCAGTTGACATCCATCAGTTTGTCCTACTATCTAATTTATTGTACTCTTATTTGGCACTCTTAACGTGCATTACATACTTACACTAGTTACATTATATTATCTTAAATACTATAGTGCCTTAACTTTGGTAGCCATCATATAACATAGGTTAGGTTAGGTTAGGTTAGGTTAGGTTAGGTTTTTTTTTTTTTTTTTTTTTTTTTTTTTTTTTTTTTTTTTTTTTTTTTGCAGGCACCCGCCATCGCAGGGTGTTGCTGCCTTCTATTCCTGTGACTCATGTAAGTGTCACAGATCGTTTTCTACCAATAATATCAAGTACAGTAACAAATTATGCCGTCGACCCTGATGGGGTCCTAATCTATTTTGTTTACACAAACATTTTCCACAGGCTGCTCATGGACATTCCGAGCCAGCGTGTGTCTTAAAATTGAGAAATCTAACTTTACATTATCTAACAAGCTGTCATTGCACATTCCAGACCAGCTTGTTCCTAGTCTATTACGTTTTTAGTTTTATACAGTTTTACTTATACAACTATAAAATTTAATCCTATTTAATTCCTTAGCTTATACATTTTAATCTTAGTCTACGACGGTCCAGTTGACATCCATCAGTTTGTCCTACTATCTAATTTATTGTACTCTTATTTGGCACTCTTAACGTGCATTACATACTTACACTAGTTACATTATATTATCTTAAATACTATAGTGCCTTAACTTTGGTAGCCATCATATAACATACTATATATAATCTACCAAATGCTTAATTTACTTATTTCTATTGTTTACGCTTTTTATTACTTTATTACAAAATTCTATAAAATAACTATTGCTAAACTTATCCTCTAATATCTTAGCTAGGTTTTCTTTGCACATTTTCATATCTAGTTGCTGCTCCAAATCATACCTTATTTTGGCATGAATCGGGCATTCCAAAAGTATATGGGCTACGCTTTCCTCCGTACTCGGGTCGCATGCGCACGCTGGGCTATCTCTGCATCGGAAACGGTGCAGATACTGGGAAAAACCCCCGTGCCCGGTGAGCACCTGCGTTAGTTTGGGTGTTATTTTAATGCGCCTAACTATCTGGTAGGCTTTTACCGCGTCGGGAAGAAACACTTTCGTGACGGAGGCTGTTTCGCCTAACTGGAACCTCCGGTTCCATTCGTCCAGGGTATCCTTGCGGATACCCCTCTTGACGAACGAGATCGGGCACCGATCATAGTCAGGCCTCCTCCGGCACGAAAGTGCTGCCTCCTTTGCGAGGAAGTCCGCGCGTTCGTTCCCTACGTGACCGGCATGTGCTTTGATAAAATATAAGTCAACAGTTTTATTCGTACCAAAAGCTACCCTGAGGTTCGCGCGCGTTCTCACCGCAAGCGGATGGAGTACCCCATGGTTGACTATCGTATCCAAAGCAGATCTAGAGTCACTGAAGATTCCGTACGAGCGCTCGTTACACTTCAGTATCTCATCCGTCGCCCTGCATATGGCGAGGAGTTCCGCCTGGTACACCGTACAGTACGCGGACAGTCCAAGCTTGACAGCTTTGATTTCGGCGCCGCCCCTCCAGATGGATAAGGACGCCCCAACCTTACCGTCAATCTTACTGCCGTCGGTGTATATACGCACCGTCTGCACGGTGCACCTTTCTAAATCGGCTTGAGTTGTCAAGCAGGTGAAACTCATCGCCATATGCTTGGACGGGTGAGGGACCTCCGTGAACTGAGCGAGGCGTTCGACCTCCCGGTCTCCTAGTACTAGCCCGGACGACCCTCTCCTTGCCTCGTACAGTGCGGCTGCTTCCTGTATTCTAAGGTCGAGAGGTAGTATCCCGGCCAGTACTAGCGCCGAGTTCAGAGATACCGTGCGATAAGCGCCGCACATCTTCTGGGCGAAGCCTCTTTGAATACCGTTCAGTGCTTTCTGTACTCCCAACTTTTTCGCGGCAGGTGCCCACGCGCTCGCGACGTACGTAATTACGGGTTCAACGGCTGCTGTATAAATGGTCCTAATGACCTCTGTGTGTAGGCCCCAGCTGACCTTTGCCGCTCGCGAGAGTTGCTTGTAAATGTCGGCGGCTTTTTTGCACACGTTTGCAACGTGCATATTAAAGGTCAACTTATGGTCGATGGTAAGACCTAAAATTTTTACGCTATCTGACATATCAATGCAGACCCCCCCCATGCTCAGTCGTGGTGTATCGTATTTAAGTTTCCGGGTTATTAACATTGCACAGGTTTTGTGCGGGGCGAAACGCAGTTTATTAAGTATACCCCACTCCTGAACATATGAGAGTGCCGCATTGGCGTGCTGTGAGATCTCCTGAGCCGTATCCCCCACAAAGACAAGGACGACGTCGTCCGCGTAGGCCTGACAAAATATGTTCCGTCGTTCCAGTTCCTGTAATAGTGGGTCGAGGAGCAAGTTCCAGAGCATCGGCCCGCTTATAGATCCCTGGACGCAACCTTTCTGGGTGTCTCTCGTGTGTACCTCCCCAGCGTACCTTATGCTGACTCTTCTGCTGTCGAGATAGCTGCTCAGTAGCCTCCTTATATTGACCGGACACTTTTCCTCAGCCAGTCTGACCTTGATAGCCGGCCACCATGCGCTATCGAAGGCCCCCTCTATATCCAGTGAGACTAGGGTTACGAGCTTTTTCAGCTCTATGTTAGCCCTGATATGGTTCACTAGGTTATAGAGGGCGTCCTCGGTGCTCCTCTGGGGCATAAAGCCGTACTGGCGAGTACTAATCCGCGGTACTAGGTGCCACCTGATCCTTGCTACTATCATCTTCTCCAGGATCTTCCCCAAGACTGGCAGCAGACCGATAGGTCTATAGGCCTTGGGGTTCTGATAATCGTCCTTGCCCGGTTTTCTCAATACCACTACTGTGGCTTCCTTCCAGATGTCCGGGAAATGGCCTATTTCAAGGCATTTGTTGTATAGGGCAAGGAACACGTCCAGATCCTGGGAGATCGCTCGACAGCAAATGTCCGCTGTGAAGCCGTCCGCTCCTGGAGCCTTCTTCGGGTTGAAACTCACCATCGCGGTCCGTAGCTCGTGTTTGGTAAACAGCGGATCAATGAGGTCATCATGACCCGGGGCGTTTATGTCTCGTGCTAATTTTCTAATATGGCGATGGTGTACATTATCCGTCTCTGCGGCATCCATGGGGAAAAACGTTGCAGCTAGTAAGGCCGCTGACTCTTTTGGGTTCAGGTACACACCGTCCTTTCTTAGCGGCAGGTCCTCCTGCCGCTTAGCGGTCTTACCGATGACTCTATATATACCGTCCCATACGGTTTCTCTGTCTTGTTTTTGACAGAATTTTTTCCAGCTGTCAATTTGGGCTTTCTTGGCTTCGCACTCATAGTTTTCTTTTGCCTGCAGGTATTGACTGACAACTTTTTCTATACGATCCGTTGCTGCTCGTTTAATACGACGCTTTTTGGTGACCATGAGTTTTTTCAGTTGGGCTAGCTCTTTCGACCACCATGGCATCGAGAGTTTTGTAGTTGTTGCCTTCTGTGGCATGCTCTCGTTACACGCTGTTGTTATTTGGATTGTTAGGGCTTCAGTCAGTGCATCCAGTTGGGATGGAATTTGGACTCTACCTATATTTTCCGGTGTAATATTATTTTCCGAGTGCAATTGTTGAAGTTTAGTATTAAATTTCTCCCAATTTGCCTTTTTGGTATTGTACAGGCGAGTCGTACGCTGGATGCACATCCCTTTCTCCTTGCGTAATTGCAGTGAGAGTGTGATAGTGTTGTGGTCTGAGCTGATCATCCCTTCATCTAGTTGCCAGTCAGTTATGTATGGTATTAAATTGGTGGAACAGGTTGTGATGTCCACATGGCTGGTGAACCTTCGGTTTCCCCGTATTGTGTCGAAGGTTGGTGTATCGCCCCTATTGAGTACCTGCAGGTTGGACTCTTCCAGGGTCCCGGACAGTTCTATTCCCCTGTGGTCGTTCATGGTGCTTCCCCACCAGGTGTTCTTCGCATTGGCATCGCCTCCAATGAGCAGTCTCTTTGGGCCCGCCTTGGCTACCACTCTTTGTATGTGTTCCAGGTATGGCTCTATCGGCTGGTCGGGTTCGAAGTACAAAGAGGCTACTGCTATCTCCCATGCTTTGGTTCGGATCCTCACCACAGCGATGTTATTTGTGGTGAGTTCTGGGCACTGTATAACGTCAAGGTAGGGATCGAAAACCACGACCGCTGCCTTTACAGTCCCGCTTCCATCGTCCTCGCACTGGTAGATACGCGTTCCTCGGTAGCTCTTCATCCTTCGAATCCCACCCACATAGGGCTCCTGGACTAGAGCGAATGCTATTCTTCTCTTGGTAGCTTCAATCATAAGCTCTTGTGTTGCTAACTCCTTTCGTTGGAGATTGGCTTGGGCGACTGCGTAACTACTGATGAGGTTGCCTGCCCTATTGTTGCTGACCAGTTCGCCCTTAGCAGTATGCGACCCTTGCCCTGGCAAGAGCCTCCCATCTTCTGCGCACGGGGCATTCATCGCTGAACGCGTTGTGTTCCGTGTTTGGACTCTTAGCATGGGCGCAGTTGACACACGACGGGACTGCTCCTGAGAGCAGGTCTGCACATTGCGCTCGTACGTGAGGTCCCCCACAATGGCTGCACCTTTCTACCGCTTCCTTACAGTATCTCTTGCCGTGTCCATAGCCTAAACAGCATGTACACTGCACAAGAGGGGATTGATCTTCGACCCTAATACGCTGAATGTCAATATGTAAGGTTGTCCTTTCCAGGACTCTGTTCCACAGTTGCGGTGATACACATATCACCACGTGGTGCGTGTGGGGGTTTCTACTTCTCCTTTTGAATTTAACCTCGATTCTGTCATCTTCTTTCTTGAGGTTGTGGAAGAGGTCGCTATTTTGTTTTCTTATAGCGTTTACAATGTCGTCATCGGTGTTGTACTTCAGTACTTCCTTTAAGACGAGCAACGGATCTTTATTTATAACCTCTTCCACTATTAGGCTTTTGTCTGAACTGGTCAGTCTTTCCTTTATCTTGTCCCTCTCCTTCTCCGTCCTGCAACCCACTATTACTTTGCGGTTTTTGGCCTTTCTGACTCGGTCTACTGTGACCCATCCGTCTTTTGCGTTCACAGCCTCTCTAATTTTGCCCAGCACTTCCTCTCCTGTTTCGGTCGAATCTTTTGACGCTATAACTATTGAGTGTAGCGTCTGTTCTTGGGGCTGCTTCTTTGTTGTTTTTGGTGCTACACTGGCGTTTGTGTTTCTAAGTGGTTCTCGCGCTTGATCTTCGAGCGCCTTCTGTAAGTTTTTAACATGCTCTGTGTTATTCTGTAGAACCTTCATATGTTCCGCTAAAAGACTTGTCAGTTGGCCGTTCGGTTCGTTCGACTTCTCCGTCTGTGATTCGACAGCAATAGTGTCACCCGTTGGTTTAGTTCTCCCAAGCTCCCCCTCTTTGACTAGCTCATAGAGGCGATCGATAGCGGTTATCACACCCGTGTTGATGTCCGTTCTCAGGTTCCTCGATTGCCCAAGAAGTGACTTAGCTTTGACGAGGATAACCCTAGCTTCCGCGGCTCTGTTTGCGTACTTTGGTTTGGGCATCGTTGGTGATTTTGTTTGAGCCTCGACAGAGGGTCTCCGTTTTTGTGTTTTGTTATCTAGGGGTGCTGGTTTGCTCTTTGTCTTAACATTAGTAGGTAGAGCCTTCTTGCTTGGTGACTTGGTAGGAGTGGGTAGTTTTCCCGCCACTATCCCTGACTCCCATTCACCGACGCTACGTCTCACACTCGTGTTGTTGGTCGGTGAGTTCGAGGGTCCAGCTCTGTTGTCCCCTTGTCTGTCGGCTCTGGGAGATGAGTCCATCGTTTTCTCAATTGGTGTTCTAATTCCAGACATCACGGTCACAGGATTTGTCTCAGTTCTTTCGTGTGTTGTAAAGGACACAACGAAAGTGTCAATTTAAAATACGAAGATTAAAAAAATTTTAGGTCAGTAAAAAGTAAATAAAACGGTAGTTTTATTAAGTCTTAACCTACTAGATGCTGCGCGTATCGGTCAAAAGACACAGTGCACCGCGTAAATATAGTTAATAATAAAATTTAAAGAAAAATAAAGATAAAATTGCACGAACAAATGAAAGTGTAAAAGTTTAAAAAATGTGCGAAGAAATAACAATTTAAAAGTATTAATCTATATGTTTTTTCTGTTTCAGGTCCAGATCAAGAAAGCCCGGGTTGCCGTCCACCAGCTGCACTCACTCTCACAAAAAAGTAAGTGAAACCGATGATTCTACAACTATTTCCGAGAGCGGCTCTATGTAGAGCAGTTCTTACAGTCTCCTTTGATAGATCTCCTCGAGCCCTTCACTTCAATACCAAACACGATACTTCTAGCACAAACGGTCCGGGAGTAAACCAGGGTCAAAGTTTTGGGTTACAGTTGTAACCTGTAGAAACCGGGGTCTATTTTGCGGTTATCTCCCCTTCCCGTAGAGCTATCCGCACGTGCGAGGGCTCTCCGTAAAGCGCTCGACAAGACCAATCGTCCTATGTAGTTTTCAGGAGCTGAAAATTTCAGGTCCTGAAAAGTCCTAATTTCAGCAGGTGTCACTCGGGCTTCCTCCAAGGGTCCCTCTATTGAAAACCCTGTCTCTCCAGGGCCACGCGTTCGGGAGATATACGCAGTCAAAACTTTTCAAGATGGCCGTTTGGCTGTCAAAGTCGATTTTCAAAGTCCTGTATCTCCCTAGTCCGTGGTCGTAGAGAGGCCGGATTTGTTCCGTTCGTGTTGGCTTGTCGTGCCTTAGTCCGCAAGCTCACTTCCGGAGGTCCGATTTTTCAGGACGTCAATTTGTCAAAAATTCTATCCTATCCTGTAAAGGAGTGTGTCCCAATGCCAGATCTGAAAACCGCAGGTTTTTATCTCCTACGGTTATGATTCTACAAAAATTTAAAAATTTTCAAAATGGCTGCCGAGCTGTCAAACCTCAACTTCAACCCTGAATAACTTTGGTTCCAGTGATCGGAGAATACTGGGGTTTTGAATGTACAGCTTGGCAGGACCTAGTCTATATTACTATAATGTTTTCAGGCGTTAAAGATTTTTTTGCCTGAAAACTCCTGAAAAATATCCAGGACGAAAGATAGTATTTGGGCACACAAAACACAAAAAGTCCTGGCTCTCTAGCTGCAACGGTATCGGAGCTATCCAAGATTACAATTTGTAACCTAAAAAACCAAAATGGCGATTTTGTCGAAAACTTTTGTTTCTGATGATATCAGCCTGGTCTTTGGGCTTCGGCCAATAGATTTAGGGCTTATAAAGCCTATTCCGGTCGAAAAATAATTAATAATTGATTAATTTTGAATTTATTACCTAAAAACATAAAAAATTCGACAACTCCGGTACCCGTTGAGATAAAATTATGGAAAAAATTGCTAAAAATAGGTAAAATCAGGACGCACGATACTTGTTATTTAAAATTATAATAAAAAATTTTTTGACTCTATTTTCTAATAAAATTTGAAAAAATTTGTTTTTCAATTACTATGTCTACATTAAAAATCTAAAAATTTATTTCTTGATGCAGATGCGTAGCCGGAACGAGCGCGCAAAAAATAGCAGTTCCAGAAGTTTGGTAAGTATTCCACTTTGGCTGCTATTGACCTCCAAAGTTGAATTTTCAAATAGTCATAAAATTTAAACTATGTGTGATAAAATTTTTCTACTTGCAGGTTTTTCCTGAGGTGGTGTTGGTCTTCACTGCTGAAAATTTTCACGGCTCTGGGGCGACTCCTTCTCGGTGTTGGTCGCCACGTGGTTTTTGTTTTTTTTGTGTTTTGCCGAAAATTGGGAGTTTTCCGGCAAAAACTGAGTGGCTCTACTGATGAGGATCCACCGTCACTACACGTGGGCACTTTTGTCAGGAATGTACCTGCACTGGTCACTGAGATATTTGAAGAAAACTAATGTATTTTTCACAAATAACCTCAAAAAATTGAGGAAAATCACTAATAGCTGCTCGACCAAGGTCGTGCGGCTATCACTCGTATCACCAAACGATGCGGCTCGGCGAGACGCAACTGTAGACACTTTTTTCAAAGCTGTAGCACTTAAAAAACCCGGTAAAACGTATTTTTTCCTTCGGAGCGGTGCGGAAAAGCACGCGGTCGCCACGAGATGCTGTCTGTGACTGGGTTAGGTTAGGTTAGGTTAGGTTAGGTTAGGTTAGGTTAGGTTAGGTTAGGTTAGGTTAGGTTAGGTTAGGTTAGGTTAGGTTAGGTTAGGTTAGGTTAGGTTTTTTTTTTTTTTTTTTTTTTTTTACGTGGGGACTGCATTTACGCACTTCGCTCGCCCACCGCGGGGGCGATGGGTCCGCTTCGTGTGGGACTCCTGGCCTCCGGAAGGGGGGGCCAGACTACCCACTAAACCCCACGTGTTCCTCTTCGCCTAGTGCCGAGCCGCGAGATACTCAATTTGGAGTGCTCACCGCGACCCGGCTAGGAGCGCCCTTGCAGGCTCGCCTCGGGGGGGCCAAATCGTTGGGGCCCCCCTGACCTTAGAGTTGGTATGCGCCCCCGGAACAACAAGGGCGCATCCGCCACGTGGCTGGGGGCGGCAGGTCCCCCGACCCACCGCCCATGGCAACTCTCAGTCGGGGCCGCGGGCGAACACTTGACGCCGGCGACCCCTCGCTGGGGGCCTGCGGGGCGGGAGAGTGAGCCCAGCTCGCTCCCGCTCCCGCAGAGGTTAGGTTAGGTTAGGTTAGGTTAGGTTAGGTTAGGTTAGGTTAGGTTAGGTTAGGTTAGGTTAGGTTAGGTTAGGTTAGGTTTTTTTTTTTTTTTTTTTTTTTTTTTTTGTGGCAGGCACCCGCCATCGCAGGGCGTTACTGCCTATTCTCTTTTCCCCGTCCATTATAACGACAGGACCTTGTGTATCTAATTGTTTTTATAGTGCTGTGTGTAGTGGTGTCGATATAATTTGATATATATGTATATATAATATATTAAATATGTGCAGATATATGTGTTCGGCACATT
Source organism: Spilarctia lutea (assembly GCA_916048165.1). Taxonomy (NCBI): domain Eukaryota; kingdom Metazoa; phylum Arthropoda; class Insecta; order Lepidoptera; family Erebidae; genus Spilarctia; species Spilarctia lutea. Next base: position 20,048,581 of record OU696482.1, read on the forward strand.
TCGATTGTCGAGCACATACATTTGCCCATCTATTACATCCGTTTGTTGTGTTCAATTTTTTACAACATATTATTTTTTGTGTCTATTTACTTCCTATATTTTTCATACATATATTATATTTTAATTCGATATTTGACATAATTTCTAGTAGATAATGGTGAAAATTGATGAAGTGATGAAAATGGTGAAAATGGTGAAAATTATAAAAAAATGGTGAAAATGGTGATGATGATGAAGTTGGTGATGATGATGAAAATGGTGATGATGATGAAAATGGTGATGATGATGAAAATGGTGATGATGATGAAATGGTGATGATGATGAAAATGGTGATGATGATGAAAATGGTGATGATGATGAAATTGGTGATGATGATGAAATTGGTGATGATGATGAAATTGGTGATGATGATGAAAATGGTGATGATGATGAAAATGGTGATGATGATGAAAATGGTGATGATGATGAAAATGGTGATGATGATGAAAATGGTGATGATGATGAAATTGGTGATGATGATGAAATGGTGATGATGATGAAAGTGGTGATGATGATGAGAGACGACAATAATGGTGATGATGATGAAAGATGACAATAGTGGTGATGATGGCAAGCAACATGGTAATACCCGTGACAGCAACAACAATACCATGGTAACTACAATAAATTTCCTCTATACATTTTACACATATTTATTTATAATACTATTTATTTATTTACAATATTATTTTATTTCATTCATATGTCTTCTAGTACATTTTTCATATATTTATATTCATATTTTTTAAATTTACCATTTACATATTTCAATTTTTTATAATATATGTTTACTTATATCTATTTCTAATTTTTATATTTACAATTCACAAATTTTATTTATTTTTATCCTATATAATACTTATTTTCCACAAAAAAGAGAAAAAATTTTTTACAAAAATAATTTTCGGTCGGTCACCCATCCAATTTCTGACCTCATCCAATGTTGCTTACCATTTGTGATCGATAATTTGCCATTTATATATTTCAATTTTATAATATATATTTATATATAATATACATTTTAGAAGTTCAAATGTGTGTACACAGCGTATACACAATTTCTCTATACACACATTTGCCACAAAAAGAGAAAAATTTTTTACAAAAATAATTTTCGGGCGGTCACCCATCCAAGTTCTGACCTCATCCAATGTTACTTACCATTTGTTGTTGTTAATTTGCCATTCATATATTTCAATTTTTGATATATATTTATATATAATATACATTTTAGAAGTTCAAATGTGTGTACACAGCGTATACACAATTTCTCTGTACACACATTTGCCCATCCACTATGTTCCAAATATTTATTTGTTTACTATTTGTTTATTTACAACATGTTTTATCTTGTTTATATGTCATCTGATACATTTCCCATACGTTGCCATTTGCAATCATCATCCATGTATATTCCAATTTTTTACAATATATATTTATATTTAATATTTATTTAATGTTCAATTGTGTGCATGCAGCGAATATACAATTTCTGCATACATACACTTGTCCATCCGTTGTGTTCTATACATTTAAATATTGTCTATTTACATAATTATTTATATTATCTGTTTGTCTCCCACAGCAACTCTCACACTTACATACTTTTAATTTACTATTTATATATATCCTATTTTTATAATATGTATTCACATATAGTATACGCAGATGTTTACTTTTATATATACAGCACATTAAAATTCCTTGTTTATATCCTCTATTACATAAATATTGTTACACCAAATGTTTGTTGTTGTTTACTTTTTGTCTTAACTCCGTTGCTAGGCAACGGAATCAAGACAAAAAGTTGCGCGGTCACATCCGCGTTCACACGGATCCGTGTGTTATTTCTTTTATTTTTATTTCACTTATATCACACAATTTTTTCTAATTAGCACTATATTTACATGTCCCTTGTCGTCTATTAATCCTTACTATTGTTTATTTACACTTACTACATATATATATTCATTATTTACGTCATATTTATACTTTTAAATTTTCATACTAATATAATTTGTTCCGGAGCCTACTATTTTTGTCTTAGCTATAAGTTTTACTTATCTTTTATATTTAATTTTGCGCCTTTCGATTTTGCTATAGCATTTTTTGATTGTAATGGGACGCCATGTATTTTGTTTCAGGTACCTTACCCAGGCACCTCACACACCGCCCCCAGTTTCATCAGGAAGACCAGGCCTCCATGACACGTATTTGTGTATAGTTTATTTGTTTTAGTGTGCATGTTTTTTGTGTTCTGTACATGTGTGTTTCCCTCCACAGTTCACTCTTTCCGTTATAACTTTCTTTTAACAAAGAATATATATTCAACAATATATATTTTTATTACATTCCTATTTGTGAACTGCTTCAGTCGGTGTATGTATGTTAATTTATGTAATCTAGTGTTTATTGTTTGTGTGCATGTTTAGATATATTCCTATATTTTTAAAATATATTCTTTATATCTGTGTTGGTTAGGTTAGGTTAGGTTAGGTTAGGTTAGGTTTTTTTTTTTTTTTTTTTTTTTTTTTTTTTTTTCTGCTTTTCCCCGTCCATAGATATCGACAGGACCTTGTGTATCTATTTGTGTATAATATAGTGCTATGTGTAGTGGTGTCGATATATTTTTTTTTTTAATATATATGTATATATAATAATATGTTAAAGTGTTCAATTGTGTGTCCACAGCGTACACACAGTTTCTGTGAACACACACTTGTGCACTTGTTGTGTTCTAATTGTTTATTTTCTAACTATTTATGTCCAACTATTTTCTATCTATGTGTTTCTACTTTATTTTTTATACATGTGTTATTTGTTGTTTCATTCCCTTATAACATTTTCAAAAAAAAAGAACAAAAATTTTCCAACTAATTATTTTTGGGCGGTCACCCATCCTAATACCGACCGCGCCCGATGTTACTAATTTAATGACAGTAAAAAGTACAAAAAACAATTTTTGGGCGGTCACCCATCCAAATTCCGACCTCACCCAATGCTGCTTAACCTTAGGTGAAGCCGGAATCCGCCATTTCAACTGTTTCAACTTTATTATATATTCCTTTATTTATACTTCTGATTTTTTGTTTACATTACTTGTCATTTATACATATTTCAATTTTTTACACTATTTATTTATTTATATATACTTCTTGTCTTTATATTTAAATTTACTATTTTTATTTATTTCTATTCTTTACCTTATATAAATTTCTTAATAAAAAAAACCACAAAAATAATTTTTTCGGGCGGTCACCCATCCAAGTTCCGACCTCACCCAATGTTGCTTAACCTTAGGTGAGGTCGGAATTTGCCATTCCAAGTTTCAATTATTCCAATATATATTCCTTTACCTATACTTCTGATTTTTTGTTTACATTTCTTGTTATTTATACATATTTCAATTTTTTACAATATTTATTTATTTATATGTATTTCTAGTCTTTATATTTAATTTACTATTTTTATTTATTTCTATTCTTTATCATACATAAAATTTCCTAATAAAAAACAACAAAAATAATTTTTTCGGGCGGTCACCCATCCAAGTTCCGACCTCACCCAATGTTGCTTAACCTTAGGTGAGGCCGGAACCCGCCACTTTAATTGCTTCAGTTATTTCATTATATATTCCTTTATTTATACATCTGATTTTGTTTACATTACTTGTTATTTATACATATTTCAATTTTTTACAATATTTATTTATTTATATGTATTTCTAGTCTTATTATTTAAATTTACTATTTTTATTTGTTTCCATTATTTATCATATATAAATTTCTCAATAATAAAACAACAAAAACAACTCCTTCGGGCGGTCACCCATCCAATTTCCGACCTCACCCAGTGTCGCTTAACCTGGTGGTCGTTAATTGCCATTCATACATTTTAAATTTTTATAACACATATATATTATTTATTTATATTTCCAATTTCTTACTTACATTACTTGCCACTTACACATATTTCAATTTTTCACAACATTTATTTACCTATATATACTTCTAGTCTTTATATTTAAATTCACTATTTCATTCATTTTTATTTCTTACAATGTATAATTTTCTTTAAAAAAAAAAAAAACATCAAAATTACAACACACAGGCGGTCACCCATCCAAGTTCTGGCCTCGCTCGATGTTGCTTAACCTTGGTGACCGTTCTATAGAATTGCAACGCATTTTATTTACAATTTAATATTTCCGGCGGTCACCCATCCAAGTGTTGACCTCGCCCAATGTTGCTTAAATTTCTGTGATTTCAAATTTTTAAGATGTATATTTATGTATAATATATTTAATATGTTCAAATGTGTGTACACAGCGTATACTTAATTTCTTTGTACACACATTTGTCCATCCACATGATTCTATATTTTTACCTAAGTACTATTATTTATTTACTTTATTCTCTGTATTATCTATATGTTTACTAATATATTTATCTCACATTTATTGTTTTTAGTTACTATCTATATATTTCTATTTTCTATGCAACGGAGCTTGAGGCAAACAGTTGCGCCGCCATCTTTGCGCTGACAAGGATCGGCGTGCTGTTTTATACATTTTTAATCTGTCTATATCTAATGAATCTTATTATTATGCACTATACTTATATGTCTATTGTCATCTAATTATCCTTACTATTACTTATTTACACTTATTACACAAATATATTCATTATTTACGTCACAATACATACTTACATTTTCCATACAATTTTTATACTATTTGCAGCCTGTCTGTTTTGCCTTAGCTATTATTTCTGTGTCTATTCAATCGCCTGTTAATTTAATTTAGCACCGTATTTTTGCGGAATACTATATTTTTCGAGGCGTTTTGCGCACTGTTGTCAGGCATGAGAAGTCGGTCAGTATGTCTGTTTATATCCGGTGGCTTCCCACCCACTCCCCCAGGATAAGGGAGACTCGTTACTTATGACTGGTGTATCTGTGTTGTTTGCATGTTTTTGTTTACTTGTTTAGTATTTTGCATGTGTGTACCCTTCCACAACTCACTCTTTTCTACATGTTCCACTATTTGGCAATATGTATATATATTGCAATATATACAATTGCCACGTACCTATTTTGTGAGCTGTGTCCTTCTTATGTATGTCTAGCAAGTGTATGTTATCTTAGTGTCTGTGATAGTGTCCATGTTCTGATATATTTTTATATAATCATAATATAATAATTAAATCAGTGTTTAGTATTTATGTCTGTTTTGTATAGTGTGTAGTTGTGTGTTGGTGGGTCATAAGTACGCTGTTGTCTCCCTTGCCAGATAATCCCATTTGCTACGGGTAGGACATTCGGCGCTGAAGGCGTTATGGTCCGCATTCCGCTGCCCAGAGCGCGAGCAGTTGCAGCACTGAGGTCCGGAGCCCGCACTATAGTCGGCGCAGTCCTTGCGCAAGTGCGGGCCTCCACAGTGGCTACATCTGTCCGCGCCCTCGGTGCAGAATTTGCGGCCATGGCCGAATGCCAGGCATCTGGTACATTGGACGAGCGGAGACTGGTCCTCCACCCTAACCCTTTGAAGGTCAAGGTAGAGGGTTCCGGCCTCCGTCATCCTCTGCCAAACCCTTGGCTTTACCTGGAGGACTATGTGGGCAGTCCCCGGATTTTTTGTCTTCTTTCTATATTTAATACAGGCCTCTCTCTCCCCTTGTGGTAGGCCCATGAAAATATCCGAGTTTTGTGTATAGAGAGTCTTCAACATTTCCTCATTGTCACTCTCCCTGTAGACGTCTTTAAGAACGACCAGGGGGTCTTTATTTTTCATGGGCACCACCACAAGCCCGCCGTTACTACTTTCAATTTGTTTTTTCAATTTATTTGCCTCCGCCTCTGTATCGCAGCCTAATATAATTGTGCTATTTTTGGCCTTCCTGGTCTTTGATATTTTGAGGCCGGTACGCCTGGCGTCGACCGCCTTCTCCACCTTGGCGAGCACCTCTCCGGCCGTCTCCTGCTCATCCTTTGAGGTGACCGCCACCGAGTGAAGAGCCGGTCGGCGCCCGGGTCCGGCCGCTGTGACACTAGCGTATGTCGCAGGGCCAGGACAGGGCTCCGCGACGCGGAGCGCCCCGACGGCGTCGCTGATGTGCGTTTTGGTGTCTACTATTATGTCTCTGGCGACAGTCCCGATTAGGTCCTCAACCTGGGTCTGCGCACGCACAACAAGGCCCTCGGTCGCCATGTCGATTTCGACTTGTGTCTCCTCCATTTTTTCCGAGACCCTGTCTACTACTTTATGGCAACGCTCGTCGTTGGCCTTCTCCATGTCCCGGAACCCCTCCCTTAATGCCTGATGGGCTTTGTTTATTTGCTCAAGGATCGAGCCCTGAACCTCCTCCAACTTTGCCAGGACTCGACCCTCAAGCTGCGAGGGCGAGGCCGCCGCAGGCGCCTTCGTGTCAGTCGCGCCCACGGCCCCGGATGCCGCCTCCTCCAGACTTCTAATTCTATCCCTGAGTGCATAGATGATGTACATGCCATCGCAGGATGTGTCCTCCAGGTAGTTTCTTACGTCTCTCCTCATCTGAGAGTATTGTTGGACCTTTTGTGTTATTTTTTCAAAGGTCCGCATAGCATCCTGGAGGAGCTGGTCAGTGGGAGTAGAGTCGAGGACTTTCTTCCTGGCGGCACCCGCATCCAGCGAGGGCGAGGTATTGGAGCCAGAAGAGGCCCGTTTCCCTACGGCCGCAGTTGCATGTGACGTATGAGACATGTTTTTTGTACGGGGAAAATTGTCAATCTTAAAATTAAATTGTACACCCTGTATAATGGGGTGCAGTTAGAATTAATTGACCCTGTAGAAGGGGGTACTGTCTATATACTAAAAATTTCACAAATTGGACAAACAACAAAAATTCAAATAAATTATTATAAAATTTTCAATTTAAAACTTAATATTAATTTTATCCCCTATGAGGAGATGTAAATATTCCCAATTGGGACTGTCGCTTTATTTAGGGGATGTATACAGTCCCGTATCAGTTCCAATAATTTGGAAATTAAATAAAAACAAAAAATTCCTTTGTGTCAAACAAATTAATTTAAATAAATTAAAATTTCAAAAACTTAATATCTATTGTTTTGAGGGACTGTGACCCTCTACAGATCCCTCTTTTTGGTGACAGTTTATGTGGCCTATCCCGGGCCACTAGCAAAAAGAATTTTTCACTTTGGACCACCCAGGCCAAAGTTGGGTTTCTTCCTGTTTTCTCCCAGATCTCCTTCCCGACGGCCCGATCTAGGGCGCCAGGCAGTTGGCCCCTGCTGAGGGGATCCCAACCCAAAGAAAATTTTCGGATTTGGCCTAAACAAGGCCAAGAAATTTTAAGTTTTCCTGGTTTATCCCCTCTATTTGAGGGAATCCTCCAGGAAATGGTCCGAGTAGTTTTATCAAAAGGTGGGCCCCCACAAGGAGCTCCCAATCGCTAATTTTTAAGAGAAACGGACAAGCCAGTCCGGAGTTATTTTTAAGTTTATTTGTCCAAGTTCTACTGTCTTAACCCTTTCACTAGACACATTCCTAAGTGTGACGTCACTAGAATTTATAGGTTATAAAGAGTTGTTTAACACTACAAATACCTTGTTTCTCAACTGATTTGAGCCAGGAAGGTCTCTAAAGTTCCGTCACGTCGTGCACTATTTAGTTATATGTTTTTCGAGGGGGTGAAAACACAACCCCTAAAGTTAGGGTGGTAAATGTCTGTCAAGTTAAATGTCACTCTAAAAACTAAATTAGTACACTAAATTAAAATCTAAAAACTGTCTCTGGTGCAGTTCACCGTCACTCACGTATTAGTGTCTCAGTAGCTCACCCAGGGGACCAGGATCTTGGATTTCACCACCACACCCTTTTTAAAGAAAAAGGGGTGTCACTCCTGCAAATGTGGTCCAAATCTCTTGAGAGGGGTCTCAGAAGAATGGTATCCCCGAGACACACCCTCGCAGAGCTGAACACACAGGGGTCACTAATGAAAATCCAAGTTTTTTCACAAATTTAAGTGTCACTTTCACAGTTTATTGTTAAAACATATATTGTCCTATAAGTCTCTGAGTTCTGGTCCGATTTAACTGGGGTTTTCACCGTTAAGTTCGTCTCCTTCGTGTGCAGGTTTTAAGCTATCGCCAGTGGGGATTGGTGGTGATGAAAAATTTTTCCACCGGCCACACCCTTTTGGAAAAATCCTTATAACTCCACTAATATACAATTAAAATTCTGAAAAAGGTCTCAATAGACGCGGGCGCCTGAGACACGTACTCTCGCAGTTGAAAAACCGGAGGTTGTTCAGTATTTTTGGAGTTACAAGCACTTTTGTGTTTCCGTGTGACGTTTTGGTCGAAAAAATTTTCGAAAAAACGCCACAACTTTGGCAATAGTCAATCAAAAAATCCGTAAAATGTCTTAAATTGTTCGTACACTAAACACACGCACTTCTGCAGATCCAAAACACGGTGTTGCAGATCGAAATCCGAAGTTATAGGGAAGATAAAGTTTACAGTCACTTTTTGTCACAAAGTTTTTAGTTTTTGCACTATAACTTTCACAGTTTTGGTCGGATTTTCACGCGGTTTTCTATACCAAATTCGTCTCGCGACGGCGCAAATTTTGGTATATCACTCGATAAGATTCGTAAGAATTTTATCACTTGTACGATTTTACACTGCGGAACTAGGTAAAAACGATGCGTTCTCGGCCATCTAAGCTACGAGACTCGGGTTAGGTTAGGTTAGGTTAGGTTAGGTTAGGTTAGGTTAGGTTAGGTTTTTTTTTTTTTTTTTTTTTTTTTTTTTTTTTTTTTTTTTTTTAACGTGGGGACTGCATTTACGCACTTCGCTCGCCCACCGCGGGGGCGATGGGTCCGCTTCGTGTGGGACTCCTGGCCTCCGGAAGGGGGGCCAGACTACCCACTAAACCCCACGTGTTCCTCTTCGCCTAGTGCCGAGCCGCGAGATACTCAATTTGGAGTGCTCACCGCGACCCGGCTAGGAGCGCCCTTGCAGGCTCGCCTCGGGGGGGGCCAGATCGTTGGGGCCCCCCTGACCTTAGAGTTGGTATGCGCCCCCGGAACAACAAGGGCGCATCCGCCACGTGGCTGGGGGCGGCAGGTCCCCCGACCCACCGCCCATGGCAACTCTCAGTCGGGGCCGCGGGCGAACACTTGACGCCGGCGACCCCTCGCTGGGGGCCTGCGGGGCGGGAGAGTGAGCCCAGCTCGCTCCCGCTCCCGCAGGGCCTCTCTCTTGGCCGTCATCACCTCGCTGGCAAACGAGGCGATGGCGGCCCAGCACCGGTCGCTGCCGGCCATGGCTTCCACGATGGCCGGCAGCGAGAGATCAGCGCCGATGACGCTCGTCAGGGCCGCTCTTTGCCCGTCCCATGCGTCGCACACGGCCCGGGTGTGATGGGCCGTGTCGGGGTCGCCGCTGGTGCAGTTGCGGCACCGGGGCTCCGATTCTACCCCCACAACTTCCCACAGGTACTTGGCGAAGCAGCCGTGACCCGTGAGAAGCTGGGTGAGGTGATACGTGGGAGCCCCATGACCCCCCTCCACAAACTGTCGCAGGACGGGCCGAGCGGCCCTAACGAACGCCGTCGGACTCCCTTCCATTCTGGCAGCCCACGTCCGGAAGAGATCGTCGCGAGCCTCCTGCCTCCAGCGCTCGATCTCCTCCGGAGGCGGGCATCCACCAGCTCGCCGAATCAGGGCGCCCTCCTCGTACACCCTTTTGAGGACGCCGGCCTCGAGATCCCAGGGGATACTGCCCGCCAGGACGCACGCCGTCTCGTAGGAGACGGTGCGGTACGCCCGTGCGGCCCTCTGCGCGATGGCCCGCTGCGGACGACGCAGCAGGGCAACGTTAGCCGGGCAGAGTGCCTCCGCCCAGATAGGCGCTCCGTAGAGCGCCTTAGAGCGCACCACACCGTCGTAGAGACGGCGGCAGGCAGACCCCGGTCCTCCTACGTTGGGGAGCAGCTGCGAGAGCATTCCGGCAAACGCTAGCACCTTCGGCGCCAGCTGCCGGAAATGTTCCGCAAACCCCCACCGACCGTCGAGAACCAGCCCCAGATACTTGAGGCTGCGGCCGACGGCGATGGAGGTGCCCCCCACCACGATCGTGGTGTCTCGAGGCGGCGTCTGCCGAGGCCCATGGAAGAAGAGGGCCTCGGACTTCTCGAGGGCGACATGGAGGCCCAGCGCACTGATTCGGCGCACCACTTGAGCGACGCCTGCCGTCGCTAGGACGGCGGCGTCGCGGAACGTGGGGCCCCGCGCGGTCACTAGAGTATCGTCGGCGTAACAAAGTACGCCGACTCCCCGAAGAGTAGCACCGCGCAGGACCCAGTCGTACCCGATGTTCCACAGGAGCGGCCCAAGTACCGACCCCTGTGGAACACCACACCTCATAGCCTTGCGGACCACTCCGTCTCGGCCCGAGTACGTGATGACCCGGTCCACGAAGTAGTCCGCAAGGATTCGCCTGAGGTACCACGGTACGTTGTGGTACCTCAGGGCCTCGGCGATTGTCTGCCAGGGGAGGGTGTTGAAGGCGTTGGCGATGTCGAGCGACACGGCCAACAACACCCCGCCCCCGGCGATCGCCTCATCGACGCTGCCCCGCAGTCGGGAAACGGCGTCAAGAGTCGACTTCCCGCGACGGAAGCCGAACTGACCGTCGCTGAGATCGGGCCCCGCCCCCTCCAGGTGCTTGACGAGACGCGCAGCGAGCACTCGCTCAAACATTTTGCACGTCTCGTCGAGAGGTTAGGTTAGGTTTTTTTTTTTTTTTTTTTAACGTGGGGACTGCATTTACGCACTTCGCTCGCCCACCGCGGGGGCGATGGGTCCGCTTCGTGTGGGACTCCTGGCCTCCGGAAGGGGGGCCAGACTACCCACTAAACCCCACGTGTTCCTCTTCGCCTAGTGCCGAGCCGCGAGATACTCAATTTGGAGTGCTCACCGCGACCCGGCTAGGAGCGCCCTTGCAGGCTCGCCTCGGGGGGGGCCAGATCGTTGGGGCCCCCCTGACCTTAGAGTTGGTATGCGCCCCCGGAACAACAAGGGCGCATCCGCCACGTGGCTGGGGGCGGCAGGTCCCCCGACCCACCGCCCATGGCAACTCTCAGTCGGGGCCGCGGGCGAACACTTGACGCCGGCGACCCCTCGCTGGGGGCCTGCGGGGCGGGAGAGTGAGCCCAGCTCGCTCCCGCTCCCGCAGGGCCTCTCTCTTGGCCGTCATCACCTCGCTGGCAAACGAGGCGATGGCGGCCCAGCACCGGTCGCTGCCGGCCATGGCTTCCACGATGGCCGGCAGCGAGAGATCAGCGCCGATGACGCTCGTCAGGGCCGCTCTTTGCCCGTCCCATGCTTCGCACACGGCCCGGGTGTGATGGGCCGTGTCGGGGTCGCCGCTGGTGCAGTTGCGGCACCGGGGCTCCGATTCTACCCCCACAACTTCCCACAGGTACTTGGCGAAGCAGCCGTGACCCGTGAGAAGTTGGGTGAGGTGATACGTGGGAGCCCCATGACCCCCCTCCACAAACTGTCGCAGGACGGGCCGAGCGGCCCTAACGAACGCCGTCGGACTCCCTTCCATTCTGGCAGCCCACGTCCGGAAGAGATCGTCGCGAGCCTCCTGCCTCCAGCGCTCGATCTCCTCCGGAGGCGGGCATCCACCAGCTCGCCGAATCAGGGCGCCCTCCTCGTACACCCTTTTGAGGACGCCGGCCTCGAGATCCCAGGGGATACTGCCCGCCAGGACGCACGCCGTCTCGTAGGAGACGGTGCGGTACGCCCGTGCGGCCCTCTGCGCGATGGCCCGCTGCGGACGACGCAGCAGGGCAACGTTAGCCGGGCAGAGAGCCTCCGCCCAGATAGGCGCTCCGTAGAGCGCCTTAGAGCGCACCACACCGTCGTAGAGACGGCGGCAGGCAGACCCCGGTCCTCCTACGTTGGGGAGCAGCTGCGAGAGCATTCCGGCAAACGCTAGCACCTTCGGCGCCAGCTGCCGGAAATGTTCCGCAAACCCCCACCGACCGTCGAGAACCAGCCCCAGATACTTGAGGCTGCGGCCGACGGCGATGGAGGTGCCCCCCACCACGATCGTGGTGTCTCGAGGCGGCGTCTGCCGAGGCCCATGGAAGAAGAGGGCCTCGGACTTCTCGAGGGCGACATGGAGGCCCAGCGCACTGATTCGGCGCACCACTTGAGCGACGCCTGCCGTCGCTAGGACGGCGGCGTCGCGGAACGTGGGGCCCCGCGCGGTCACTAGGGTATCGTCGGCGTAACAAAGTACGCCGACTCCCCGAAGAGTAGCACCGCGCAGGACCCAGTCGTACCCGATGTTCCACAGGAGCGGCCCAAGTACCGACCCCTGTGGAACACCACACCTCATAGCCTTGCGGACCACTCCGTCTCGGCCCGAGTACGTGATGACCCGGTCCACGAAGTAGTCCGCAAGGATTCGCCTGAGGTACCACGGTACGTTGTGGTACCTCAGGGCCTCGGCGATTGTCTGCCAGGGGAGGGTGTTGAAGGCGTTGGCGATGTCGAGCGACACGGCCAGCAACACCCCGCCCCCGGCGATCGCCTCATCGACGCTGCCCCGCAGTCGGGAAACGGCGTCAAGAGTCGACTTCCCGCGACGGAAGCCGAACTGACCGTCGCTGAGATCGGGCCCCGCCCCCTCCAGGTGCTTGACGAGACGCGCAGCGAGCACTCGCTCAAACATTTTGCACGTCTCGTCGAGCAGTACGATGGGGCGGTAGGCCGACGGTGCCTCGGCTGGGCGCCCGTGCTTCCTGATCAGCACGAGCCGTCCGGTCTTCCATCGTCGCGGGAATCTCCCCGACGCCACACACTCCGACATGAGGGACAGCGTCTCCTCCTCGAGTGCCGGCATCGCTAAGGCGACGACCTTCCCAGGGATGCCGTCCGGGCCCGGGGCGCGTTTCCTGACTTTGAGAGCCAGGATCGCCGCCCCTAGCTCGGCCTCGGACACGGGAGGTATCGCCTCTGCGTCGCCTTCTGCCGGCACTCGGTGACGGCTTGGTGCTGCCATCCGCGGTGGGACCCACTCTTCCCGCTCAGGGAAGAGGGAACCGACCACTCGGCCCAGAAGCTGTGGCTCGAGAGTTCTGGTGAGGGGAGGCGCCCAGGGCCGGAGCTTCTGGCTCACGGTTTTGTACGGGCGCCCCCACGGATCTCGATCCAGGCTCTCGAGCCACTCCCTCCAGGCCTCCTCTTTGGCGGCTCTGATCGCCGAGTTGAGGGCCGCACGAGCGGCCCTATGTGCGGCGAGCAGTTCCTCTTCACGGGCGAGGTCCCTGACGGCCCTCCTGCGGCTGCGAGTGTACTGCCTATGGGCCGCGTGACTTGCGGCACGCAGCCCGGCAAGGTGGGGACGCCACCAGTACACTTGCCTCCGAGGGAGGGCTGGCCTCGCCCTCTGCATCGCCGCATCGCAGACGCGAGTCAGCTTCCCAGCGAGACTATCGCACCTCGCGTCCGCGTCTGGGCCGCTTTCCGCTCCACCAGCAACCCAGCGCTCGACGATAGCCGCCTCTAGGGCCAGTTCCCGGTTCAGAGAACCGAGGCGCCACCGCGGACCTTCTCCAGCAAGGGGACGGTTGCCATCTCCTCCTCGGATGGCCGCTGAGCGAGAGACCACGTCGAACCGTATGTAACGATGGTCCGACGCGGTCTCCACATTCTTGACGACCCGCCAATTGCGAGTGCGGCCAGCCAGGGCAGGACTAGCAAACGACAGGTCTACTATCGAGCTGCCCTGGGGCCGCACAAGCGTGGGTACCGTCCCCCTGTTAAGCAGCACCAAGCCGTGAGACACCGCCCACTCCTCCAATATCTCCCCCCGGCCGTCGGTCCTCGGAGATCCCCACGCCCGTGAGTGGGCGTTGAAATCCCCGGCTACCACGACCGGAGTGGGGTGCGCGTCCGCCAACAGAGCCCCGACCTCCGTGAGCCACTGCTCGAACTCGGCGAGGCTTCTGTTGGGCGAGAAGTACACCCCAATCACTGCAGTGTCGCCCAGCGTGGCGAGGACGCACCCTCGGCCCCTCACTACTCTGTCGAGTTGGTGGGGGCCGGTTCGCTGGGCGACGATAGCCACCAAGCCGTCGCTGTCGCTGGCCCAGTTGGGGCCAGTGCGCACGTAATACGGCTCGGCGACTACCGCCACTGTCGTCTGCCACTGCGTCACGGTCTGGGCCAGTAGGTCCTGGGCCGTGGCGCAGTGGTTGACATTGGCCTGCAGCACGGAGATTTGGGGAGCCATTAAGTTTGGGCGGTGTCCATCTCCTCCTCATTGGACGGTGGCGACAGGGTCGTTGGGGTGGTCTTGGGTTCCACCCCCCCTGTCGCCTTGCGTTTCGCCTGACCCCCCCTCTTACGGGAGGCTGCCTGGCACTTCGCGGAGCCGAGTCTGTGGCCGGACGCCACACCTTCCGCCGCACAGACGGGACACTTGGGGTCCGCGGAGCAGGCGGCCGCCTTGTGGCCCTCCTGTCCGCATTGGAAGCAGAGTGCGCTGCGTTCGATCTTCGCAGCGCACTTTGCCCCCACGTGTCCCGGCTCCAGGCAGCGGAAGCACCGCGCCGGCCTTGGCTCCAGGGTGGTCAGCTTGACCGCTGACCACCCGACGACGATGCGGCGGCCGTCCGTTAACTTTTTGGCCGCCGCAACCGGACACCGCAGCCAGGCAGTGCCCTGTCGACCGGGTGGGCGATTGATGTCGCCCACCTTGATGGAGGCGACAGGGCAGCCTCCCTCTTCTGCCAGGATTTTGGCCACCGCCTCCTTAGTTGCCGCATCGCCCAGGCCTGAGATGCGCAACTCTACGCACCTCTCCGGCCTGGCAATACGGACCTCCTCTCCCAGCACCTCTTCAAGCTTGGCCGCCAATTTATCGGCCTTGGTGGCCCTGTCAGCGCCACCTATCTCCAGGATCCTTCCCCCGGTCACGGCAGTGCGGAACCGGAGGCCGTCAATGCCGAGAGTCTTTATATCGATGGACCTCTCGGCATTGGCGATCACCTGGGAATAGGTGACCCCCTTCTCTACAGCGCCCGGCTGCAGTGTGAGGCACACTGCAGCGGTTGTCGGGGCGCGGAGTTTGCGACTCGCCTTCGCCTTCTTCGGAGGCTTGGCGGGTGCCTTGACGCTCGGCGGTGCTGGGGTGGCCTTTTTCTTAGGCCGCGCCGCCACGGCGCTCCACGCCTCCTTCACAGGTGGCGGAGCGGCGGCGGGAGCCTGCGGGCGCGGCTGACGGGCAGCTTCGGCCTCCTTCGCCGCTGCACTCCGTTTCTTTGTCTTCTGCTTTTTCTTTTTCCCCTTGGGTTCCCCGTCCGACGGGACCGTCCCAGAGGGGCAGGGATCCGAATCCTTCTGCCCGTCTGCCGCGACGGGCGAGAGGGGCGGAGCCTGAGGAGGCGCGGAAGGAGTGGGAAGAACGGCAGAAGACTCGGGCCTCCGGCTGGACTTGGAGGCCCTTTGTTCCGCAGCACGGGCAGCACCAGCGGCTCTGGCGGCGTTCCTCTCGTCCGCCTGGAGAGGCGGACGGATGCGCACCTCAGGCAGCAGGCGGTCCTGGAAGCCCGCGAGTCGCGCATCGATCATGAAGATCATCTCCTCGCGACTCATCTTCAGGGCCTTCATTTCCGCCCGTACGGCAGCAAGCTCTACCTGAAGGTTGGCGACCTCCTCGTTAGCAGTGCGGGCCTTGAGTTGGTGGGCGAGCTCCAAAATGGAGCTACAGGCCACCCTCAGGTCCCGCACATATTGCCCCTTGAGCTTGGAGCTCTTTGTGGCGATGGTTTGCACCACCGCCACTGCCGCCTCGATGGACACCGTCAGCTGATCTGCGCTGACGGGCTCGGAAGATTGTGTTTGGTCCGACGTCTGTATGGGAGTTTTACGGAGGTAAGACTCCCTTTGCTGTCGGACCTCTTCCGCCAGTTCCTTCTCGGCGCGGAGCTCCAGCTCCCGCTCCTTTGCCCTGTTCAAGTCGGCCTTGGCTTGCGCCAGGCCGACGTATTCCCCAGTTGTAGGTGGGCGACCTCTCTTCTTCACCTCCACTGGGCCGGAGCTGTCGGAGTTGAGGCGTTTCCGCCACAACCGACCCGGCGATGATGGGCGCGAGTCCGCGTCCACCATTGAGGCGTCACTTGACGCCGACGAGTCCCTGCTATATCGCGTCAGGGTGACGCGTGCCTCCTTCGTCACCAACGGGTGTGGTGACGGGGTTCGCAACTCCCCCTTGCAATCAGATGATCCGGTTGGCTTGCCAGTAGTCGTTTTTTTATTGGTATCAATTTCGTTTTCAATATTAGTTTTAGTTTCAGTATCCATAACTTAACCCACGAGTATGGGGGAAATGAAGTCCATCCGGGCGGTGCCCCCTGCACCCGGATAAGCCTATGTACTGTGGAGGTCGGCCGGTATCCACAGGTTTTATCGACTTAGCTGTCGGGTGTTATAGACTGTCCTTGTCATGGGCCGGCCAATTAAGGCAAGCCCTCCGGCCAACAGGTTCTCAGCATACCCTCTTGTAGCCACCAATCGGGTCGTTGCTGAGCCCCTGTTGGTTACGGAATGCGAGAGGGTGGCTAGCCCTCTCTCACAGACGGAGCTAGCACTCAAGTGCCAGCCCCTCTGACCTACTCGCTTTCCAATACGCCCTCTGCTAAAGCAGAGGGACGTTTGGAGTGCGGCACGACGGGTCACGCCCATCTCGGCAGCCTGAAATTCGGCTCCGATTTTCCCTTAGTCGCCTTTTACGACACCCACGGGAGGAGATGGGGTGGAGCTATTCTATGCCGGCTCCACACGGCGGAGGTTAGGTTAGGTTAGGTTAGGTTTTTTTTTTTTTTTTTTTTTAACGTGGGGACTGCATTTACGCACTTCGCTCGCCCACCGCGGGGGCGATGGGTCCGCTTCGTGTGGGACTCCTGGCCTCCGGAAGGGGGGCCAGACTACCCACTAAACCCCACGTGTTCCTCTTCGCCTAGTGCCGAGCCGCGAGATACTCAATTTGGAGTGCTCACCGCGACCCGGCTAGGAGCGCCCTTGCAGGCTCGCCTCGGGGGGGCCAGATCGTTGGGGCCCCCCTGACCTTAGAGTTGGTATGCACCCCCGGAACAACAAGGGCGCATCCGCCACGTGGCTGGGGGCGGCAGGTCCCCCGACCCACCGCCCATGGCAACTCTCAGTCGGGGCCGCGGGCGAACACTTGACGCCGGCGACCCCTCGCTGGGGGCCTGCGGGGCGGGAGAGTGAGCCCAGCTCGCTCCCGCTCCCGCAGGGCCTCTCTCTTGGCCGTCATCACCTCGCTGGCAAACGAGGCGATGGCGGCCCAGCACCGGTCGCTGCCGGCCATGGCTTCCACGATGGCCGGCAGCGAGAGATCAGCGCCGATGACGCTCGTCAGGGCCGCTCTTTGCCCGTCCCATGCTTCGCACACGGCCCGGGTGTGATGGGCCGTGTCGGGGTCGCCGCTGGTGCAGTTGCGGCACCGGGGCTCCGATTCTACCCCCACAACTTCCCACAGGTACTTGGCGAAGCAGCCGTGACCCGTGAGAAGTTGGGTGAGGTGATACGTGGGAGCCCCATGACCCCCCTCCACAAACTGTCGCAGGACGGGCCGAGCGGCCCTAACGAACGCCGTCGGACTCCCTTCCATTCTGGCAGCCCACGTCCGGAAGAGATCGTCGCGAGCCTCCTGCCTCCAGCGCTCGATCTCCTCCGGAGGCGGGCATCCACCAGCTCGCCGAATCAGGGCGCCCTCCTCGTACACCCTTTTGAGGACGCCGGCTTCGAGATCCCAGGGGATACTGCCCGCCAGGACGCACGCCGTCTCGTAGGAGACGGTGCGGTACGCCCGTGCGGCCCTCTGCGCGATGGCCCGCTGCGGACGACGCAGCAGGGCAACGTTAGCCGGGCAGAGTGCCTCCGCCCAGATAGGCGCTCCGTAGAGCGCCTTAGAGCGCACCACACCGTCGTAGAGACGGCGGCAGGCAGACCCCGGTCCTCCTACGTTGGGGAGCAGCTGCGAGAGCATTCCGGCAAACGCTAGCACCTTCGGCGCCAGCTGCCGGAAATGTTCCGCAAACCCCCACCGACCGTCGAGAACCAGCCCCAGATACTTGAGGCTGCGGCCGACGGCGATGGAGGTGCCCCCCACCACGATCGTGGTGTCTCGAGGCGGCGTCTGCCGAGGCCCATGGAAGAAGAGGGCCTCGGACTTCTCGAGGGCGACATGGAGGCCCAGCGCACTGATTCGGCGCACCACTTGAGCGACGCCTGCCGTCGCTAGGACGGCGGCGTCGCGGAACGTGGGGCCCCGCGCGGTCACTAGGGTATCGTCGGCGTAACAAAGTACGCCGACTCCCCGAAGAGTAGCACCGCGCAGGACCCAGTCGTACCCGATGTTCCACAGGAGCGGCCCAAGTACCGACCCCTGTGGAACACCACACCTCATAGCCTTGCGGACCACTCCGTCTCGGCCCGAGTACGTGATGACCCGGTCCACGAAGTAGTCCGCAAGGATTCGCCTGAGGTACCACGGTACGTTGTGGTACCTCAGGGCCTCGGCGATTGTCTGCCAGGGGAGGGTGTTGAAGGCGTTGGCGATGTCGAGCGACACGGCCAACAACACCCCGCCCCCGGCGATCGCCTCATCGACGCTGCCCCGCAGTCGGGAAACGGCGTCAAGAGTCGACTTCCCGCGACGGAAGCCGAACTGACCGTCGCTGAGATCGGGCCCCACCCCCTCCAGGTGCTTGACGAGACGCGCAGCGAGCACTCGCTCAAACATTTTGCACGTCTCGTCGAGCAGTACGATGGGGCGGTATGCCGACGGTGCCTCGGCTGGGCGCCCGTGCTTCCTGATCAGCACGAGCCGTCCGGTCTTCCATCGTCGCGGGAATCTCCCCGACGCCACACACTCCGACATGAGGGACAGCGTCTCCTCCTCGAGTGCCGGCATCGCTAAGGCGACGACCTTCCCAGGGATGCCGTCCGGGCCCGGGGCGCGTTTCCTGACTTTGAGGGCCAGGATCGCCGCCCCTAGCTCGGCCTCGGACACGGGAGGTATCGCCTCTGCGTCGCCTTCTGCCGGCACTCGGTGACGGCTTGGTGCTGCCATCCGCGGTGGGACCCACTCTTCCCGCTCAGGGAAGAGGGAACTGACCACTCGGCCCAGAAGCTGTGGCTCGAGAGTTCTGGTGAGGGGAGGCGCCCAGGGCCGGAGCTTCTGGCTCACGGTTTTGTACGGGCGCCCCCACGGATCTCGATCCAGGCTCTCGAGCCACTCCCTCCAGGCCTCCTCTTTGGCGGCTCTGATCGCCGAGTTGAGGGCCGCACGAGCGGCCCTATGTGCGGCGAGCAGTTCCTCTTCACGGGCGAGGTCCCTGACGGCCCTCCTGCGGCTGCGAGTGTACTGCCTATGGGCCGCGTGACTTGCGGCACGCAGCCCGGCAAGGTGGGGACGCCACCAGTACACTTGCCTCCGAGGGAGGGCTGGCCTCGCCCTCTGCATCGCCGCATCGCAGACGCGAGTCAGCTTCCCAGCGAGACTATCGCACCTCGCGTCCGCGTCTGGGCCGCTTTCCGCTCCACCAGCAACCCAGCGCTCGACGATAGCCGCCTCTAGGGCCAGTTCCCGGTTCAGAGAACCGAGGCGCCACCGCGGACCTTCTCCAGCAAGGGGACGGTTGCCATCTCCTCCTCGGATGGCCGCTGAGCGAGAGACCACGTCGAACCGTATGTAACGATGGTCCGACGCGGTCTCCACATTCTTAACGACCCGCCAATTGCGAGTGCGGCCAGCCAGGGCAGGACTAGCAAACGACAGGTCTACTATCGAGCTGCCCTGGGGCCGCACAAGCGTGGGTACCGTCCCCCTGTTGAGCAGCACCAAGCCGTGAGACACCGCCCACTCCTCCAATATCTCCCCCCGGCCGTCGGTCCTCGGAGATCCCCACGCCCGTGAGTGGGCGTTGAAATCCCCGGCTACCACGACCGGAGTGGGGTGCGCGTCCGCCAACAGAGCCCCGACCTCCGTGAGCCACTGCTCGAACTCGGCGAGGCTTCTGTTGGGTGAGAAGTACACCCCAATCACTGCAGTGTCGCCCAGCGTGGCGAGGACGCACCCTCGGCCCCTCACTACTCTGTCGAGTTGGTGGGGGCCGGTTCGCTGGGCGACGATAGCCACCAAGCCGTCGCTGTCGCTGGCCCAGTTGGGGCCGGTGCGCACGTAATACGGCTCGGCGACTACCGCCACTGTCGTCTGCCACTGCGTCACGGTCTGGGCCAGTAGGTCCTGGGCCGCGGCGCAGTGGTTGACGTTGGCCTGCAGCACGGAGATTTGGAGAGCCATTAAATTTGGGCGGTGTCCATCTCCTCCTCATTGGACGGTGGCGACAGGGTCGTTGGGGTGGTCTTGGGTTCCACCCCCCCTGTCGCCTTGCGTTTCGCCTGACCCCCCCTCTTGCGGGAGGCTGCCCGGCACTTCGCGGAGCCGAGTCTGTGGCCGGACGCCACACCTTCCGCTGCACAGACGGGACACTCGGGGTCCGCGGAGCAGGCGGCCGCCTTGTGGCCCTCCTGTCCGCATTGGAAGCAGAGCGCGCTGCGGTCGATCTTCGCAGCGCACTTTGCCCCCACGTGTCCCGGCTCCAGGCAGCGGAAGCACCGCGCCGGCCTTGGCTCCAGGATGGTCAGCTTGACCGCTGACCACCCGACGACGATGCGGCGGCCGTCCGTTAACTTTTTGGCCGCCGCAACCGGACACCGCAGCCAGGCAGTGCCCTGTCGACCGGGTGGGCGATTGATGTCGCCCACCTTGATGGAGGCGACAGGGCAGCCTCCCTCGGTCGCCAGCAGCTGAGCCACCGACTCCTTTGTTGCCGCATCGCCCAGGCCAGAGATGCGCAGCTCCACGCACCTCTCCGGCCTGGCGACACGGACCTCCTCTCCGAACGTCTGCCGAATTTTCTCCGCCAGGGCGTCCGCCTTCTGCGCCCTTTCGGCGCCACCCACCTCCAGAATCCGTCCTCCGGTCACGGCATTGCGAATCCGGAGGCCGTCAATGCCGAGAGTCTTGAGATCTATCGATCTCTCGGCATTGGTCATCACCTGGTTGTAGGTGACGCCTTTTTCTACCGCGCCCGGCTGCAGTGTAACACACACTGCAGCGGTTGTCGGGGCGCGGATTCTGCGCCTCGCCTTCGCCTGTTTTGCAGGCTTGGCAGGCGCCTTGGCGCTCGGCGATGCTGGGGTTGCCTTCGTCTTCTTTGGCCGCGCCGCCACCGCGCTCCACGCCTCCTTCACAGGTGGCGGGGCGGCGGCGGGAGCCTGCGGGCGCGGCTGACGGGCAGCTTCGGCCTCCTTCGCCGCGGCACTCCGTTTCTTTGCCTTCTGCTTTTTCTTTTTCCCCTTGGGTTCCCCGTCCGACGGGACCGTCCCAGAGGGGCAGGGATCCGAATCCTTCTGCCCGTCTGCCGCGACGGGCGAGAGGGGCGGAGCCTGAGGAGGCGCGGAAGGAGTGGGAAGAACGGCAGAAGACTTAGGCCTCCGGCTGGACTTGGAGGCCCTTTGTTCCGCATCACGGGCAGCACCAGCGGCTCTGGCGGCGTTCCTCTCGTCCGCCTGGAGAGGCGGACGGATGCGCACCTCAGGCAGCAGGCGGTCCTGGAAGCCCGCGAGTCGCGCATCGATCATGAAGATCATCTCCTCGCGACTCATCTTCAGAGCCTTCATTTCCGCCCGTACGGCAGCAAGCTCTACCTGAAGGTTGGCGACCTCCTCGTTCGCAGTGCGGGCCTTGAGTTGGTGGGCGAGCTCCAAAATGGAGCTACAGGCCACCCTCAGGTCCCGCACATATTGCCCCTTGAGCTTGGAGCTCTTTGTGGCGATGGTTTGCACCACCGCCACCGCCGCCTCGATGGACACCGTCAGCTGATCTGCGCTGACGGGCTCGGAAGATTGTGTTTGGTCCGACGTCTGTATGGGAGTTTTACGGAGGTAAGACTCCCTTTGCTGTCGGACCTCTTCCGCCAGTTCCTTCTCGGCGCGGAGCTCCAGCTCCCGCTCCTTTGCCCTGTTCAAGTCGGCCTTGGCTTGCGCCAGGCCGACGTATTCCCCAGTTGTAGGTGGGCGACCTCTCTTCTTCACCTCCACCGGGCCGGAGCTGTCAGAGTTGAGGCGTTTCCGCCACAACCGACCCGGCGATGATGGACGCGAGTCCGCGTCCACCATTGAGGCGTCGCTTGACGCCGACGAGTCCCTGCTGTATCGCGTTAGGGTGACGCGTGCCTCCTTCGTCACCAACGGATGTGGTGACGGGGTTCGCAACTCCCCCTTGCTGTTCTCCTCCTTCTCCTTCTCTTCTGCATCATTTGGTTTTTTTTGTTTTTAAATTTAAGACTTCCATAATAAAACCCACGAGTGGGGGAGAAATAACGGTCCACCCGGGCAGAGATCCCCCAATACCCGGGTAAGCGTAAGTTTGTAACCCAACCGAGGGGTCCGCAGGTGCCCCGGCTGGGGGTGAGCTTGCAACTGAACTTCCCGTCAGCCATGCATCCCTGGCCACACACCATAGCACAAGATTCGGGGTGATTTTTTAAAGAGGTTTTCTTCCTCGCGGCCCGGGCGGTTAAGCCAAGGCCCTCGTCCCCGATATAATCGGGATTACGATGTGTTGACGGTGGCAGGAACACAAGTTCCATGCCTGCTCGACGGTAGTGTTAGTACACGCCGAGCCCGTCCCTACATGGCGCGACGTCTAGCGTCGACGCCACCGCCTCGGCAGCCTGAAATTCGGCTCCGATTTTCCCTTAGTCGCCTCTTACGACACCCACGGGATGAGATGGGGTGGAGCTATTCGGCGCCGGCTCCACACGGCAAAGGTTAGGTTAGGTTAGGTTAGGTTAGGTTAGGTTAGGTTAGGTTAGGTTAGGTTAGGTTAGGTTAGGTTAGGTTAGGTTAGGTTTTTTTTTTTTTTTTTTTTTTTTTTTTTTTTTTTTTTTTTTTTTTTTTTTTTTTTTTTTTTTTTATTATATTCGAACTAACCTCCAACATTATCGGAGTCCTTTTATAACTATTTCTCTTGTATCACTCCTTTCGTCTTGTATGCCTCTCGCACTTTTTTGCCTCATACTTTATCTTTCTATCATTCTGATAACTCACTCATTCTCGATGTGGATGGGATTTCCACTTAGCGACACCTATTCTATTTGTTCTAACTATTTTCTATGTACTTTTTTATTTAATCTATTTCTATGTTCAGGGTAAATAATTTTTTCAAGACAATTTTAATTTTTCTTTTCTTCTTAACTTAATACATATCTTTTTAGTCTATTTCTATGTTCAGGGTAAATAATTTTTCAAAACATATTTAATTTTTCTTTTCTTCTTAACTTAATACATATCTTAATAGTCTATTTCTATGTTCGGGGTAAATAATTTTTCAAAACATATTTAATTTTTCTTTTCTTCTTAACTTAATACATATCTTAATAGTCTATTTCTATGTTCGGGGTAAATAATTTTTCAAAACATATTTAATTTTTCTTTTCTTCTTAACTTAATACATATCTTATTAGTCTATTCTATTTCTATTACAATCATTATTCTTACTGCTTACTTAGTTCTATTTATTATTTCTATTTATGTATATGCTTATAATTATATATATACAATATATATTAAAACATATTTGTTTCATCTCGTTTATTTTTTTGTGCTTTTATTTTATACAGTGACCTAAGAGTCTTTTTTACCTTTTTATAAATTGTTACCCAGGTGTTTATTGCATTGTAGGCTTGACACTCTGACTGGGTTGGGGAAGCTCTTTGGCAAGCCTTTAAGCTTTGCACAGTCACGTACGCCGGTCTCACTCGTGCATATGTGCAGTGTTGTGAGGTCAGTGGGTGAGACGAGACGCCACCCCGGACCAGCCGTGATGCCGTCTTTGAATCTTTATATAGTTCACAGCCGGCATCCTTTCGGGTGGCGTCTGGTCCCTCCTGTGTATGGTGTGCTGTGTACATGCTGTTTACCCCTACGTACATACCAGTCCAGGTGTCCGCCTTGCCGGTGTCGCCCTTAGCAATACGCCACCCTGGATCTGGCCAGCATCTCCCATTTGCTTCGAACTGGGCACTCGGCGCTGAATGCGTTGTGCTCAACGCGATCCAGGCCATCGTGCACACAGTTACTGCATCTGGGAGCAGTCCCGGCCAGCCAGTCGGCGCACTTTGCTTTAAGGTGTGGTCCCCCACAGTGACTACACTTTTCGACGGTCTCCCTGCAGAGTCGTCTCCCGTGCCCGTAACCCAGGCACAGGGAACATTGGACCAGGGGAGACTGGTCCTCGACCCTGATCCTCTGCAGGTCGATGTGCACGGCTTCTCTTTGTACCATTTTTGTCCATACTTTGGGGGATACTCTAAGGACCACGTGGTGAGTATGGAGGTTCCTGGCTCTTTTCTTGAAGAGCACCTCCATTTTTTCTTCGTCTTTGTTGAGGCCCTCAAAAATGTCCCTGTTCTGGTTCTTGAGGGCTTTCTGTATGTCGTCATCGGTGTTGCTTTTTAAGACTTCTTTTAGTACGACAAGAGGGTCTTTATTTTTAATGTCTTCCACGTTTAATTGGTCCTTAGCACCGGCAAGTCTCTTCTTAATCCTCTCCCTTCCTTCCTCTGTGCGGCATCCCAAGACGATTTTCCTATCTTTGGCCTTTCGTATACGATCTACTGTGACCCAGCCGTCTTTGGCATTGACGGCTTTCCTAATGTGGTCGATCACTTCCTCTCCAGTGTCCTCTTCATTTGTAGAAGTGACCACGATCGAATGTAGAGCCGTCCTTATTTGCTTGGGCGCTTTTGGAACTGTAGGGCCAGCCACCGTATCAGCATAAGATGGTTTAACTGTCGGCTCCTGGCTAGCCTGCAGCGCCTCTTTTAAGCCGTCTAGCTTTTGGGTGTTTATAGCTATAAGGCGGCTGTGCTCCTCGAGCGCCTTCCTTAGAGAGTCCGTCTCTGTTGTCGTTGGTCTCACAACTTCCGGCTCTTTGTAGGGCTGTGTGTTAGTGCCAGTTTCTCGCGTCTGGGCTGGTGCAGTTTTCTTTGACGCTTCCGCCTCCTTGACCAGCTGATATAGGTGGTCAACGGCGTTTAGGATCCCAGTTTTGAGGTCTGTCTTCAGATTGCGAGACTCATTCACACAAGTCTTCGCCCTCTGAAGCCAGACCCTAGCCTGGGCCGTTTTGCTGTTCGGTTTTGGCTGCTCTTGCCTTGGCACCGGCGATGTTACAGCTGCCTCCGTTGATGTTCTACGGGGAGCGAGCGTCTTCTGTTGTTTGGGTGGGTGCGGATGTGTCTTAGTGGTGCAGGGGTTGGAGTCAACTCTCCCTGCCTCCCACTCGCCCACGCTGCGCCTCACGCTAGTCGCAGTTGAGGAAGGTCCAGCCTCTTCCTTGGCGATTGGAGGGCTCTTGCTGGATCCACTCCCTGGCTTCTCTACAGGAGTCCTTATGCCCGTCATTTTAAGTTTTTGTTGGTGTTAGTCCGAAAGTCAAATTAATTAAAATTTTTACTCCTGGTTGTTAAAACCAAAGTTTGTGTTATGATATAAGGAGTAAGGTGTAAATTTGTAAAAGAATTTACCAGTAACGCAAAGTAAAATAAATGTGTAAAATGTGTATAGTGCAATTCGAGTGTCAATTTATTAAGTTCTGTCCCACCCTATGTGTTAATTTAGTGTCCCTTAATGTTTTATGTTTCAGGTACTGTCTCTGTGTTCAACGGTGAGACCGGCAGGCGCGCTCCGACAAGAGATTCGTCAGGTAAGTGATCCCACAATGCAAATTTAGAATTAGAGAGATATAAAAATAATTTTTTGTATCTCTACCAGAGTGGTAGAGTGACAGTCAAGGATATTTAGACTCTAAGGTGAGGTACCCGAGCACACGGTTAAGAAAATAATAATATAATTTTTTGCTCTATCTAGAGCAAGTATAGAGTCAACTGGATGGGACGTAAGGTCCTGGTTTTTAATATTAATGCTAAACTAATTGTACTGGTCAATAGGACCTGGTACAATGCGTTTCTTATAATTACTAAAATACAATGAGGTCAAAATAATAGAGTCACTAGGACGGCTGTCTAGCAGAGCAACCAATACAAACGACTCAAAAACAAAGTAAACAAATAAGAATTTTCTCTGCTCTGCAGAGTTGTCCAATTTTATACAGAATATAAATTCTCTGTCTTATTAATTAACCAACTTATATGTAGGTTGTATACTATTAGTCAAAAGGATTTTAAAGTCAAGAATCCAAATCCACACTTAAAATATTAGACTTCTAAAATTTACAATAGTCAATTTATGTCATACAGTTTATTTGTACAAAGACACAAATTTTGTATCTTATAATAATTACTGCTTTGCAGAGTCGTTTGCACCTTAGGTCTATCAAAACCAAGGTGTCCCCTTTGGAATGAGCCCAAACTCGGGTATCCTGAGACCAAAATTAAGAAAAGAAAAGTTGGGGAGGGGGTGATGTGTCACGGTGCTGGAAAATGGGGATTGCCTTGGAGCCAGAAAATCAGGCTGACTCTCTTGATTCCAACAAGCCCAAACACGGGGGGGTTAATGTACCCGGTTAAGAAGTTAAGTTGAGGGGGGGTGAAATATTTTTGAAATGGGGGGAGGGGTAGTGCGAAATGATATGGTTACTGATTCCTGACAAGTTCAGGGGGTACTAAGGGGGGATTGAAAAGTGTCTCTGAGCAGTAATTTCGGAGATAGGGGGGGGGTCTTCCTTAAGGGATGATCTTAGAGGGTGGGGGTGCGGTTGGGTAGTTCGCTAGGTGGACGTAGTATTCAATTGACGGGTTTAAATTTTAATATGGTTTGATATGGAGGGGGGTGAGGTAAAATTACAATTAGTGGGGGAGGGGAAAGGTCAAAAAGGACCAGTCTAGTGGGGCAAAATTATTGGGAGTGTTTTGCTGATTTGAATGAGCCCAAACACGAGGGTGTTGGGGCAGTTAGTTCAAAAGTTAGGCCGAGGGGGGGTGAATATTTTTAATGGGGGGGGGAGGGGTAGTGCAAATGATATGGTTACTGATTCCTGACAAGTTCAGGGGGTACTATGGGGGGATTGAAAAGTGTCTCCGGGCAGTAGTTTCTGAGATAGGGGGGGGGTCTTCCTTAAGGGATGATCTTAGGGGATGGGGGTACAAATGGGTAATTCGCTAAATAGATATAGTATTCAGTTGACGAGTTTAAAAATATATATGGTTTGATATGGAGGGGGGGTGAGGTAAAATTGTAATTGGTGGGAGGGGGAAAGGTCAAAAGGACTAGTCTAGTGGGGGGAAATGGTTGGGAGTGTTATGCTGATTTGAATGAGCCCAAACACCGAGGTGTAGGGGCAGTTAGTTCAAAAATTAGGCCGAGGGGGGGTGAAGTATTTTTGAAATGGGGGGAGGGGTAGTGCGAAATGATATGGTTACTGATTCCTGACAAGTTCAGGAGGTACTATGGGGGGATTGAAAAGTGTCTCCGGGCAGTAGTTTCTGAGATAGGGGGGGGGGTCCTCCTTAAGGGATGATCTTAGGGGGTGGGGGTGCGGTTGGGTAGTTCGCTAGGTGGACGTAGTATTCAATTGACGGGTTTAAATTTTAATATGGTTTGATATGGAGGGGGGTGAGGTAAAATTGCAATTGGTGGGAGGGGGAAAGGTCAAAAAGGACCAGTCTAGTGGGGGGAAATGGTTGGGAGTGTTATGCTGATTTGAATGAGCCCAAGCACCGAGGTGTTGGGGCAGTTAGTTCAAAAGTTAGGCCGAGGGGGGGTGAAGTATTTTTTTAAAATGGGGGGAGGGGTAGTGCAAATGATATGGTTACCGATTCCTGACAAGTTCAGGGGGTACTATGGGGGGATTGAAAAGTGTCTCCGGGCAGTAGTTTCTGAGATAGGGGGGGGGTCCTCCTTAAGGGATGATCTTAGGGGGAGGGGGTGGTGGGGGTAGTGGGGTAAATAGATTAGGGATGCTATGACAAGTAAATAAATCCCAGAAAAGGGGTTGAAGATATGAGTATTAGGGGGGAACAAGTGTTGGGGGGGGGCACCTTGACCGAGAAGTGTGGCGGTGTTGAAAAATTTTTCTTCACGGCGTGTCGATATCCGGCGGTTCAGGAGCAAGTGGGGAGAATTTAATTCTCCCTGTGGTAATGCTAAATTTCTTAAGTAAACACACAATATGGTAAAATCGAATCGAATCGTCAATTTTTTGTTATGTCAGCAACACCGGAAGTTTCATTCGCGGCGACCGGTCAGCGAGCTGTGCCGTGCGAACCCCGTAAAACGTGTAGACCCCACGGCCTGTGTGGTCCCCGTAGTTCTCGGCACGTGGTTTTCAGCACGTGTTTGCTGATAGTCTGCGACGCGAATAACTCCTCAAAGGGTCAACGGATCTTGAAGATTCCGGTGTCCAAAGATAGGTCTTGGTGCGCTCGATGTTTTGTTGATGACAGATGTTAAACTTTTACTGACCTTCGTGGAGATATCTGGTCGAGACTTTGAGGGTCTATATCTCCGGAACCCGGTGATATATGATGTCTCCTCCAATTGACCAGCTGCGTGTCACACTTATAAGTCACTTTAAACAGTTTCCACGTTTCTAGGTCACTTTTAGCCACTTTTATTGATTTTAATACGGGAGCTCGATGTGTGTTCTGCCGTAGTACGCACGGGAGGGGTTAGGTTAGGTTAGGTTAGGTTAGGTTAGGTTAGGTTAGGTTAGGTTAGGTTAGGTTTTTTTTTTTTTTTAACGTGGGGACTGCATTTACGCACTTCGCTCGCCCACCGCGGGGGCGATGGGTCCGCTTCGTGTGGGACTCCTGGCCTCCGGAAGGGGGGCCAGACTACCCACTAAACCCCACGTGTTCCTCTTCGCCTAGTGCCGAGCCGCGAGATACTCAATTTGGAGTGCTCACCGCGACCCGGCTAGGAGCGCCCTTGCAGGCTCGCCTCGGGGGGGGCCAGATCGTTGGGGCCCCCCTGACCTTAGAGTTGGTATGCGCCCCCGGAACAACAAGGGCGCATCCGCCACGTGGCTGGGGGCGGCAGGTCCCCCGACCCACCGCCCATGGCAACTCTCAGTCGGGGCCGCGGGCGAACACTTGACGCCGGCGACCCCTCGCTGGGGGCCTGCGGGGCGGGAGAGTGAGCCCAGCTCGCTCCCGCTCCCGCAGGGCCTCTCTCTTGGCCGTCATCACCTCGCTGGCAAACGAGGCGATGGCGGCCCAGCACCGGTCGCTGCCGGCCATGGCTTCCACGATGGCCGGCAGCGAGGGATCAGCGCCGATGACGCTCGTCAGGGCCGCTCTTTGCCCGTCCCATGCTTCGCACACGGCCCGGGTGTGATGGGCCGTGTCGGGGTCGCCGCTGGTGCAGTTGCGGCACCGGGGCTCCGATTCTACCCCCACAACTTCCCACAGGTACTTGGCGAAGCAGCCGTGACCCGTGAGAAGTTGGGTGAGGTGATACGTGGGAGCCCCATGACCCCCCTCCACAAACTGTCGCAGGACGGGCCGAGCGGCCCTAACGAACGCCGTCGGACTCCCTTCCATTCTGGCAGCCCACGTCCGGAAGAGATCGTCGCGAGCCTCCTGCCTCCAGCGCTCGATCTCCTCCGGAGGCGGGCATCCACCAGCTCGCCGAATCAGGGCGCCCTCCTCGTACACCCTTTTGAGGACGCCGGCCTCGAGATCCCAGGGGATACTGCCCGCCAGGACGCACGCCGTCTCGTAGGAGACGGTGCGGTACGCCCGTGCGGCCCTCTGCGCGATGGCCCGCTGCGGACGACGCAGCAGGGCAACGTTAGCCGGGCAGAGAGCCTCCGCCCAGATAGGCGCTCCGTAGAGCGCCTTAGAGCGCACCACACCGTCGTAGAGACGGCGGCAGGCAGACCCCGGTCCTCCTACGTTGGGGAGCAGCTGCGAGAGCATTCCGGCAAACGCTAGCACCTTCGGCGCCAGCTGCCGGAAATGTTCCGCAAACCCCCACCGACCGTCGAGAACCAGCCCCAGATACTTGAGGCTGCGGCCGACGGCGATGGAGGTGCCCCCCACCACGATCGTGGTGTCTCGAGGCGGCGTCTGCCGAGGCCCATGGAAGAAGAGGGCCTCGGACTTCTCGAGGGCGACATGGAGGCCCAGCGCACTGATTCGGCGCACCACTTGAGCGACGCCTGCCGTCGCTAGGACGGCGGCGTCGCGGAACGTGGGGCCCCGCGCGGTCACTAGGGTATCGTCGGCGTAACAAAGTACGCCGACTCCCCGAAGAGTAGCACCGCGCAGGACCCAGTCGTACCCGATGTTCCACAGGAGCGGCCCAAGTACCGACCCCTGTGGAACACCACACCTCATAGCCTTGCGGACCACTCCGTCTCGGCCCGAGTACGTGATGACCCGGTCCACGAAGTAGTCCGCAAGGATTCGCCTGAGGTACCACGGTACGTTGTGGTACCTCAGGGCCTCGGCGATTGTCTGCCAGGGGAGGGTGTTGAAGGCGTTGGCGATGTCGAGCGACACGGCCAGCAACACCCCGCCCCCGGCGATCGCCTCATCGACGCTGCCCCGCAGTCGGGAAACGGCGTCAAGAGTCGACTTCCCGCGACGGAAGCCGAACTGACCGTCGCTGAGATCGGGCCCCGCCCCCTCCAGGTGCTTGACGAGACGCGCAGCGAGCACTCGCTCAAACATTTTGCACGTCTCGTCGAGCAGTACGATGGGGCGGTAGGCCGACGGTGCCTCGGCTGGGCGCCCGTGCTTCCTGATCAGCACGAGCCGTCCGGTCTTCCATCGTCGCGGGAATCTCCCCGACGCCACACACTCCGACATGAGGGACAGCGTCTCCTCCTCGAGTGCCGGCATCGCTAAGGCGACGACCTTCCCAGGGATGCCGTCCGGGCCCGGGGCGCGTTTCCTGACTTTGAGAGCCAGGATCGCCGCCCCTAGCTCGGCCTCGGACACGGGAGGTATCGCCTCTGCGTCGCCTTCTGCCGGCACTCGGTGACGGCTTGGTGCTGCCATCCGCGGTGGGACCCACTCTTCCCGCTCAGGGAAGAGGGAACCGACCACTCGGCCCAGAAGCTGTGGCTCGAGAGTTCTGGTGAGGGGAGGCGCCCAGGGCCGGAGCTTCTGGCTCACGGTTTTGTACGGGCGCCCCCACGGATCTCGATCCAGGCTCTCGAGCCACTCCCTCCAGGCCTCCTCTTTGGCGGCTCTGATCGCCGAGTTGAGGGCCGCACGAGCGGCCCTATGTGCGGCGAGCAGTTCCTCTTCACGGGCGAGGTCCCTGACGGCCCTCCTGCGGCTGCGAGTGTACTGCCTATGGGCCGCGTGACTTGCGGCACGCAGCCCGGCAAGGTGGGGACGCCACCAGTACACTTGCCTCCGAGGGAGGGCTGGCCTCGCCCTCTGCATCGCCGCATCGCAGACGCGAGTCAGCTTCCCAGCGAGACTATCGCACCTCGCGTCCGCGTCTGGGCCGCTTTCCGCTCCACCAGCAACCCAGCGCTCGACGATAGCCGCCTCTAGGGCCAGTTCCCGGTTCAGAGAACCGAGGCGCCACCGCGGACCTTCTCCAGCAAGGGGACGGTTGCCATCTCCTCCTCGGATGGCCGCTGAGCGAGAGACCACGTCGAACCGTATGTAACGATGGTCCGACGCGGTCTCCACATTCTTGACGACCCGCCAATTGCGAGTGCGGCCAGCCAGGGCAGGACTAGCAAACGACAGGTCTACTATCGAGCTGCCCTGGGGCCGCACAAGCGTGGGTACCGTCCCCCTGTTAAGCAGCACCAAGCCGTGAGACACCGCCCACTCCTCCAATATCTCCCCCCGGCCGTCGGTCCTCGGAGATCCCCACGCCCGTGAGTGGGCGTTGAAATCCCCGGCTACCACGACCGGAGTGGGGTGCGCGTCCGCCAACAGAGCCCCGACCTCCGTGAGCCACTGCTCGAACTCGGCGAGGCTTCTGTTGGGCGAGAAGTACACCCCAATCACTGCAGTGTCGCCCAGCGTGGCGAGGACGCACCCTCGGCCCCTCACTACTCTGTCGAGTTGGTGGGGGCCGGTTCGCTGGGCGACGATAGCCACCAAGCCGTCGCTGTCGCTGGCCCAGTTGGGGCCAGTGCGCACGTAATACGGCTCGGCGACTACCGCCACTGTCGTCTGCCACTGCGTCACGGTCTGGGCCAGTAGGTCCTGGGCCGTGGCGCAGTGGTTGACATTGGCCTGCAGCACGGAGATTTGGGGAGCCATTAAGTTTGGGCGGTGTCCATCTCCTCCTCATTGGACGGTGGCGACAGGGTCGTTGGGGTGGTCTTGGGTTCCACCCCCCCTGTCGCCTTGCGTTTCGCCTGACCCCCCCTCTTACGGGAGGCTGCCTGGCACTTCGCGGAGCCGAGTCTGTGGCCGGACGCCACACCTTCCGCCGCACAGACGGGACACTTGGGGTCCGCGGAGCAGGCGGCCGCCTTGTGGCCCTCCTGTCCGCATTGGAAGCAGAGTGCGCTGCGTTCGATCTTCGCAGCGCACTTTGCCCCCACGTGTCCCGGCTCCAGGCAGCGGAAGCACCGCGCCGGCCTTGGCTCCAGGGTGGTCAGCTTGACCGCTGACCACCCGACGACGATGCGGCGGCCGTCCGTTAACTTTTTGGCCGCCGCAACCGGACACCGCAGCCAGGCAGTGCCCTGTCGACCGGGTGGGCGATTGATGTCGCCCACCTTGATGGAGGCGACAGGGCAGCCTCCCTCTTCTGCCAGGATTTTGGCCACCGCCTCCTTAGTTGCCGCATCGCCCAGGCCTGAGATGCGCAACTCTACGCACCTCTCCGGCCTGGCAATACGGACCTCCTCTCCCAGCACCTCTTCAAGCTTGGCCGCCAATTTATCGGCCTTGGTGGCCCTGTCAGCGCCACCTATCTCCAGGATCCTTCCCCCGGTCACGGCAGTGCGGAACCGGAGGCCGTCAATGCCGAGAGTCTTTATATCGATGGACCTCTCGGCATTGGCGATCACCTGGGAATAGGTGACCCCCTTCTCTACAGCGCCCGGCTGCAGTGTGAGGCACACTGCAGCGGTTGTCGGGGCGCGGAGTTTGCGACTCGCCTTCGCCTTCTTCGGAGGCTTGGCGGGTGCCTTGACGCTCGGCGGTGCTGGGGTGGCCTTTTTCTTAGGCCGCGCCGCCACGGCGCTCCACGCCTCCTTCACAGGTGGCGGGGCGGCGGCGGGAGCCTGCGGGCGCGGCTGACGGGCAGCTTCGGCCTCCTTCGCCGCTGCACTCCGTTTCTTTGCCTTCTGCTTTTTCTTTTTCCCCTTGGGTTCCCCGTCCGACGGGACCGTCCCAGAGGGGCAGGGATCCGAATCCTTCTGCCCGTCTGCCGCGACGGGCGAGAGGGGCGGAGCCTGAGGAGGCGCGGAAGGAGTGGGAAGAACGGCAGAAGACTCGGGCCTCCGGCTGGACTTGGAGGCCCTTTGTTCCGCAGCACGGGCAGCACCAGCGGCTCTGGCGGCGTTCCTCTCGTCCGCCTGGAGAGGCGGACGGATGCGCACCTCAGGCAGCAGGCGGTCCTGGAAGCCCGCGAGTCGCGCATCGATCATGAAGATCATCTCCTCGCGACTCATCTTCAGGGCCTTCATTTCCGCCCGTACGGCAGCAAGCTCTACCTGAAGGTTGGCGACCTCCTCGTTAGCAGTGCGGGCCTTGAGTTGGTGGGCGAGCTCCAAAATGGAGCTACAGGCCACCCTCAGGTCCCGCACATATTGCCCCTTGAGCTTGGAGCTCTTTGTGGCGATGGTTTGCACCACCGCCACTGCCGCCTCGATGGACACCGTCAGCTGATCTGCGCTGACGGGCTCGGAAGATTGTGTTTGGTCCGACGTCTGTATGGGAGTTTTACGGAGGTAAGACTCCCTTTGCTGTCGGACCTCTTCCGCCAGTTCCTTCTCGGCGCGGAGCTCCAGCTCCCGCTCCTTTGCCCTGTTCAAGTCGGCCTTGGCTTGCGCCAGGCCGACGTATTCCCCAGTTGTAGGTGGGCGACCTCTCTTCTTCACCTCCACTGGGCCGGAGCTGTCGGAGTTGAGGCGTTTCCGCCACAACCGACCCGGCGATGATGGGCGCGAGTCCGCGTCCACCATTGAGGCGTCACTTGACGCCGACGAGTCCCTGCTATATCGCGTCAGGGTGACGCGTGCCTCCTTCGTCACCAACGGGTGTGGTGACGGGGTTCGCAACTCCCCCTTGCAATCAGATGATCCGGTTGGCTTGCCAGTAGTCGTTTTTTTATTGGTATCAATTTCGTTTTCAATATTAGTTTTAGTTTCAGTATCCATAACTTAACCCACGAGTATGGGGGAAATGAAGTCCATCCGGGCGGTGCCCCCTGCACCCGGATAAGCCTATGTACTGTGGAGGTCGGCCGGTATCCACAGGTTTTATCGACTTAGCTGTCGGGTGTTATAGACTGTCCTTGTCATGGGCCGGCCAATTAAGGCAAGCCCTCCGGCCAACAGGTTCTCAGCATACCCTCTTGTAGCCACCAATCGGGTCGTTGCTGAGCCCCTGTTGGTTACGGAATGCGAGAGGGTGGCTAGCCCTCTCTCACAGACGGAGCTAGCACTCAAGTGCCAGCCCCTCTGACCTACTCGCTTTCCAATACGCCCTCTGCTAAAGCAGAGGGACGTTTGGAGTGCGGCACGACGGGTCACGCCCATCTCGGCAGCCTGAAATTCGGCTCCGATTTTCCCTTAGTCGCCTTTTACGACACCCACGGGAGGAGATGGGGTGGAGCTATTCTATGCCGGCTCCACACGGCCAAGGTTAGGTTAGGTTTTTTTTTTTTTTTTTTTAACGTGGGGACTGCATTTACGCACTTCGCTCGCCCACCGCGGGGGCGATGGGTCCGCTTCGTGTGGGACTCCTGGCCTCCGGAAGGGGGGCCAGACTACCCACTAAACCCCACGTGTTCCTCTTCGCCTAGTGCCGAGCCGCGAGATACTCAATTTGGAGTGCTCACCGCGACCCGGCTAGGAGCGCCCTTGCAGGCTCGCCTCGGGGGGGGCCAGATCGTTGGGGCCCCCCTGACCTTAGAGTTGGTATGCGCCCCCGGAACAACAAGGGCGCATCCGCCACGTGGCTGGGGGCGGCAGGTCCCCCGACCCACCGCCCATGGCAACTCTCAGTCGGGGCCGCGGGCGAACACTTGACGCCGGCGACCCCTCGCTGGGGGCCTGCGGGGCGGGAGAGTGAGCCCAGCTCGCTCCCGCTCCCGCAGGGCCTCTCTCTTGGCCGTCATCACCTCGCTGGCAAACGAGGCGATGGCGGCCCAGCACCGGTCGCTGCCGGCCATGGCTTCCACGATGGCCGGCAGCGAGAGATCAGCGCCGATGACGCTCGTCAGGGCCGCTCTTTGCCCGTCCCATGCTTCGCACACGGCCCGGGTGTGATGGGCCGTGTCGGGGTCGCCGCTGGTGCAGTTGCGGCACCGGGGCTCCGATTCTACCCCCACAACTTCCCACAGGTACTTGGCGAAGCAGCCGTGACCCGTGAGAAGTTGGGTGAGGTGATACGTGGGAGCCCCATGACCCCCCTCCACAAACTGTCGCAGGACGGGCCGAGCGGCCCTAACGAACGCCGTCGGACTCCCTTCCATTCTGGCAGCCCACGTCCGGAAGAGATCGTCGCGAGCCTCCTGCCTCCAGCGCTCGATCTCCTCCGGAGGCGGGCATCCACCAGCTCGCCGAATCAGGGCGCCCTCCTCGTACACCCTTTTGAGGACGCCGGCCTCGAGATCCCAGGGGATACTGCCCGCCAGGACGCACGCCGTCTCGTAGGAGACGGTGCGGTACGCCCGTGCGGCCCTCTGCGCGATGGCCCGCTGCGGACGACGCAGCAGGGCAACGTTAGCCGGGCAGAGAGCCTCCGCCCAGATAGGCGCTCCGTAGAGCGCCTTAGAGCGCACCACACCGTCGTAGAGACGGCGGCAGGCAGACCCCGGTCCTCCTACGTTGGGGAGCAGCTGCGAGAGCATTCCGGCAAACGCTAGCACCTTCGGCGCCAGCTGCCGGAAATGTTCCGCAAACCCCCACCGACCGTCGAGAACCAGCCCCAGATACTTGAGGCTGCGGCCGACGGCGATGGAGGTGCCCCCCACCACGATCGTGGTGTCTCGAGGCGGCGTCTGCCGAGGCCCATGGAAGAAGAGGGCCTCGGACTTCTCGAGGGCGACATGGAGGCCCAGCGCACTGATTCGGCGCACCACTTGAGCGACGCCTGCCGTCGCTAGGACGGCGGCGTCGCGGAACGTGGGGCCCCGCGCGGTCACTAGGGTATCGTCGGCGTAACAAAGTACGCCGACTCCCCGAAGAGTAGCACCGCGCAGGACCCAGTCGTACCCGATGTTCCACAGGAGCGGCCCAAGTACCGACCCCTGTGGAACACCACACCTCATAGCCTTGCGGACCACTCCGTCTCGGCCCGAGTACGTGATGACCCGGTCCACGAAGTAGTCCGCAAGGATTCGCCTGAGGTACCACGGTACGTTGTGGTACCTCAGGGCCTCGGCGATTGTCTGCCAGGGGAGGGTGTTGAAGGCGTTGGCGATGTCGAGCGACACGGCCAGCAACACCCCGCCCCCGGCGATCGCCTCATCGACGCTGCCCCGCAGTCGGGAAACGGCGTCCAGAGTCGACTTCCCGCGACGGAAGCCGAACTGACCGTCGCTGAGATCGGGCCCCGCCCCCTCCAGGTGCTTGACGAGACGCGCAGCGAGCACTCGCTCAAACATTTTGCACGTCTCGTCGAGCAGTACGATGGGGCGGTAGGCCGACGGTGCCTCGGCTGGGCGCCCGTGCTTCCTGATCAGCACGAGCCGTCCGGTCTTCCATCGTCGCGGGAATCTCCCCGACGCCACACACTCCGACATGAGGGACAGCGTCTCCTCCTCGAGTGCCGGCATCGCTAAGGCGACGACCTTCCCAGGGATGCCGTCCGGGCCCGGGGCGCGTTTCCTGACTTTGAGAGCCAGGATCGCCGCCCCTAGCTCGGCCTCGGACACGGGAGGTATCGCCTCTGCGTCGCCTTCTGCCGGCACTCGGTGACGGCTTGGTGCTGCCATCCGCGGTGGGACCCACTCTTCCCGCTCAGGGAAGAGGGAACCGACCACTCGGCCCAGAAGCTGTGGCTCGAGAGTTCTGGTGAGGGGAGGCGCCCAGGGCCGGAGCTTCTGGCTCACGGTTTTGTACGGGCGCCCCCACGGATCTCGATCCAGGCTCTCGAGCCACTCCCTCCAGGCCTCCTCTTTGGCGGCTCTGATCGCCGAGTTGAGGGCCGCACGAGCGGCCCTATGTGCGGCGAGCAGTTCCTCTTCACGGGCGAGGTCCCTGACGGCCCTCCTGCGGCTGCGAGTGTACTGCCTATGGGCCGCGTGACTTGCGGCACGCAGCCCGGCAAGGTGGGGACGCCACCAGTACACTTGCCTCCGAGGGAGGGCTGGCCTCGCCCTCTGCATCGCCGCATCGCAGACGCGAGTCAGCTTCCCAGCGAGACTATCGCACCTCGCGTCCGCGTCTGGGCCGCTTTCCGCTCCACCAGCAACCCAGCGCTCGACGATAGCCGCCTCTAGGGCCAGTTCCCGGTTCAGAGAACCGAGGCGCCACCGCGGACCTTCTCCAGCAAGGGGACGGTTGCCATCTCCTCCTCGGATGGCCGCTGAGCGAGAGACCACGTCGAACCGTATGTAACGATGGTCCGACGCGGTCTCCACATTCTTGACGACCCGCCAATTGCGAGTGCGGCCAGCCAGGGCAGGACTAGCAAACGACAGGTCTACTATCGAGCTGCCCTGGGGCCGCACAAGCGTGGGTACCGTCCCCCTGTTAAGCAGCACCAAGCCGTGAGACACCGCCCACTCCTCCAATATCTCCCCCCGGCCGTCGGTCCTCGGAGATCCCCACGCCCGTGAGTGGGCGTTGAAATCCCCGGCTACCACGACCGGAGTGGGGTGCGCGTCCGCCAACAGAGCCCCGACCTCCGTGAGCCACTGCTCGAACTCGGCGAGGCTTCTGTTGGGCGAGAAGTACACCCCAATCACTGCAGTGTCGCCCAGCGTGGCGAGGACGCACCCTCGGCCCCTCACTACTCTGTCGAGTTGGTGGGGGCCGGTTCGCTGGGCGACGATAGCCACCAAGCCGTCGCTGTCGCTGGCCCAGTTGGGGCCAGTGCGCACGTAATACGGCTCGGCGACTACCGCCACTGTCGTCTGCCACTGCGTCACGGTCTGGGCCAGTAGGTCCTGGGCCGTGGCGCAGTGGTTGACATTGGCCTGCAGCACGGAGATTTGGGGAGCCATTAAGTTTGGGCGGTGTCCATCTCCTCCTCATTGGACGGTGGCGACAGGGTCGTTGGGGTGGTCTTGGGTTCCACCCCCCCTGTCGCCTTGCGTTTCGCCTGACCCCCCCTCTTACGGGAGGCTGCCTGGCACTTCGCGGAGCCGAGTCTGTGGCCGGACGCCACACCTTCCGCCGCACAGACGGGACACTTGGGGTCCGCGGAGCAGGCGGCCGCCTTGTGGCCCTCCTGTCCGCATTGGAAGCAGAGTGCGCTGCGGTCGATCTTCGCAGCGCACTTTGCCCCCACGTGTCCCGGCTCCAGGCAGCGGAAGCACCGCGCCGGCCTTGGCTCCAGGGTGGTCAGCTTGACCGCTGACCACCCGACGACGATGCGGCGGCCGTCCGTTAACTTTTTGGCCGCCGCAACCGGACACCGCAGCCAGGCAGTGCCCTGTCGACCGGGTGGGCGATTGATGTCGCCCACCTTGATGGAGGCGACAGGGCAGCCTCCCTCTTCTGCCAGGATTTTGGCCACCGCCTCCTTAGTTGCCGCATCGCCCAGGCCTGAGATGCGCAACTCTACGCACCTCTCCGGCCTGGCAATACGGACCTCCTCTCCCAGCACCTCTTCAAGCTTGGCCGCCAATTTATCGGCCTTGGTGGCCCTGTCAGCGCCACCTATCTCCAGGATCCTTCCCCCGGTCACGGCAGTGCGGAACCGGAGGCCGTCAATGCCGAGAGTCTTTATATCGATGGACCTCTCGGCATTGGCGATCACCTGGGAATAGGTGACCCCCTTCTCTACAGCGCCCGGCTGCAGTGTGAGGCACACTGCAGCGGTTGTCGGGGCGCGGAGTTTGCGACTCGCCTTCGCCTTCTTCGGAGGCTTGGCGGGTGCCTTGACGCTCGGCGGTGCTGGGGTGGCCTTTTTCTTAGGCCGCGCCGCCACGGCGCTCCACGCCTCCTTCACAGGTGGCGGGGCGGCGGCGGGAGCCTGCGGGCGCGGCTGACGGGCAGCTTCGGCCTCCTTCGCCGCTGCACTCCGTTTCTTTGCCTTCTGCTTTTTCTTTTTCCCCTTGGGTTCCCCGTCCGACGGGACCGTCCCAGAGGGGCAGGGATCCGAATCCTTCTGCCCGTCTGCCGCGACGGGCGAGAGGGGCGGAGCCTGAGGAGGCGCGGAAGGAGTGGGAAGAACGGCAGAAGACTCGGGCCTCCGGCTGGACTTGGAGGCCCTTTGTTCCGCAGCACGGGCAGCACCAGCGGCTCTGGCGGCGTTCCTCTCGTCCGCCTGGAGAGGCGGACGGATGCGCACCTCAGGCAGCAGGCGGTCCTGGAAGCCCGCGAGTCGCGCATCGATCATGAAGATCATCTCCTCGCGACTCATCTTCAGGGCCTTCATTTCCGCCCGTACGGCAGCAAGCTCTACCTGAAGGTTGGCGACCTCCTCGTTAGCAGTGCGGGCCTTGAGTTGGTGGGCGAGCTCCAAAATGGAGCTACAGGCCACCCTCAGGTCCCGCACATATTGCCCCTTGAGCTTGGAGCTCTTTGTGGCGATGGTTTGCACCACCGCCACTGCCGCCTCGATGGACACCGTCAGCTGATCTGCGCTGACGGGCTCGGAAGATTGTGTTTGGTCCGACGTCTGTATGGGAGTTTTACGGAGGTAAGACTCCCTTTGCTGTCGGACCTCTTCCGCCAGTTCCTTCTCGGCGCGGAGCTCCAGCTCCCGCTCCTTTGCCCTGTTCAAGTCGGCCTTGGCTTGCGCCAGGCCGACGTATTCCCCAGTTGTAGGTGGGCGACCTCTCTTCTTCACCTCCACCGGGTCGGAGCTGTCGGAGTTGAGGCGTTTCCGCCACAAACGTCCGGTCGGTGAAGAGGGACGCGAGTCCGCGTCCACCATTGAGGCGTCGCTTGACGCCGACGAGTCCCTGCTGTATCGCGTTAGGGTGACGCGTGCCTCCTTCGTCACCAACGGGTGTGGTGACGGGGTTCGCAACTCCCCCTTGCAATCAGATGATCCGGTTGGCTTGCCAGTAGTCGTTTTTTTATTGGTATCAATTTCGTTTTCAATATTAGTTTTAGTTTCAGTATCCATAACTTAACCCACGAGTATGGGGGAAATGAAGTCCATCCGGGCGGTGCCCCCTGCACCCGGATAAGCCTATGTACTGTGGAGGTCGGCCGGTATCCACAGGTTTTATCGACTTAGCTGTCGGGTGTTATAGACTGTCCTTGTCATGGGCCGGCCAATTAAGGCAAGCCCTCCGGCCAACAGGTTCTCAGCATACCCTCTTGTAGCCACCAATCGGGTCGTTGCTGAGCCCCTGTTGGTTACGGAATGCGAGAGGGTGGCTAGCCCTCTCTCACAGACGGAGCTAGCACTCAAGTGCCAGCCCCTCTGACCTACTCGCTTTCCAATACGCCCTCTGCTAAAGCAGAGGGACGTTTGGAGTGCGGCACGACGGGTCACGCCCATCTCGGCAGCCTGAAATTCGGCTCCGATTTTCCCTTAGTCGCCTTTTACGACACCCACGGGAGGAGATGGGGTGGAGCTATTCTATGCCGGCTCCACACGGCGAAAGGTTAGGTTAGGTTAGGTTAGGTTAGGTTAGGTTAGGTTAGGTTAGGTTAGGTTAGGTTAGGTTAGGTTAGGTTAGGTTAGGTTAGGTTTTTTTTTTTTTTTTTTTTTTTTTTTTTTTTTTTTTTTTTTTTTTTTTTTTTTTTTTTTCTGCTTTTCCCCGTCCATAGATATCGACAGGACCTTGTGTATCTATTTGTGTATAATATAGTGCTATGTGTAGTGGTGTCGATATATTTTTAATATATATGTATATATAATAATATGTTAAAGTGTTCAATTGTGTGTCCACAGCGTACACACAGTTTCTGTGAACACACACTTGTGCACTTGTTGTGTTCTAGTTGTTTATTTTCTAACTATTTATGTCCAACTATTTTCTATCTATGTGTTTCTACTTTATTTTTTATACATGTGTTATTTATTGTTTCATTCCCTTATAACATTTTCAAAAAAAAAAAAAAAGAACAAAAATTTTCCAACTAATTATTTTTGGGCGGTCACCCATCCTAATACCGACCGCGCCCGATGTTACTAATTTAATGCCAGTAAAAAGTACAAAAAACAATTTTTTTTTTTGGGGGGTCACCCATCCAAATTCCGACCTCACCCAATGTTGCTTGACCTTAGGTGAGGTCGGAATTTGCCATTCCAAGTTTCAATTATTCCAATATATATTCCTTTACTTATACTTCTGATTTTTTGTTTTCATTTCTTGTTATTTATACATATTTCAATTTTTTACACTATTTATTTATTTATATATACTTCTTGTCTTTATATTTAAATTTACTATTTTTATTTATTTCTATTCTTTACCTTATATAAATTTCTTAATAAAAAAACCACAAAAATAATTTTTTCGGGCGGTCACCCATCCAAGTTCCGACCTCACCCAATGTTGCTTAACCTTAGGTGAGGTCGGAATTTGCCATTCCAAGTTTCAATTATTCCAATATATATTCCTTTACTTATACTTCTTATTTTTTATTTACATTTCTTGTTATTTATACATATTTCAATTTTTTTTTTTACAATATTTATTTATTTATATGTATTTCTAGTCTTTATATTTAATTTACTATTTTTATTTATTTCTATTCTTTATCATACATAAAATTTCCCAATAAAAAAACAACAAAAATAATTTTTTCGGGCGGTCACCCATCCAAGTTCCGACCTCACCCAATGTTGCTTAACCTTAGGTGAGGCCGGAACCCGCCACTTCAATTGCTTCAGTTATTTCACTATATATTCCTTTATTTATACATCTGATTTTGTTTACATTACTTGTTATTTATACATATTTCAATTTTTTACAATATTTATTTATTTATATGTATTTCTAGTCTTATTATTTAAATTTACTATTTTTATTTGTTTCTATTATTTATCATATATAAATTTCTTAATAATAAAACAACAAAAACAACTCCTTCGGGCGGTCACCCATCCAATTTCCGACCTCACCCAGTGTCGCTTAACCTGGTGGTCGTTAATTGCCATTCATACATTTTAAATTTTTATAACACATATATATTATTTATTTATATTTCCAATTTCTTACTTACATTACTTGCCACTTACACATATTTCAATTTTTTTGCAACATTTATTTGCTTATATATACTTCTAGTTTTTATATTTAAATTCACTATTTTATTCATTTCTATTCTTTACAATGTATAATTTTCTTTAATAAAAACATCAAAAATAAATACAACAAACAATAACAAAAACAGCACACAGGCGGTCACCCATCCAAACAGTGGTCCCGTCCAACGCTGCTTAACTTTGGTAATGATTTTATCACTTACAGTTACTATTTATATTTCTAATTTCCAAGATATATATTTATATGTATATATATATATTTAGTATGTTCAAATGTGTGTACACAGCGTATATTCAATTTCTTTGTACACACATTTGTCCATCTACATGATTCTATAATTTATCTAAGTACTATTGCTTGTTTACTCATTCTTCACGTTGTTGCGCCGCCATCTTTGCACTAGCAAGGATCGGCGTGCTGTTTTATACATTTTTAATCTGTCTATATCTAATGAATCTTATTATTATGCACTATATTTATATGTCTATTGTCATCTATTTATCCTTACTATTACTTATTTACACTTATTACACAAATATATTCACTATTTACGTCACAATACATATTTACATTTTTCATACAATATTTTTGCTATTTGCAGCCTGTCAGTTTTATCTTAGCTATTTTTTTTTCTTTTCGTTTAATTAAACGCCTATTATTTTTGCCTTAACATCATAATATGTTGCTGTGGGGCACTATGTTTGTCAATCAGAAGCCCCACACACCGCCCCCAGTCTATCCAGGAAGACCAGGCCTCCACGACACGTGTATATGTTTAGTTTCCTTGTTATGTGTGCATGTTTTTGTGTTCTGTACATGTGTGTTTCCCTCCACAGTTCACTCTATCCGTTATTCCATTCTGCTAACAAAAGATATATATGTTACAATATATATTTTTATTACATTCCTACTTGTGAACTGTTTCAGTCGGTGTATGTATGTTAAATAATGTAATCTAGTGTTATTGTTGTGTGCATGTTTAGATATCTTCCTATATTTTTAAAATATATTCTTTATATCTATGTTTGTTTATGTGTGTCTTTGTGTAGTGTGTATCTGTGTGTGGATGTGTCAGGGATAAGCCGTGGTCTCCCTTGCCAAGTAATCCCACTTGGAGCGGGTCTGGCACCCGGCGCTGAAGGCGTTATGGCCGACGTCCCGCAACCCAGAGTGCGAGCAGTTGCAGCACCGCGGTGTCGAACCCGCACTGTACTCTGCGCAATCCTTGCGCAAGTGCGGGCCCCCACAGTGGCTACATCTGTCCGCACCCTCGGTGCAGAACTTGCGACCATGGCCGAATGCCAGGCATTTCGTGCATTGGATGAGGGGCGTTTGGTCCTCCACCCTGACCCTTTGAAGGCCCAGGTAGAGCACCCCCGCCGCCGTCATCCTCTGCCATGCCTGTGGTCCCACCTGAAGGACGATGTGGGAGGCTCCCGGATTCCTTGTTCTCCTTTTGTACTTGATTTTGGCCTCCCCCTCCTCTCGTGGTAGGCCCATGAAGACTTCCCTGTTCTGTGTATATAATGCGGTTAGTAGTTGGTCGTTGTCATTATCCGCGTGGACGTCCCTAAGGACGACCAGCGGGTCTTTATTCCTCATGGGCTCTACCACGAGCCCATCGCCTTTACCTTCTATTTGTTTTTTAACTCTTTCTACTTCTTCTTTTGTGTCACAGCCTAATATTATAGTACTGTTTTTTGCCTTCCTGGCCTTTGATATTTTTAGGCCAGTACGCCCGGCGTCGACCGCCCTCTCCACTCTGGTTAACACCTCCTCAGCCGTCTCCTGTCTATCTTTGGAGGTGACAGCCACCGAGTGAAGTGCCGGCCGGCGCCCGGGTCCGGCCGCTGTGACACTAGCGTATGTCGCAGGGC
The DNA here is from genome assembly GCA_916048165.1 of Spilarctia lutea. Lineage (NCBI taxonomy): Eukaryota > Metazoa > Arthropoda > Insecta > Lepidoptera > Erebidae > Spilarctia > Spilarctia lutea. The sequence continues at coordinate 20,093,138 of OU696482.1, forward strand.
TAGGACAGGGTTCCGCGACGCGGAGCGCCCCGACGGCGTCGCTGATGTGCGTTTTGGTGTCTACTATTATGTCTCTGGCGACAGTCCCGATTAGGTCCTCAACCTGGGTCTGCGCACGCACAACAAGGCCCTCGGTCGCCATGTCGATTTCGACTTGTGTCTCCTCCATTTTTTCCGAGACCCTGTCTACTACTTTATGGCAACGCTCGTCGTTGGCCTTCTCCATGTCTCGGAACCCCTCCCTTAATGCCTGATGGGCTTTGTTTATTTGCTCAAGGATCGAGCCCTGAACCTCCTCCAACTTTGCCAGGACTCGACCCTCAAGCTGCGAGGGCGAGGCCGCCGCAGGCGCTTTCGTGTCAGTCGCGCCCACGGCCCCGGATGCCGCCTCCTCCAGACTTCTAATTTTATCTCTGAGCGCATAGATGATATACATGCCATCGCAGGATGTGTCCTCCAGGTAGTTTTTTACGTCTCTCCTCATCTGAGAGTATTGTTGGACCTTTTGTGTTATTTTTTCAAAGGTCCGCATGGCATCCTGGAGGAGCTGGTCAGTGGGAGTAGAGTCGAGGAGTTTCTTCCTGGCGGCACCCGCAGCCAGCGAGGGCGAGGTATTGGAGCCAGAAGAGGCCCGTTTCCCTACGGCCGCAGTTGCATGTGACGTATGTGACATGTTTTTGTACGGGGAAAATTGTCAATCTTAAGATTAAATTGTACACCCTGTATAATGGGGTGCAGTTAGAATTAATTGACCCTGTAGAAGGGGGTACTGTCTATATACTAAAAATTACACAAATTAGACAAACAACAAAAATTCAAATAAATTATTATAAAATTTTCAATTTAAAACTTAATATTAATTTTATCCCCTATGAGGAGATGTAAATATTCCCAATTGGGACTGTCGCTTTATTTAGGGGATGTATACAGTCCCGTATCAGTTCCAATAATTTGGAAATTAAATAAAAACAAAAAATTTTTTGTGTCAAACAAATTAATTTAGATAAATTAAAATTTCAAAAACTTAATATCTATTGTTTTGAGGGACTGTGACCCTCTACAGATCCCTCTTTTTGGTGACAGTTTATGTGGCCTATCCCGGGCCACTAGCAAAAAGAATTTTTCACTTTGGACCACCCAGGCCAAAGTTGGGTTTCTTCCTGTTTTCTTCCAGATCTCCTTCCCGACGGCCCGATCTAGGGCGCCAGGCAGTTGGCCCCTGCTGAGGGGATCCCAACCCAAAGAAAATTTTCGGATTTGGCCTAAACAAGGCCAAGAAATTTAAGTTTTCCTGGTTTATCCCCTCTATTTGAGGGAATCCTCCAGGAAATGGTCCGAGTAGTTTTATCAAAAGGTGGGCCCCCACAAGGAGCTCCCAATCGCTAATTTTTAAGAGAAACGGACAAGCCAGTCCGGAGTTATTTTTAAGTTTATTAGTCCAAGTTCTACTGTCTTAACCCTTTCACTAGACACATTCCTAAGTGTGACGTCACTAGAATTTATAGGTTATGAAGAGTTGTTTAACACTACAAATACCCTGTTTCTCAACTGATTTGAGCCAGGAAGGTCTCTAAAGTTCCGTCACGTCGTGCACTATTTAGTTATATGTTTTTCGAGGGGGTGAAAACACAACCCCTAAAGTTAGGGTGGTAAATGTCTGTCAAGCTAAATGTCACTATAAAAACTAAATTAGTACACTAAATTAAAATCTAAAAACTGTCTCTGGTGCAGTTCACCGTCACTCACGTATTAGTGTCTCAGTAGCTCACCCAGGGGACCAGGATCTTGGATTTCACCACCACACCCTTTTTAAAGAAAAAGGGGTGTCACTCCTGCAAATGTGGTCCAAATCTCTTGAGAGGGGTCTCAGAAGAATGGTATCCCCGAGACACACCCTCGCAGAGCTGAACACACAGGGGTCACTAATGAAAATCCAAGTTTTTTCACAAATTTAAGTGTCACTTTCACAGTTTATTGTTAAAACATATATTGTCCTATAAGTCTCTGAGTTCTGGTCCGATTTAACTGGGGTTTTCACCGTTAAGTTCGTCTCCTTCGTGTGAAGGTTTTAAGCTATCGCCAGTGGGGATTGGTGGTGATGAAAAAATTTTTCCACCGGCCACACCCTTTTGGAAAAATCCTTATAACTCCACTAATATACAATTAAAAATTCTGAAAAAGGTCTCAATAGACGCGGGCGCCTGAGACACGTACTCTCGCAGTTGAAAAACCGGAGGTTGTTCAGTATTTTTGGAGTTACAAGCACTTTTGTGTTTCCGTGTGACGTTTTGGTCGAAAAAATTTTCGAAAAAACGCCACAACTTTGGCAATAGTCAATCAAAAAATCCGTAAAATGTCTTAAATTGTTCGTACACTAAACACACGCACTTCTGCAGATCCAAAACACGGTGTTGCAGATCGAAATCCGAAGTTATAGGGAAGATAAAGTTTACAGTCACTTTTTGTCACAAAGTTTTTAGTTTTTGCACTATAACTTTCACAGTTTTGGTCGGATTTTCACGCGGTTTTCTATACCAAATTCGTCTTGCGACGGCGCAAATTTTGGTATATCACTCGATAAGATTCGTAAGAATTTTATCACTTGTACGATTTTACACTGCGGAACTAGGTAAAAACGATGCGTTCTCGGCCATCTAAGCTACGAGACTGGTTAGGTTAGGTTAGGTTAGGTTAGGTTAGGTTAGGTTAGGTTAGGTTAGGTTAGGTTAGGTTAGGTTAGGTTAGGTTAGGTTAGGTTAGGTTAGGTTAGGTTAGGTTAGGTTAGGTTAGGTTAGGTTAGGTTAGGTTTTTTTTTTTTTTTTTTTTTAACGTGAGGACTGCGTTTAGGCACTTCGCTCGCCCACCGCGGGGACGATGGGTCCGCTTCGTGTGGGACTCCTTACCCCCAGAGAGGGGGCCAGACTACCCACTAAACCTCACGTGTTCCTCTTCGTCCATTGCCGAGCCGCGGGATACTCAATTTGGAGAGCTCACCGCGACTCGGCTAGGAGCGCCCTTGCAGGCTCGCCTCGGGGGGCCGATCTTAGGGCCCCCCTCACTTTCGAGTTGGTCTGCGCCCCCGGAACAACAGACAGGCGCATTCCGCCACGTGGCCGGGGACGGCGGGTCCCCCACCCACCGCCCGTGGCAACTCTCAGTCGGGGCCGCGGGCGACTCCCTGTCGCCTACGACCCCTCGAGGGGGGGCCAGATCGCTCCAGCCCCCCACTCCATCGTGCGCCCCCCATACCAACATGGGGGGCACACTGCCGCTCCGCCAAGGGCAGCAGGTCCCCCGACCCGCCGCCTGTGGCCACTCACGATCGGGGCCGCGGGCGTTCGTTGTCCGCCGACGGCCCCCCGCCGGGGGGCCCGCAGGGCGGGAGAGCGAGCGAGGCAAGGTCGATCCTGTTGTTCCGGCAGGAGACCGAGCCAGGCATGGTCGATCCGGCCCCGCAGGCCTCTCTCTTGTCCGCCATCACCTCAGCCTCGCCACACCCAGCAAGAGAGGCGACGGCGGCCCAGCTACTATCCCTTAGTCGCCTCTTACGACACCCACGGGAGGAGATGGGGTGGAGCTATTCTATGCCGGCTCCACACGGCAGGTTAGGTTAGGTTAGGTTAGGTTAGGTTAGGTTAGGTTAGGTTAGGTTAGGTTAGGTTAGGTTAGGTTAGGTTAGGTTTTTTTTTTTTTTTTTTTTTAACGTGGGGACTGCATTTACGCACTTCGCTCGCCCACCGCGGGGGCGATGGGTCCGCTTCGTGTGGGACTCCTGGCCTCCGGAAGGGGGGCCAGACTACCCACTAAACCCCACGTGTTCCTCTTCGCCTAGTGCCGAGCCGCGAGATACTCAATTTGGAGTGCTCACCGCGACCCGGCTAGGAGCGCCCTTGCAGGCTCGCCTCGGGGGGGCCAGATCGTTGGGGCCCCCCTGACCTTAGAGTTGGTATGCGCCCCCGGAACAACAAGGGCGCATCCGCCACGTGGCTGGGGGCGGCAGGTCCCCCGACCCACCGCCCATGGCAACTCTCAGTCGGGGCCGCGGGCGAACACTTGACGCCGGCGACCCCTCGCTGGGGGCCTGCGGGGCGGGAGAGTGAGCCCAGCTCGCTCCCGCTCCCGCAGGGCCTCTCTCTTGGCCGTCATCACCTCGCTGGCAAACGAGGCGATGGCGGCCCAGCACCGGTCGCTGCCGGCCATGGCTTCCACGATGGCCGGCAGCGAGAGATCAGCGCCGATGACGCTCGTCAGGGCCGCTCTTTGCCCGTCCCATGCTTCGCACACGGCCCGGGTGTGATGGGCCGTGTCGGGGTCGCCGCTGGTGCAGTTGCGGCACCGGGGCTCCGATTCTACCCCCACAACTTCCCACAGGTACTTGGCGAAGCAGCCGTGACCCGTGAGAAGCTGGGTGAGGTGATACGTGGGAGCCCCATGACCCCCCTCCACAAACTGTCGCAGGACGGGCCGAGCGGCCCTAACGAACGCCGTCGGACTCCCTTCCATTCTGGCAGCCCACGTCCGGAAGAGATCGTCGCGAGCCTCCTGCCTCCAGCGCTCGATCTCCTCCGGAGGCGGGCATCCACCAGCTCGCCGAATCAGGGCGCCCTCCTCGTACACCCTTTTGAGGACGCCGGCCTCGAGATCCCAGGGGATACTGCCCGCCAGGACGCACGCCGTCTCGTAGGAGACGGTGCGGTACGCTCGTGCGGCCCTCTGCGCGATGGCCCGCTGCGGACGACGCAGCAGGGCAACGTTAGCCGGGCAGAGTGCCTCCGCCCAGATAGGCGCTCCGTAGAGCGCCTTAGAGCGCACCACACCGTCGTAGAGACGGCGGCAGGCAGACCCCGGTCCTCCTACGTTGGGGAGCAGCTGCGAGAGCATTCCGGCAAACGCTAGCACCTTCGGCGCCAGCTGCCGGAAATGTTCCGCAAACCCCCACCGACCGTCGAGAACCAGCCCCAGATACTTGAGGCTGCGGCCGACGGCGATGGAGGTGCCCCCCACCACGATCGTGGTGTCTCGAGGCGGCGTCTGCCGAGGCCCATGGAAGAAGAGGGCCTCGGACTTCTCGAGGGCGACATGGAGGCCCAGCGCACTGATTCGGCGCACCACTTGAGCGACGCCTGCCGTCGCTAGGACGGCGGCGTCGCGGAACGTGGGGCCCCGCGCGGTCACTAGGGTATCGTCGGCGTAACAAAGTACGCCGACTCCCCGAAGAGTAGCACCGCGCAGGACCCAGTCGTACCCGATGTTCCACAGGAGCGGCCCAAGTACCGACCCCTGTGGAACACCACACCTCATAGCCTTGCGGACCACTCCGTCTCGGCCCGAGTACGTGATGACCCGGTCCACGAAGTAGTCCGCAAGGATTCGCCTGAGGTACCACGGTACGTTGTGGTACCTCAGGGCCTCGGCGATTGTCTGCCAGGGGAGGGTGTTGAAGGCGTTGGCGATGTCGAGCGACACGGCCAACAACACCCCGCCCCCGGCGATCGCCTCATCGACGCTGCCCCGCAGTCGGGAAACGGCGTCAAGAGTCGACTTCCCGCGACGGAAGCCGAACTGACCGTCGCTGAGATCGGGCCCCGCCCCCTCCAGGTGCTTGACGAGACGCGCAGCGAGCACTCGCTCAAACATTTTGCACGTCTCGTCGAGCAGTACGATAGGGCGGTAGGCCGACGGTGCCTCGGCTGGGCGCCCGTGCTTCCTGATCAGCACGAGCCGTCCGGTCTTCCATCGCCGCGGGAATCTCCCCGACGCCACACACTCCGACATGAGGGACAGCGTCTCCTCCTCGAGTGCCGGCATCGCTAAGGCGACGACCTTCCCAGGGATGCCGTCCGGGCCCGGGGCGCGTTTCCTGACTTTGAGGGCCAGGATCGCCGCCCCTAGCTCGGCCTCGGACACGGGAGGTATCGCCTCTGCGTCGCCTTCTGCCGGCACTCGCTGACGGCTTGGTGCTGCCATCCGCGGTGGGACCCACTCTTCCCGCTCAGGGAAGAGGGAACTGACCACTCGGCCCAGAAGCTGTGGCTCGAGAGTTCTGGTGAGGGGAGGCGCCCAGGGCCGGAGCTTCTGGCTCACGGTTTTGTACGGGCGCCCCCACGGATCTCGATCCAGGCTCTCGAGCCACTCCCTCCAGGCCTCCTCTTTGGCGGCTCTGATCGCCGAGTTGAGGGCCGCACGAGCGGCCCTATGTGCGGCGAGCAGTTCCTCTTCACGGGCGAGGTCCCTGACGGCCCTCCTGCGGCTGCGAGTGTACTGCCTATGGGCCGCGTGACTTGCGGCACGCAGCCCGGCAAGGTGGGGACGCCACCAGTACACTTGCCTCCGAGGGAGGGCTGGCCTCGCCCTCTGCATCGCCGCATCGCAGACGCGAGTCAGCTTCCCAGCGAGACTATCGCACCTCGCGTCCGCGTCTGGGCCGCTTTCCGCTCCACCAGCAACCCAGCGCTCGACGATAGCCGCCTCTAGGGCCAGTTCCCGGTTCAGAGAACCGAGGCGCCACCGCGGACCTTCTCCAGCAAGGGGACGGTTGCCATCTCCTCCTCGGATGGCCGCTGAGCGAGAGACCACGTCGAACCGTATGTAACGATGGTCCGACGCGGTCTCCACATTCTTGACGACCCGCCAATTGCGAGTGCGGCCAGCCAGGGCAGGACTAGCAAACGACAGGTCTACTATCGAGCTGCCCTGGGGCCGCACAAGCGTGGGTACCGTCCCCCTGTTAAGCAGCACCAAGCCGTGAGACACCGCCCACTCCTCCAATATCTCCCCCCGGCCGTCGGTCCTCGGAGATCCCCACGCCCGTGAGTGGGCGTTGAAATCCCCGGCTACCACGACCGGAGTGGGGTGCGCGTCCGCCAACAGAGCCCCGACCTCCGTGAGCCACTGCTCGAACTCGGCGAGGCTTCTGTTGGGCGAGAAGTACACCCCAATCACTGCAGTGTCGCCCAGCGTGGCGAGGACGCACCCTCGGCCCCTCACTACTCTGTCGAGTTGGTGGGGGCCGGTTCGCTGGGCGACGATAGCCACCAAGCCGTCGCTGTCGCTGGCCCAGTTGGGGCCAGTGCGCACGTAATACGGCTCGGCGACTACCGCCACTGTCGTCTGCCACTGCGTCACGGTCTGGGCCAGTAGGTCCTGGGCCGTGGCGCAGTGGTTGACATTGGCCTGCAGCACGGAGATTTGGGGAGCCATTAAGTTTGGGCGGTGTCCATCTCCTCCTCATTGGACGGTGGCGACAGGGTCGTTGGGGTGGTCTTGGGTTCCACCCCCCCTGTCGCCTTGCGTTTCGCCTGACCCCCCCTCTTACGGGAGGCTGCCTGGCACTTCGCGGAGCCGAGTCTGTGGCCGGACGCCACACCTTCCGCCGCACAGACGGGACACTTGGGGTCCGCGGAGCAGGCGGCCGCCTTGTGGCCCTCCTGTCCGCATTGGAAGCAGAGTGCGCTGCGTTCGATCTTCGCAGCGCACTTTGCCCCCACGTGTCCCGGCTCCAGGCAGCGGAAGCACCGCGCCGGCCTTGGCTCCAGGGTGGTCAGCTTGACCGCTGACCACCCGACGACGATGCGGCGGCCGTCCGTTAACTTTTTGGCCGCCGCAACCGGACACCGCAGCCAGGCAGTGCCCTGTCGACCGGGTGGGCGATTGATGTCGCCCACCTTGATGGAGGCGACAGGGCAGCCTCCCTCTTCTGCCAGGATTTTGGCCACCGCCTCCTTAGTTGCCGCATCGCCCAGGCCTGAGATGCGCAACTCTACGCACCTCTCCGGCCTGGCAATACGGACCTCCTCTCCCAGCACCTCTTCAAGCTTGGCCGCCAATTTATCGGCCTTGGTGGCCCTGTCAGCGCCACCTATCTCCAGGATCCTTCCCCCGGTCACGGCAGTGCGGAACCGGAGGCCGTCAATGCCGAGAGTCTTTATATCGATGGACCTCTCGGCATTGGCGATCACCTGGGAATAGGTGACCCCCTTCTCTACAGCGCCCGGCTGCAGTGTGAGGCACACTGCAGCGGTTGTCGGGGCGCGGAGTTTGCGACTCGCCTTCGCCTTCTTCGGAGGCTTGGCGGGTGCCTTGACGCTCGGCGGTGCTGGGGTGGCCTTTTTCTTAGGCCGCGCCGCCACGGCGCTCCACGCCTCCTTCACAGGTGGCGGGGCGGCGGCGGGAGCCTGCGGGCGCGGCTGACGGGCAGCTTCGGCCTCCTTCGCCGCTGCACTCCGTTTCTTTGCCTTCTGCTTTTTCTTTTTCCCCTTGGGTTCCCCGTCCGACGGGACCGTCCCAGAGGGGCAGGGATCCGAATCCTTCTGCCCGTCTGCCGCGACGGGCGAGAGGGGCGGAGCCTGAGGAGGCGCGGAAGGAGTGGGAAGAACGGCAGAAGACTCGGGCCTCCGGCTGGACTTGGAGGCCCTTTGTTCCGCAGCACGGGCAGCACCAGCGGCTCTGGCGGCGTTCCTCTCGTCCGCCTGGAGAGGCGGACGGATGCGCACCTCAGGCAGCAGGCGGTCCTGGAAGCCCGCGAGTCGCGCATCGATCATGAAGATCATCTCCTCGCGACTCATCTTCAGGGCCTTCATTTCCGCCCGTACGGCAGCAAGCTCTACCTGAAGGTTGGCGACCTCCTCGTTAGCAGTGCGGGCCTTGAGTTGGTGGGCGAGCTCCAAAATGGAGCTACAGGCCACCCTCAGGTCCCGCACATATTGCCCCTTGAGCTTGGAGCTCTTTGTGGCGATGGTTTGCACCACCGCCACTGCCGCCTCGATGGACACCGTCAGCTGATCTGCGCTGACGGGCTCGGAAGATTGTGTTTGGTCCGACGTCTGTATGGGAGTTTTACGGAGGTAAGACTCCCTTTGCTGTCGGACCTCTTCCGCCAGTTCCTTCTCGGCGCGGAGCTCCAGCTCCCGCTCCTTTGCCCTGTTCAAGTCGGCCTTGGCTTGCGCCAGGCCGACGTATTCCCCAGTTGTAGGTGGGCGACCTCTCTTCTTCACCTCCACTGGGCCGGAGCTGTCGGAGTTGAGGCGTTTCCGCCACAACCGACCCGGCGATGATGGGCGCGAGTCCGCGTCCACCATTGAGGCGTCACTTGACGCCGACGAGTCCCTGCTATATCGCGTCAGGGTGACGCGTGCCTCCTTCGTCACCAACGGGTGTGGTGACGGGGTTCGCAACTCCCCCTTGCAATCAGATGATCCGGTTGGCTTGCCAGTAGTCGTTTTTTTATTGGTATCAATTTCGTTTTCAATATTAGTTTTAGTTTCAGTATCCATAACTTAACCCACGAGTATGGGGGAAATGAAGTCCATCCGGGCGGTGCCCCCTGCACCCGGATAAGCCTATGTACTGTGGAGGTCGGCCGGTATCCACAGGTTTTATCGACTTAGCTGTCGGGTGTTATAGACTGTCCTTGTCATGGGCCGGCCAATTAAGGCAAGCCCTCCGGCCAACAGGTTCTCAACATAGCCTCTTGTAGCCACCAATCGGGTCGTTGCTGAGCCCCTGTTGGTTACGGAATGCGAGAGGGTGGCTAGCCCTCTCTCACAGACGGAGCTAGCACTCAAGTGCCAGCCCCTCTGACCTACTCGCTTTCCAATACGCCCTCTGCTAAAGCAGAGGGACGTTTGGAGTGCGGCACGACGGGTCACGCCCATCTCGGCAGCCTGAAATTCGGCTCCGATTTTCCCTTAGTCGCCTTTTACGACACCCACGGGAGGAGATGGGGTGGAGCTATTCTATGCCGGCTCCACACGGCCAGGTTAGGTTAGGTTTTTTTTTTTTTTTTTTTACGTGGGGACTGCATTTACGCACTTCGCTCGCCCACCGCGGGGGCGATGGGTCCGCTTCGTGTGGGACTCCTGGCCTCCGGAAGGGGGGCCAGACTACCCACTAAACCCCACGTGTTCCTCTTCGCCTAGTGCCGAGCCGCGAGATACTCAATTTGGAGTGCTCACCGCGACCCGGCTAGGAGCGCCCTTGCAGGCTCGCCTCGGGGGGGGCCAGATCGTTGGGGCCCCCCTGACCTTAGAGTTGGTATGCGCCCCCGGAACAACAAGGGCGCATCCGCCACGTGGCTGGGGGCGGCAGGTCCCCCGACCCACCGCCCATGGCAACTCTCAGTCGGGGCCGCGGGCGAACACTTGACGCCGGCGACCCCTCGCTGGGGGCCTGCGGGGCGGGAGAGTGAGCCCAGCTCGCTCCCGCTCCCGCAGGGCCTCTCTCTTGGCCGTCATCACCTCGCTGGCAAACGAGGCGATGGCGGCCCAGCACCGGTCGCTGCCGGCCATGGCTTCCACGATGGCCGGCAGCGAGAGATCAGCGCCGATGACGCTCGTCAGGGCCGCTCTTTGCCCGTCCCATGCTTCGCACACGGCCCGGGTGTGATGGGCCGTGTCGGGGTCGCCGCTGGTGCAGTTGCGGCACCGGGGCTCCGATTCTACCCCCACAACTTCCCACAGGTACTTGGCGAAGCAGCCGTGACCCGTGAGAAGTTGGGTGAGGTGATACGTGGGAGCCCCATGACCCCCCTCCACAAACTGTCGCAGGACGGGCCGAGCGGCCCTAACGAACGCCGTCGGACTCCCTTCCATTCTGGCAGCCCACGTCCGGAAGAGATCGTCGCGAGCCTCCTGCCTCCAGCGCTCGATCTCCTCCGGAGGCGGGCATCCACCAGCTCGCCGAATCAGGGCGCCCTCCTCGTACACCCTTTTGAGGACGCCGGCCTCGAGATCCCAGGGGATACTGCCCGCCAGGACGCACGCCGTCTCGTAGGAGACGGTGCGGTACGCCCGTGCGGCCCTCTGCGCGATGGCCCGCTGCGGACGACGCAGCAGGGCAACGTTAGCCGGGCAGAGAGCCTCCGCCCAGATAGGCGCTCCGTAGAGCGCCTTAGAGCGCACCACACCGTCGTAGAGACGGCGGCAGGCAGATCCCGGTCCTCCTACGTTGGGGAGCAGCTGCGAGAGCATTCCGGCAAACGCTAGCACCTTCGGCGCCAGCTGCCGGAAATGTTCCGCAAACCCCCACCGACCGTCGAGAACCAGCCCCAGATACTTGAGGCTGCGGCCGACGGCGATGGAGGTGCCCCCCACCACGATCGTGGTGTCTCGAGGCGGCGTCTGCCGAGGCCCATGGAAGAAGAGGGCCTCGGACTTCTCGAGGGCGACATGGAGGCCCAGCGCACTGATTCGGCGCACCACTTGAGCGACGCCTGCCGTCGCTAGGACGGCGGCGTCGCGGAACGTGGGGCCCCGCGCGGTCACTAGGGTATCGTCGGCGTAACAAAGTACGCCGACTCCCCGAAGAGTAGCACCGCGCAGGACCCAGTCGTACCCGATGTTCCACAGGAGCGGCCCAAGTACCGACCCCTGTGGAACACCACACCTCATAGCCTTGCGGACCACTCCGTCTCGGCCCGAGTACGTGATGACCCGGTCCACGAAGTAGTCCGCAAGGATTCGCCTGAGGTACCACGGTACGTTGTGGTACCTCAGGGCCTCGGCGATTGTCTGCCAGGGGAGGGTGTTGAAGGCGTTGGCGATGTCGAGCGACACGGCCAACAACACCCCGCCCCCGGCGATCGCCTCATCGACGCTGCCCCGCAGTCGGGAAACGGCGTCAAGAGTCGACTTCCCGCGACGGAAGCCGAACTGACCGTCGCTGAGATCGGGCCCCGCCCCCTCCAGGTGCTTGACGAGACGCGCAGCGAGCACTCGCTCAAACATTTTGCACGTCTCGTCGAGCAGTACGATGGGGCGGTATGCCGACGGTGCCTCGGCTGGGCGCCCGTGCTTCCTGATCAGCACGAGCCGTCCGGTCTTCCATCGTCGCGGGAATCTCCCCGACGCCACACACTCCGACATGAGGGACAGCGTCTCCTCCTCGAGTGCCGGCATCGCTAAGGCGACGACCTTCCCAGGGATGCCGTCCGGGCCCGGGGCGCGTTTCCTGACTTTGAGAGCCAGGATCGCCGCCCCTAGCTCGGCCTCGGACACGGGAGGTATCGCCTCTGCGTCGCCTTCTGCCGGCACTCGGTGACGGCTTGGTGCTGCCATCCGCGGTGGGACCCACTCTTCCCGCTCAGGGAAGAGGGAACCGACCACTCGGCCCAGAAGCTGTGGCTCGAGAGTTCTGGTGAGGGGAGGCGCCCAGGGCCGGAGCTTCTGGCTCACGGTTTTGTACGGGCGCCCCCACGGATCTCGATCCAGGCTCTCGAGCCACTCCCTCCAGGCCTCCTCTTTGGCGGCTCTGATCGCCGAGTTGAGGGCCGCACGAGCGGCCCTATGTGCGGCGAGCAGTTCCTCTTCACGGGCGAGGTCCCTGACGGCCCTCCTGCGGCTGCGAGTGTACTGCCTATGGGCCGCGTGACTTGCGGCACGCAGCCCGGCAAGGTGGGGACGCCACCAGGTTAGGTTAGGTTAGGTTAGGTTAGGTTTTTTTTTTTTTTTTTTTTTTTTACGTGGGGACTGCATTTACGCACTTCGCTCGCCCACCGCGGGGGCGATGGGTCCGCTTCGTGTGGGACTCCTGGCCTCCGGAAGGGGGGCCAGACTACCCACTAAACCCCACGTGTTCCTCTTCGCCTAGTGCCGAGCCGCGAGATACTCAATTTGGAGTGCTCACCGCGACCCGGCTAGGAGCGCCCTTGCAGGCTCGCCTCGGGGGGGGCCAGATCGTTGGGGCCCCCCTGACCTTAGAGTTGGTATGCGCCCCCGGAACAACAAGGGCGCATCCGCCACGTGGCTGGGGGCGGCAGGTCCCCCGACCCACCGCCCATGGCAACTCTCAGTCGGGGCCGCGGGCGAACACTTGACGCCGGCGACCCCTCGCTGGGGGCCTGCGGGGCGGGAGAGTGAGCCCAGCTCGCTCCCGCTCCCGCAGGGCCTCTCTCTTGGCCGTCATCACCTCGCTGGCAAACGAGGCGATGGCGGCCCAGCACCGGTCGCTGGCGGCCCTGGCTTCCACGATGGCCGGCAGCGAGAGATCAGCGCCGATGACGCTCGTCAGGGCCGCTCTTTGCCCGTCCCATGCTTCGCACACGGCCCGGGTGTGATGGGCCGTGTCGGGGTCGCCGCTGGTGCAGTTGCGGCACCGGGGCTCCGATTCTACCCCCACAACTTCCCACAGGTACTTGGCGAAGCAGCCGTGACCCGTGAGAAGCTGGGTGAGGTGATACGTGGGAGCCCCATGACCCCCCTCCACAAACTGTCGCAGGACGGGCCGAGCGGCCCTAACGAACGCCGTCGGACTCCCTTCCATTCTGGCAGCCCACGTCCGGAAGAGATCGTCGCGAGCCTCCTGTCTCCAGCGCTCGATCTCCTCCGGAGGCGGGCTACCACCAGCTCGCCGAATCAGGGCACCCTCCTCGTACACCCTCTTGAGGACGCCGGCCTCGAGATCCCAGGGGATGCTGCCCGCCAGGACGCACGCCGTCTCGTAGGAGACGGTGCGGTACGCCCGTGCGGCCCTCTGCGCGATGGCCCGCTGCGGCCGACGCAGCAGGGTGACATTGGCCGCGCAGAGGGCCTCCGCCCAGATAGGCGCTCCATAGAGCGCCTTGGAGCGTACCACACCGTCATAGAGACGGCGGCAGGCAGACCCCGGTCCTCCTACGTTGGGGAGCAGCTGCGAGAGCATTCCGGCAAACGCTAGCACCTTTGGTGCTAGCTGCCGGAAATGCTCCGCAAACCCCCACCGACCGTCGAGAACCAGCCCCAGATACTTGAGGCTGCGCCCGACGGCGATGGAGGTGCCCCCCACCACGATCGTGGCATCTCGAGGCGGCGCCTGCCGAGGCCCATGAAAGAAGAGGGCCTCGGACTTCTCGAGGGCGACCTGAAGGCCGAGCGCCCCGATCCGGCGCACCACATGGGCGACGCCTGCCGTCGCGAGGACGGCGGCGTCGCGGAACGTTGGGCCCCGCGCGGTCACTAAGGTATCGTCGGCGTAACAGAGTACGCCGACTCCCCGAAGCGTGGCACCGCGCAGGACCCAATCGTACCCGATGTTCCACAGGAGCGGCCCAAGCACCGACCCCTGTGGAACACCACACCTCATCTCCTTGCGGACCACTCCGTCTCGGCCCGGGTACGTGATGACCCGGTCCACGAAGTAGTCCGCAAGGATTCGCCTGAGGTACCACGGTACGTTGTGGTACCCCAGGGCCTCCGCGATTGTCTCCCAGGGGAGGGTGTTGAAGGCGTTGGCTATGTCGAGCGACACGGCCAACAACACCCCGCCCCCGGCGATCGCCTCGTCGACGCTGCCCCGCAGTCGGGAAACGGCGTCTAGGGTCGACTTCCCGCGACGGAAGCCGAACTGACCGTCGCTCAGATCGGGCCCCGCCCCCTCCAGGTGCTTGACGAGACGCGCAGCGAGCACTCGCTCGAACATCTTGCACGTCTCGTCAAGCAGCACGATGGGGCGGTAGGCCGACGGTGCCTCTGCAGGGCGCCCGTGCTTCCTGATAAGCACGAGCCGTCCGGTCTTCCATCGTCGCGGGAATCTCCCCGACGCCACACACTCCGACATGAGGGACAGCGTCTCCTCCTCGAGTGCCGGCATCGCTAAGGCGACGACCTTCCCAGGGATGCCGTCCGGGCCCGGGGCGCGTTTCCTGACTTTGAGAGCCAGGATCGCCGCCCCTAGCTCGGCCTCGGACACGGGAGGTATCGCCTCTGCGTCGCCTTCTGCCGGCACTCGGTGACGGCTTGGTGCTGCCATCCGCGGTGGGACCCACTCTTCCCGCTCAGGGAAGAGGGAACTGACCACTCGGCCCAGAAGCTGTGGCTCGAGAGTTCTGGTGAGGGGAGGCGCCCAGGGCCGGAGCTTCTGGCTCACGGTTTTGTACGGGCGCCCCCACGGATCTCGATCCAGGCTCTCGAGCCACTCCCTCCAGGCCTCCTCTTTGGCGGCTCTGATCGCCGAGTTGAGGGCCGCACGAGCGGCCCTATGTGCGGCGAGCAGTTCCTCTTCACGGGCGAGGTCCCTGACGGCCCTCCTGCGGCTGCGAGTGTACTGCCTATGGGCCGCGTGACTTGCGGCACGCAGCCCGGCAAGGTGGGGACGCCACCAGTACACTTGCCTCCGAGGGAGGGCTGGCCTCGCCCTCTGCATCGCCGCATCGCAGACGCGAGTCAGCTTCCCAGCGAGACTATCGCACCTCGCGTCCGCGTCTGGGCCGCTTTCCGCTCCACCAGCAACCCAGCGCTCGACGATAGCCGCCTCTAGGGCCAGTTCCCGGTTCAGAGAACCGAGGCGCCACCGCGGACCTTCTCCAGCAAGGGGACGGTTGCCATCTCCTCCTCGGATGGCCGCTGAGCGAGAGACCACGTCGAACCGTATGTAACGATGGTCCGACGCGGTCTCCACATTCTTAACGACCCGCCAATTGCGAGTGCGGCCAGCCAGGGCAGGACTAGCAAACGACAGGTCTACTATCGAGCTGCCCTGGGGCCGCACAAGCGTGGGTACCGTCCCCCTGTTGAGCAGCACCAAGCCGTGAGACACCGCCCACTCCTCCAATATCTCCCCCCGGCCGTCGGTCCTCGGAGATCCCCACGCCCGTGAGTGGGCGTTGAAATCCCCGGCTACCACGACCGGAGTGGGGTGCGCGTCCGCCAACAGAGCCCCGACCTCCGTGAGCCACTGCTCGAACTCGGCGAGGCTTCTGTTGGGCGAGAAGTACACCCCAATCACTGCAGTGTCGCCCAGCGTGGCGAGGACGCACCCTCGGCCCCTCACTACTCTGCCGAGTTGGTGGGGGCCGGTTCGCTGGGCGACGATAGCCACCAAGCCGTCGCTGTCGCTGGCCCAGTTGGGGCCGGTGCGCACGTAATACGGCTCGGCGACTACCGCCACTGTCGTCTGCCACTGCGTCACGGTCTGGGCCAGTAGGTCCTGGGCCGCGGCGCAGTGGTTGACGTTGGCCTGCAGCACGGAGATTTGGAGAGCCATTAAATTTGGGCGGTGTCCATCTCCTCCTCATTGGACGGTGGCGACAGGGTCGTTGGGGTGGTCTTGGGTTCCACCCCCCCTGTCGCCTTGCGTTTCGCCTGACCCCCCCTCTTGCGGGAGGCTGCCCGGCACTTCGCGGAGCCGAGTCTGTGGCCGGACGCCACACCTTCCGCGGCACAGACGGGACACTTGGGGTCCGCGGAGCAGGCGGCCGCCTTGTGGCCCTCCTGTCCGCATTGGAAGCAGAGTGCGCTGCGGTCGATCTTCGCAGCGCACTTTGCCCCCACGTGTCCCGGCTCCAGGCAGCGGAAGCACCGCGCCGGCCTTGGCTCCAGGGTGGTCAACTTGACCGCTGACCACCCGACGACGATGCGGCGGCCGTCCGTTAACTTTTTGGCCGCCGCAACCGGACACCGCAGCCAGGCAGTGCCCTGTCGACCGGGTGGGCGATTGATGTCGCCCACCTTGATGGAGGCGACAGGGCAGCCTCCCTCGGTCGCCAGCAGCTGAGCCACCGACTCCTTTGTTGCCGCATCGCCCAGGCCAGAGATGCGCAGCTCCACGCACCTCTCCGGCCTGGCGACACGGACCTCCTCTCCGAACGTCTGCCGAAGTTTCTCCGCCAGGGCGTCCGCCTTCTGCGCCCTTTCGGCGCCACCCACCTCCAGAATCCGTCCTCCGGTCACGGCAGTGCGAATCCGGAGGCCGTCAATGCCGAGAGTCTTGAGATCTATCGATCTCTCGGCATTGGTCATCACCTGGTTGTAGGTGACGCCTTTTTCTACCGCGCCCGGCTGCAGTGTAACACACACTGCAGCGGTTGTCGGGGCGCGGATTCTGCGCCTCGCCTTCGCCTGCTTTGCAGGCTTGGCAGGCGCCTTGGCGCTCGGCGGTGCTGGGGTTGCCTTCGTCTTCTTTGACCGCGCCGCCACCGCGCTCCACGCCTCCTTCACAGGTGGCGGGGCGGCGGCGGGAGCCTGCGGGCGCGGCTGACGGGCAGCTTCGGCCTCCTTCGCCGCGGCACTCCGTTTCTTTGCCTTCTGCTTTTTCTTTTTCCCCTTGGGTTCCCCGTCCGACGGGACCGTCCCAGAGGGGCAGGGATCCGAATCCTTCTGCCCGTCTGCCGCGACGGGCGAGAGGGGCGGAGCCTGAGGAGGCGCGGAAGGAGTGGGAAGAACGGCAGAAGACTTGGGCCTCCGGCTGGACTTGGAGGCCCTTTGTTCCGCATCACGGGCAGCACCAGCGGCTCTGGCGGCGTTCCTCTCGTCCGCCTGGAGAGGCGGACGGATGCGCACCTCAGGCAGCAGGCGGTCCTGGAAGCCCGCGAGTCGCGCATCGATCATGAAGATCATCTCCTCGCGACTCATCTTCAGAGCCTTCATTTCCGCCCGTACGGCAGCAAGCTCTACCTGAAGGTTGGCGACCTCCTCGTTCGCAGTGCGGGCCTTGAGTTGGTGGGCGAGCTCCAAAATGGAGCTACAGGCCACCCTCAGGTCCCGCACATATTGCCCCTTGAGCTTGGAGCTCTTTGTGGCGATGGTTTGCACCACCGCCACTGCCGCCTCGATGGACACCGTCAGCTGATCTGCGCTGACGGGCTCGGAAGATTGTGTTTGGTCCGACGTCTGTATGGGAGTTTTACGGAGGTAAGACTCCCTTTGCTGTCGGACCTCTTCCGCCAGTTCCTTCTCGGCGCGGAGCTCCAGCTCCCGCTCCTTTGCCCTGTTCAAGTCGGCCTTGGCTTGCGCCAGGCCGACGTATTCCCCAGTTGTAGGTGGGCGACCTCTCTTCTTCACCTCCACTGGGCCGGAGCTGTCGGAGTTGAGGCGTTTCCGCCACAACCGACCCGGCGATGATGGGCGCGAGTCCGCGTCCACCATTGAGGCGTCACTTGACGCCGACGAGTCCCTGCTATATCGCGTCAGGGTGACGCGTGCCTCCTTCGTCACCAACGGGTGTGGTGACGGGGTTCGCAACTCCCCCTTGCAATCAGATGATCCGGTTGGCTTGCCAGTAGTCGTTTTTTTATTGGTATCAATTTCGTTTTCAATATTAGTTTTAGTTTCAGTATCCATAACTTAACCCACGAGTATGGGGGAAATGAAGTCCATCCGGGCGGTGCCCCCTGCACCCGGATAAGCCTATGTACTGTGGAGGTCGGCCGGTATCCACAGGTTTTATCGACTTAGCTGTCGGGTGTTATAGACTGTCCTTGTCATGGGCCGGCCAATTAAGGCAAGCCCTCCGGCCAACAGGTTCTCAGCATACCCTCTTGTAGCCACCAATCGGGTCGTTGCTGAGCCCCTGTTGGTTACGGAATGCGAGAGGGTGGCTAGCCCTCTCTCACAGACGGAGCTAGCACTCAAGTGCCAGCCCCTCTGACCTACTCGCTTTCCAATACGCCCTCTGCTAAAGCAGAGGGACGTTTGGAGTGCGGCACGACGGGTCACGCCCATCTCGGCAGCCTGAAATTCGGCTCCGATTTTCCCTTAGTCGCCTTTTACGACACCCACGGGAGGAGATGGGGTGGAGCTATTCTATGCCGGCTCCACACGGCCGAGGTTAGGTTAGGTTAGGTTAGGTTAGGTTAGGTTAGGTTAGGTTAGGTTAGGTTAGGTTAGGTTAGGTTAGGTTAGGTTTTTTTTTTTTTTTTTTTTTTTTTTTTTTTTTTTTTTTTTTTTTTTTTTTTTTTTTTTTTTAATGCTACACCTCCAACATTATCGGAGCCTTTATTAAACTATTAGTCTTGCATGCCAGTTCTCACTTTTGTGCCTCTCGCACTTCTATGCCGCATCCGTTTTCTTATCTTTCATTCATACTTTCAGTCCATACGGGTGGGACTCCCGTTCATTAATCTATTCTATTCTATCCATAATATCTGGTCTGTTTATTCTATTCCTTCTATCTATTTTATGTCTGTTCTGTCTATTCCATCTATTCTATCCTTTATTTGTATATCTGTTCTATCCATTAACTAAGTTCTTTGTTTATAATATATATATTATCTTTATGCTACGGGGAAATGAGGTAACTCGACAATGGTTTTTTATTTTTTACAGTGTTCTTATAGCTACTTATATTCTTAATTTACATGGTATTTATTACAGTTTAAATCTTACAGTTTTTAGTTACATAGTTTATAGTATTATTTTTTTTTTTTTCTTCTTATATCTATTACATGTATTTCTTAATCTATTGTATTACTTACATATAGTTTCTTAATCTCTATTACATTGAATGTTACCTTATGGCTATATTCTTAATTTCTAATAACATTGTTTGTTTATGCTTAACACTAATATATTGTACAATATTATGTAAACATAATTTCTTAAGCTATACTTTTATTCCTACTAATTACTTTTTCGGCCAATTTAATGCAATATTCTATAAAATCATCCCTATACTTACTATCGATAATTTTATGAAGATTTGGTTTTATTATGTCTATTTCTATTTTGTTCTCACAGTCGTGTCGTTCCACGGCAAATATAGGGCAATCACACAGAATGTGTGGCACAGTTTCCCTCTCTCCTGGGTCGCAGGAGCACGATGGGCTCCCCTTACACCTGAATCGTTCCAAGTATTCAGAGAACCCACCGTGCCCCGTTAACACCTGTGTTAAAGTGTACGAAATGTTGATTTTCCTAATAATTCTGTACGCCGCCACCGCATCCGGGAAGAATAATTTAGTGGTGCCTGCAGTTTTACCCGTGCTGTACCTCAGGTTCCACTCCTCTAGCGTCTGCATTCGCAGGTTACGCCTTATGTAGGAAACCGGGCACAGGTCGTAATCCGGCCTCTTCTTGGATCTTTCTGCGGCCTCCTTGGCTAGACAATCCGCGCGTTCATTACCTTCCACCCCCGCGTGGGCCTTGACCCAGAGCAAGGTTGTAGTTTTGCCCTGGAGAGACTGGGCTCTTAAGTTCTCTCTGGTTTCCACTGCCAGGGGGTGGAGGCAACTATGGTTTATAACCGCCATTAATGCCGCCATGGAGTCGCTGAGGATACCAATTTTCGTAGATCTCATCTTTCCAGTCTCCCTCGTCGCGACGCATATAGCCAGGAGTTCGGCCTGGTAAACAGTGCAATACGCTGGTAATGTTAACTTGATGGATTTAGTTTCTTTTGTGTCGTCCCATATCGACAGCGCTGCTCCAACCTTGCCCGCAATTTTGCTACCATCTGTAAAGATGGTGGCATCAAAATTTTCCAGCGCAGAGGATTGGTCTTGGTTCACCAGGTTTCCGAACCCCAGGTCAACCCGCTCCGCGGGATGTGGTACGAGTAAGGCGGAGTGCATTCGCTCAACCTCCCTGTCCCCAAGAACCTGCTGAGGTACCCCCTTCCTGGCCTCATAAAGTGAGGCCGCCTCACGGACTCGGAGGTCTAGGGGGAGCACCCCAGCCAGCACGAGTGCAGAGTTCAAGGAGACAGTTCGGTAAGCCCTGCACAATTTCTGTGCCACTCCCCTTTGCACCGCCCCCAGCTGCTTAATTACACCTATCTTTTTGGCTGCCGGAGCCCACACGCTGGCGGCGTACAGAATGACGGGTTCTAACGTTGCCGTGTAGATAACCCTGATGACCTCAGGGTTCAACCCCCACGTTGCCCTTGCAGCCCTACACAACTGTTTATAAATTGCCACGGCCTTGCCACAGACATTCGCCACGTGGGCGTTAAAAGTAAGCTTTTCATCAATTGTGACGCCCAAAAGTTTGATCTCTTTGACCATGGCAATGTCAACCCCGCCCATGCTCAAGCGTGGGATATCAAATTTAAGCCTCCTTGTGATTAACATGGCGCTAGTTTTATGGGGCGCAAACCTTAATTTGTTTTTAGCTCCCCACGCCAGAACCCGCGCGAGTGCAGCGTTGGCTTGTGACTCTGTCTTTTGCACTGTTTCTTCGTCAAAAACCATCACGACGTCATCAGCAAAGGCCTGACAGTATGTCCCTTGGTTTTCCAGTTCCTTAAGGAGGGGATCTAGGAGGAGATTCCAAAGTATTGGCCCTCCAATCGAGCCTTGAATGCAGCCTTTCCCTGTACTTCTTTGGTGTTCTGCACCAGCGTATCTCATCCTGACTCTCCTATCCTGAAGATAACTATCGATGGCACGTCTTAGATTTAGCGGACATTTTTCCTCAGCCAACCGGATTCTGATAGCTGGCCACCAGGCGCTGTCGAAGGCCCCCTCTATATCCAGGGACACAATCGTGACGAGCCTCTTTTTATCGAGTCCGCCACGAATGCGCCCCATGAGGGTATAGAGGGCGTCCTCGGTGCTCCTTTGTGGCATGAACCCGTATTGGCGAGTACTCATCCTGGGGAGCAAATGGTGTTTGAGACGCGCCACCAACATCTTCTCATAGATTTTCCCCATGACCGGGAGAAGCCCAATTGGTCTGTAGGCTTTAGGTGTTGTATATGTGTCCTTTCCCGGTTTCTTCAAAGCTACTACGGTAGCCTCTTTCCATTTCATGGGGAAATGATGTAGTTCCAGACACTTATTTAAGAGAGCCAGGATAAGATCGGGATCATTGTTTATGACGTGGCTACATATATCCGCGGTAAAGCCGTCGGCCCCCGGTGCTTTCCTCGGGTTGAAGGACTCGAATGACGTTTTGAGTTCAAGCATGGTAAAAGGGGGATCGTTTTGCTCATTTAGTCCCTCTTCGTTAACCCGGTCCGCTTTCGCTCTGGCTAGGATGTGGTATTCGCTGTCATTGTCAGCTTCGTCTCTGGGGTAGAAAGTTTCCGCAAGTAGTTCAGCTGAGCGTTGTGGATCCAGTACCATTCCATCTCTCTCCAGAGGCAGGTCTTCTTCCCTTATTGTTGTTCTATTTAGCACTCTATAAATCCCCTCCCAGACTCCCTCCCTATCCTGTTTCATACAAAACTTCTTCCAGCTTTCGGTTTTAGCTCTTGATGCCTCCGTTTCATACTCCTGCTTTTTCCCCAGATAATCCTCGACCACCGTCTGCCTGCGCCCCGGACAGGCACATCTTATTCGCCTTTTCCTCGTGGCGACTTCCTTTTTTAGTTTATCCAGTCTCTCAGACCACCACGGCGCGGTAAGTTCTTCCCTAGACCTCTTTTTTGGTATTGTGTTATTACATATTTCTGTTATTAAATCTATTAGCAAACTTATCATATATTCTATTTCATTTATGTTTTGGATTTTCTCTATTTCATATTTATTTATATTTTTATCTATTTTTCTCTGGCTGAGTTCCTTATGGAACTCAGACCAGTTTGCTTTATTTGTATTATATATCCTAGTAGTTCTTTCTATTTTTATTCCTTTTGATCTTTTTAATTTCAGGTTAAACATCACGCCGCCGTGGTCCGAGCTGGTGAGGCTTCCGTCCACTCTCCACTGCTCCACTCTATGTAAGATGTCCGCGGAACAAGCTGTGACATCTATGAAGCTCCGGTAGCGCTGGCCTCCCCTGATGGTGTCGAAGGTTGGTACCTTTCCTACATTCAAAATATGGAGGTCGAGCTCCCCCAATGCTCCCGCCATTTCATCTCCCCGGTCGTCAGTAGAGGGACTTCCCCACCATAAGCTTTTGGCATTGGCGTCGCCACCGACGATTACATTTTTGGTTCCTACGCTTGCGATGATCGTCCTCAGATGGTCGAGGTATGGTTCGATCGGCTGGTCAGGTTCAAAATAATAAGAGACCAGGGTAATCTCCCAGGCACTGGTTTGGAGGCTCACCACGACGATGTTGTTGGTAGTGAGCTTAGGATACTGCTTGATGTTGAGATCCTTATCGAAGACAGCGATAGCCGCCTTTACTCTCCCATCCCCTCTGTTTGTGCTCTGGAAGACTCTCACGCCCCCGTACCCTCTCATCGTCTTTGTCGATCCAACGTATGGTTCCTGTATAAGAGCCGCAGTGAGCTTTCGTTGGCCGGCTTCGATAATAAGCTCGTCAGTGGCTAGCCTTTTACGCTGTAGGTTTGCCTGCACTAGTCTATAATACGCCTGGCTGCCCTTAGCAGTAAGCTATTGAGGAGCGGGCCAGCTCATCCCACTTTCGTCTTACAGGGCAGTCTGGACTGAAAGCATTATGGTCATTCCGTTCAAGCCTGGCTCTTGCGCAGTTCCGGCATTTTGCGGTTGCACCCGAAATCCAGTCGTCGCAGGCTGATCTTAGATGTGGCCCTCCGCAATGGCTACACGCATCCTCGGTGTCCTTACAGAACCGTTTACTATGGCCGTAGCCTAGGCATCGCGCACACTGTATGAGTGGTGAGTGGTCTTCCACTTTAACCCTCTGTAGATCTATGTGCGCGATGCCCGCATCTGTCAGGCGGCGCCATACACCCGGTGGGACTGTTAGTACAAAATGACACGAATGCTTATTTCTGGTGCGTTTCCTGTATTTAACTTTAATGGCCGCCAAATTTTGTTCCGGTTCATCCTTGAGCAAGTTCCTGTTTTGCTTTATTAAAGCAGTTAGCACTTCGTCGTCAGTAAGGTAATCCATGACGTACTTGAGGATTATCAAAGGGTGCTTATTTGCGATTTCCTCTACTAGGAGATGCCCCCCGGACTTTTTTATTCTTTCCTTAACCAGCTCTATCTCTCGTTTGGACTGGCAACCCAGAATAATTTTATGGTCTTTGGCTTTTCTAATACTGTCTACTTTGAGACCTTCCTCTTTCGCGTTTACCGCTTTCCGGACCCTGTCCAGAACCTGTTCACCATTCTCTGTTTCTGCGGTAGATGTTATTGCAATGGAGTGCATTGCTGTCTTCTCTCGGATTGGGTGTTTCGTTGGTCCGGTGACCATATCCGCATATGAGGTCTGTCTCTGATTTTCTTGCACTATAACTCCTATTTTTATAATTTCCTCCTTATTTTCTTTTAGTAATTTCTCTTGTTCTTCCATTCTTTTCAAAAATAGTTTTTCCAAGTTCTGACAGCACTTTTGCTCCTTTTCTTTTTCTTTTTCTTTTTCTTCGATCTGGATTCCTGATTCGGTGCCAGTAGAGGGCCTGGGTGTTCCTTCTGTTTCTTTCACCAGACTGAAGAGACGATCGATAGCTTCGGTAAGGTCTCTCTTTATTTCAGTCTTCATGTTTTTGCTATGGCCCATGGCTGTCTTGGCTTTATTAACTAGTGCCCTAGCCTCAGTCATCCTGCTTTGGTACTTGGTTGCCCCCTGCCTAGCTGGTGGTTTGGCCTTAGGAGAGGTAGAGCTGGGAGGCCGGATTTTGGCCTCTATTGCGCCGACACTACGACGTACTTGTACCGGTGCCGGGTTCAACGTCGATGGACTCGCCTTTTTCGTCATTTGTTCATCACCAAGAGGTGATTTTTCTCCCGTTTTAACGGGGGAAGCGGTCTTTCGCGGTGTACGATCTGCCACGAACATTTTGTGTAAATATGTTGGAGGTGGTCGTCAAATTGTAAATAGAAATGTGTAAATAAATTGTGTAAAAATAAAATTGTCAATAAATTGTATGCTAGTGGATCTAGCACCGTTTGTTCTGTCTAGATAGGCGTGGAACGACACAGTAATGATGATCGCGAACTCTTTCAAGTTCTGGTCCCGAATGAAACTGTGCTAAAGATATAAAATTTTTACAAAATTTCCTGAAAACTCAGGGTCACTCTACCTAGAGTCAGTTTTGGTTTTCAACGACCTGTATAAGGGGTCGGAGAGGTCACTTATTTTAAAAAGTCGCAAAAAAACACAAGAGAAAAAATTTTTAAAAGTTTCAAAATTTTTCAGCTCTATCTAGAGCTGGTCTGGGCACAAATTCTAAGAGGTCTCTGTGAGCCCTCTTCTACGATACCAAACTCGACCGTCCCAGCCCAAGGGGTTCCCGAGATATCGCGGTCCAAACTTTTTCAAGATGGCCGCCGCGTTTCTTTAAAAGCGGGATATCTGGCGAACCACCCAAGCAAAAACAGCCGTGCTCGGTGTTATTTCTTTTGTCCTGACGAGACGCTCCCGATTCTCCGGGTTTCAGCCTGAAAAATTTTCAGGTGTCCAAAAGTCCTGAAAACTATCCAGAAGGCTGGACACTATCAGGCCAGTCACCCAGAAACAAACCGCGGTTCTCTACGACCCCGGGATCCGAAGTTACGGACCGTCAAAACTCAACTCTGACAGTCGAGAACTGTCAAAGTCGAACTTCAACAGGCCACCGAATCTCTCCCCGAAGTCGCAGGTATATGGTGTTTGGGTTTTTACCAAACGCCCCGACCCGCTCTTTCCGCCTATGAGGTTTTCAGCGCTCAAAAGTTGAGCACGCTGAAAGCGCCTGAAATTCAGAATACGGCTTCAGGGGCCTCCACCAAGCACCCAAAAGAAAACCGCGTTTTCCTACGGTCTCCCAAACCGGAGATAAAAGCATCCAAACCTTGAGTTTGACAATTGACAACTGTCAAAACTCAAGTTTAAACCTCTATAGCGCGGCAACCAAAGGTCGCAGCGGGACCGGGTTTTGAATGTACACCTCGGCTCGTCTTCCTGCAGCTCTCCCTAGCACTTTCAGGCTGAAAAATGTTTAGCGCCTGAAAACTCCTGAAAGTATATTCTCAGGATAGATGGTGATATGGGGCAGATTTCTGCGCAAACCCGAAGTCTCTACCTCAAAAAGTGAGGGAGATATAATTATCTGAAAATTTATTGCTAAAAAATAAAATGGCCGAAAAAGTTAAAATCTCTCAATTTTAAAGATATAGCGTCCTAGTTTGGGCTCAAAGAACCTTACCTAGGTTGGGAAAACACAATTATGGCTTAAAAATCTAATTATTTCTATTTATTTCCTATTTATTTGCTAAAAATACAAAAAATTCTGTAACTACTTCAAAAATAAACCAAAAATTTTGAAAAAATATGGATAATTTATGTTAAATCTAGGGCTTCAATTATAAAAAATAAATTTCTGAAACTTTCAGCTCCTTGGGTCAAATATTTTTAAATTTTCAAAAATTTCGGTTTTTTAATTATAATTTCTAAAATATTAATTCTAAAATTCTAAAATTTTCCAGATATGTTCTTTCGGCAAGCGCGCAACGACGAGCAGTTGCAGAAATCTTCTATCAGGTCAGGTAAGTAAATTATGATAGGTCAAAGTTTGTAATTTAAAAAGGTAATAAAAAATTAACCTTTGGGTCGAAAATTCTTCTGTTTTCAGAAAGATGCTCTGCAAGGTGATGCCGAGGTCCGTGCCAAGTTTCAGATTCCTGAGATGTTCCACTGCAATTTTCAGCAACACGTGGTTTTTGGTTTTTTCAGTATAAAACTGAAGTCCACAGTGTATCTCTAAAACCGGCGACGTAGCGACGTGGAGGGCACAGGGGGGCACCCGACTGCAAAAATTCCAGGCGGGGGCAACCACTCGAGACAAAGTTCTACTTGATTTAAGGTAAAACCACGTGCACTATAACCTCCAAAACTATTGTTTTTCAGTTTTAAAAGTTCAGGGGATGTTTTTTCACTGAAATTAGCACTTCGCACAGAAGGATCTCACTTCTATCTAACTTTTAACACTTGGTTCATGCAGATCGCATCACAATTTACCACTTAAACGTATTTTTAACTCCGGAGCTCACAAAAATTCGTGGCGTTCGTCCCGAGGTGCAAATTGGTTTTTTTTTTTTTTTTTTTTTTTTTTTTTTTTTTTTTTTTTTTTTTTTTTTTTTTTTTTTTTTTTTTTTTTTTTTTTCTGCTTTTCCCCGTCCATAGATATCGACAGGACCTTGTGTATCTGATTGTGTATATAGTGCAATGTGTGGTGGCGACTTTATAATTTAATATATATGTATATATAATATTAAGGATGTTCGGATATATGCGTTCGGCACATTACAATGTCGAACACATACATTCGCCCATCTATTTTAACCGTCTTTTTGTGTTCTGTCTTATTTGTTACAATATTTTACTTATTGTCTATTTACTACCTATATTTTGTATACATATGTTTTGCTCATTTAATATTTTACAACATTAGTGATAATGATGATGAAATTGGTGATGATGATGAAATTGGTGATGATGATGAAATTGGTGATGATGATGAAAATGGTGATGATGATGAAAATGGTGATGATGATGAAAATGGTGATGATGATGAAATTGGTGATGATGATGAAATTGGTGATGATGATGAAAATGGTGATGATGATGAAATTGGTGATGATGATGAAATTGGTGATGATGATGAAGATGGTGATGATGATGAAAATGGTGATGATGATGGAAATGGTGATGATGATGAAAATGGTGATGATGATGAAAATGGTGATGATGATGAAAATGGTGATGATGATGAAAGTGGTGATGATGATGAAATGGTGATGATGATGAGAGATGACAACAGTGGTGGTGATGATGAAAGATGGCAGTAGTGGTGATGATGACAAGTAGCAACCGCAGTACCGGTGACAGCAACAACAATAACATATGGTGATAAAACAAATGTCCCCATACATATTTTGCATGTACACACTTTGTCCATATCACCACATGCCTGTTTACAAATTTTATTTTATTTCAATCGTATATTTTCTAGAGCAATTCTCATATATTTATTTTTTTTTTTTTTTTTTTTTTTTTTTTTTTTTTTTTTTTTTTATATTATTTAGTTTATAATTTACATTTTTCAATTTTTTATAATATATATTTATTTATATATATTTTTAATTTTTTTATATTTACAATTCATTATTTTTATTTATTTCCATTTTTATAATAATATTTTTCAAAATTTTTTATCAAAAACAATTTTTTCTGGGCGGTCACCCATCCAAGGTCTGACCTCACCCACTGTTGCTTCACTTCGGCGGTCGCTAATTTGCCACTTGTACATGTTTCAATTTTTATAACATATAATTTTCCATACATAGTTTCAATTTCCATATTTACTTTCATTATTTTATTTATTTCTATCCTAAAGAGATAGAAAATACATATTTTAATTTATACAAACATTACAATACACAGACACAGACTAAGGAAGGCATGCATTACAATTTATATATATTTCTCAAAAAATTTTTGGCAAAAACAATTTCCGGGCGGTCACCCATCCAACAACCAACTCTGCCCATCGTTGCTTAACCTCAATAAACATTAATTCGTCATTCATACATATTCAATTTTTCTATCATATATCTATCTGTATATATTTTTATTTCCTATAATATATAGGTGCCTATATGCATTTATATAATGTATCAGAGGATGCCAAAGCATGTACAAACATGTGTCTATGTACACATGCCTGCTCCTCCACTATGTTCCATATTTTTATCTGTATATTATTTATTTGTTTACATTCCTCCTCCATCCTGACTATGTGTATTTTAACATATTTCTTATACATTATTTGAATTTACCATCTATATTTATTTCAATCTTTGTAATAAACATTCAAACAAACTTAAGAAGAGAAAAAATTTTCCAAAAAGCAATTTCCAGGCGGTCACCCATCCAAGTTCCGGCCCACCCAAGGTTGCTTCACCTCGGTGATGATATGTTCAAATGTGTGTCTGCAGCGTACACACAGTTTCTACAGACACACATTTGTCCATCTGTTGTGTTTTATTTATTTACATTCTATTTATTCACTTAATTTTTCATATTATATATATGTCCCACAATATCTCCCATACATGTATTATTTTTAATTTACTATTCACATTTTCCACCTTTTAACTCATATGTATACATGATACATACTAATGTTTATCTGTATATGTATATCACATCAAACCATTTGTTTTCACTTCTAAACACATATCACTCCAACTATTTTTGTTGTTTACCTTTTGTCTCATTCTCCGTTGCTAGGCAACGGAGCTTGAGACAAAAGTTTCGCCGCCATCTTTGCGCTAACACGAATCCACGTGTTATTAATCTATTTTTAATTTGTTTATATTACACAAATCTCTTTATTTAGCACTATATTTATTTACTTTCTGTTGTCTATTATTCCTTGTCGTTAATTATTTATATCTATTTTACTTATAATTCCATTTATTACGCCGTATTTGTACATTTAAATTTCCATACTAATATATTTTGTTTTAAAGCCTACTATTTTTGTCTTAGCAGCGAGTACTACTTATTTTTATATTTAATTTTTTCGCCTGTCACTTTTATCATAGCATTATTTGATTTCTTGGGACACTGTGTTTTTTGTTTCAGGTACCCTATCCAGGAACCTCTCACATCGTCCCAGGTATACCCAGGAAGACCAGGCCTCCACGACACGTTTTTATGTTTAGTATTATTGTTTTTGTGTGCGTGTTTTGTGTTCTGTACATGTGTGTTTCCTTCCACAGTTCACTCTTTCCTTTATAGCATTCTTTTAACAAATAATACATATTCTATAATATATATTTTTATTACATTCTTTTTTGTGAACTGCTTCAGTCTGTGTATGTATGTTTATTTAATGTAATCTAATGTTTATTGTTGTGTGCATGTTTAGATATCTTCCTATATTTTTAAAATATAATCTTTATATCTGTGTTTGTTTATGTGTGTCTTTGTGTAGTGTGTATCTGTGTGTTGGTGTGTCAGGGATACGCCGTGGTCTCCCTTGCTAAGTAGTCCCACTTAGCACGGGTATGACATTCGGCGCTGAAGGCGTTATGGCCGACGTCCCGCGACCCAGAGTGCGAGCAGTTGCAGCACCGCGGTACCGAACCCGCACTATAATCTGCGCAATCCTTGCGCAAGTGCGAGCCCCCGCAGTGACTACACCTGTCCGCACCCTCAGTGCAGAACTTACGGCCATGTCCGAATGCCAGGCACCTTGTACATTGGATGAGGGGCGATTGGTCCTCCACCCTGACCCTCTGTAGGCCCAGGTAGAGCACCCCCGCCTCCGTCATCCTCTGCCATATTTTTGGTCCCACCTGAAGGACGATGTGGGAGGTTCCCGGGTTTTTGGTCCTTTTCCT
This sequence comes from Spilarctia lutea, assembly GCA_916048165.1. Classification (NCBI taxonomy): domain Eukaryota; kingdom Metazoa; phylum Arthropoda; class Insecta; order Lepidoptera; family Erebidae; genus Spilarctia; species Spilarctia lutea. Next base: position 20,123,034 of record OU696482.1, read on the forward strand.
GTATTTTATTCTAATGTTGGCCTCCCCTTCTTCTCGTGGTAGGCCCATGAAGATTTCTGTGTTTTGTTTACATATTGCTGTTATTATGTCATCGTTATCGTTCTCCGCATGGACGTCCTTGAGGACGACCAGCGGGTCCTTGTTCGTCATGGGCGCCACCACGAGCCCCTCGCCTTTATTTTCAATCTGGGTTTTCACCCTCGCCATCTCATCCTTCGTGTCGCAGCCCAGGATGACGACGCTGTTCTTCGCCTTCCTGGCCTTTGAGATCTTTAGGCCAGTACGCCTGGCGTCGACCGCCTTCTCCACTCTGGTGAACACCTCTCCGGCCGTCTCCTGTCTATCCTTAGAGGTGACAGCCAAAGAGTGGAGTGCCGGCCGGCGCCTGGGTCTGGCCGCTGCGACACTGGCGTAGGACTGGGGGATGGGTTCCGGGGCTCTCCGGCTCGGGGGATCCAACCCCTCCAAGGCAGTGCTAATGCACGCCTTGGTCTCGACGATGACGTCCCTGGCGACAGTCCCGATATGATCTTCTATTTGGGACTGCGCGTGCGCCATCAGAGCCCCGGTCGCCTTGTCGGAGTCGTCTATGTCTCTCTTGGTCTTGTGGTATCCTTCTTTAATCCATTCTTGTATGTTGGATTCCATTTCCCCCAGTCTGGCCATCATCTTTTCCATCTGAGCCGGAGGCGCGGCGGCTTCATCCCTTACGGGAGGTGGAGCCGCGACCGCCGCACCCGCGGTACCGGACGCCACCCCCTCCAAGCTCTTCATCCTCCCACTGAGCTCGAAGAGGATGCGCTGACATCTATCAGAGCTCTGCTCCAAGAACATTTTAATGTCCTTCCGCATTTGCGGGTATTGTTGGACCTTCAAGGGTATATCCTCGAAGGTCTTCATTATGTCTTGGAGCAGTTGGTCATTGGACAGGCCAGCGTAGGTGGTATGCTGCCTTTTGTATGTTGTCATATTGTCCAATGACCTTCGTTTGGTGGTAGGTCTCTTGATGAATGTCCTCGCGGCGCCCAGCACTAGCGAGGGTGAGGTGTTTGTGTTGGGGGAGGCCTGTCCCCTTGCTACAAGTGACGTCGGCGGTGTGTCATACATTTTGGATAACGATCGGGGAAAATTGTCAGTATTTGATAATATTATGCACCCTGTATATAGGGGTGTAGTTATAAATAATTTACCCTGTATAAAGGGGTAATGTCTATGTTCTAAAATACACAATACAACAAACAATAAATTTCTTAAGTAATTTCTCATAAATTTGTCAATTTATAAACTTAAATTTCTTTTTATTCCCGTGGGGGGACGTAAATTTTCCCAGTTGGGACTGTCGTTTTATTAAGGGGGTGTATAGTGCCCCGTATCAATTCAAATATTGTCAAGTTCTGATTAAAAGTAAAATTTTTAATGTTTCATACAAACTAATTCTAATTAAATTAAATTATTGTAAACTTGGGATTTGTTATCCTGGTGGAATGCGACCTCCCACAGGACTCTTTTTTGATGTGTAGGTTGTTGACCCTATTCAGGGCCGCAATCCAAAAGAATTATCCGGATCGGATCACCAGGGCCAAAGTTGGGTTTTTCCCCTTTCCCTTCCCGGACCTCTTCCTTCCTGGCCCTATTGAAGGTGCCTGCAGTTGCCCCCAGTTGAGGGGAAGCTATCCCCGAAGAAATCGCTCGATTCGGCCCAACCAGGCCGAAGATATTGGGGTTTCCCGGTTTGGTCCCTGGTTTCCAGGGACTCTTCCAGGAAAACGATCCAGCTGGTAATGTCAGAAGGGGGGCCTCCACTATGGGCTCCCGATTTCCGAGTTTCAGTCAAATCGGGCCACGCAGTCCGGAGTTATTGCCTTAGAAGGCTTTGTGGTGTTTGTTTGTGTGTTAGGAGGTTTCCTCCTAACCGATTTGAAATTTTTGCTTAATTTTGTTGTATGGATGGATAGAGTTCCTTAAGGGGTGTCCAAAAATGTCTTTGTCGGTAAAAACAGGCCACGGGTGTCCGGGTTTTGGGTCAAATACGGTTTGACCTAATTTATGATAACACTTATCATAAATTCCGATGTTGTGACGTCACAGAATGTTTTAAAATTTTTACAATGTACTATTCACTATAACTCCCTGGTTTCTCAACCGAATTGAGCCAGGGAGGTCTTAAAAGTTAGGTCTCGTGGTGCACTAATTTTTGATGTGTATATTGGGGGGGTCAAAGCACAACCCTTAGTTCAGGGGTGGTAAATGTATATATGTCTAAAAGTCACTATAACTAACAAACTAATGCACTTAATTAGGGTCTGTAAAGGGTTTATAGTTCAGTTAACCGTCACTCACGTTTCGTGTCTCTGTCACTCTCGCTAGGGGACCAGGATCCGGGACCTCAGCCTCCACACCCTTTTCAAAGAAAAGGGGCTGTAGCTCCTGAATTTGTGGTCCAAAGCTCTTGGGAGGGGTCTCAGAGGATAGGTATCCCCGAGACACACCCTCACCAAGCTGAACACACCGGGGTCACTAACTAAAAATCCAGGTTTTTGCAAAATTTTTAATGTCACTTTCACTTTTAATGTCAAATGATGCTTTGGTCTATATCTCCCTAAGTCCTGGTCTGATCCCAACAAGACGCACACCGTTCTGATCGTCTCGCCAGTGGGCAACTTTTCATCTATCCCCAGGGGATATCGGTGGTGATAAAAAAAAATTTTTAATAACCACACCCTTTTGGTAAAAACACTTGTAACTTTTACAAAAAGTAATGAAAAAATCTGGAGAAGGTCTAAAAAGGCGCAGACGCCTGAGATGCACACTCTCACGGTTGAAGAACCGGAGGTTTTCAGCTTGTTTTGTAGTTACAAGTGTTTTTCACTTCCGGTCAGTTGTTTTGACAGAAGGAATATTTGATAAAAAGCACCACAACTTTGGGAATTTTCACCTCAAAAATCCGCGGATAGTCTTAAAATGTACGTACACTCACTCTGCAACTTTGCACAGTTAAAAAACTGGGGGTCACAGATCTTAATCGTAAGATATGAGAGTTTTAAGATACACAGTCACTTTTGACGAAAAAACTTTTGTTTTTTCGCCAATAAAATCCAGAGTTTTTGTCCAATTTTCACGCGGTTTTTTGCTCCAAGTTCGTCTTGCGATGGCGCAACTTTTGAGCTATCACACTTAACTATCGGGGACACTTTGTCACACACACGATTTTTAAGGTTCGGAGCGCGTCAAAAACGATGCTGTCTCGGCATCTAAGCGATTGAGACTCGGGTTAGGTTAGGTTAGGTTAGGTTAGGTTAGGTTAGGTTAGGTTAGGTTAGGTTAGGTTAGGTTAGGTTAGGTTAGGTTTTTTTTTTTTTTTTTTTTTATATACGTCTGCGTTTCAACGCAGACATTCTACCACCTCCAATATTTATAGTTTGGAGTCTATTGCTTTCATTTTCCTTTCATTCTGGTTCTTCTTTATTTTTATTTAAAGTTAAAAGTATCTTATAGATTTTTCTTCTTCTATTCCTTCTTTCATACTTCGGGTTGGAATCTTGATTTTTTATCTGTATTTTTCAATTTGGATGTGTATGTGATGTATGATTATTATTACTGATTTTACTAATTTTATGATCTGAATTTTTTATTTGGATGTATATGTATTGTATGACTATTGTTACTTATTTTAAATTTTATGATCTGAATTTTTATTTTTCTAGGTTATACTATATTATTATATGATGCCTTACTATTACTAATGAATTTACGATCTGGGTTCTTATTATTTTATATATATGCTATTTTTTATAAAAACTAAATTATTATTCCAGCTCTTAAATTTATGACTAAGTATTTCTACTAGGATACTGTACTGTACTATTTAATTTATTGCGCTAATTCTATATTATGAATTTCCAGAATATTCTATTATTATGGGTTCATAGTATGTTTTTACCAAATTTATTTTCTTATTTATTTCTATATGTACACTGTTTTTCAATTCTACATTTATTTTGCTATTAGTTTTTATACCTTTATCTAAATTTAAGATTGCAATTCTAGTTTTTATGCTAAGTTTTAATTTACTTGTATATTTATTAAAGTCAAAAGAGAGAGATTTTATATTTTTAGAATAACAGTTACAGAATGGGTAGCGGGTCATTCTCACCGTGGAGCCCTCAGCACCGATATTGGATAGTGGATCTCGCTATGCTGTCCCATTTGGCTCTTACAGGGCACAGATCACTGAAGGCGTTGTGCCCTGTGTTGCCCAGTTTCCCCCCTTGGCAATTGCAGCAAGTTGGCTCCGCACCAATAGTATAGTCCGGGCACTCGGTCCTCAAATGGGGCCCGCCGCAGTGACTACACTTGGGCTCTGTATTGGTGCAGAGCCTCCTGATGTGCCCGTAACCCAAACAGAGGGAGCACTGCACCAGTGGGGATTGATCCGCCACTCTGATCGGTTGCAGATCAAGGTACAGTCTCCCTCTGTCTAGGGCGCGGGTCCAAATCGCCGGGGAGACCCTGAGCACCACATGGCACGTGTGAGGGTTCCTCGCCGTCTTCCTGTAGTGTACAGATATTCTATCCTGCTCAGGATCCAGGTCCCGGAAGACCTCAGAGTTCCTGCCTCGGATTGCCTTCAGCAGGTCCTCGTCCTTCTGTATTTTTAGGACGCCGTACATAATGAGGAGCGGGTCCTTGTTTTTTATTTGCTCCACGGCTAGGTCCTTCTCCCTTTCCTGCAGTCTCTTCTGTGCCCTGTTCCTCTCTTCCTGTGTCCTGTATCCAACTATCACTCTCCTGTCCTTAGCCCTTCTGATCTTTTCCACTTTCACCCAATCTTCATCCTCATCAGCAGCCTTCCTCAATCGCTCTATGACCTGCTCTCCTGTGTCATCTTGGTCCCTCGACGTTACGACTATGGAGTGTAAAGTTTCGCGTTCCGAGGCGTTAGGGCGGTTAACCGCCGCTCCGGCATAGGTCGTAGGTCGGTTACATTCTTTATTCCTTTCATCCTGCCTTTCAATCCTTTCTTTCAATTCTTTTATTATCCTTCCATTCTCTATCAAAGTCCTTTCATTCAGTTCAATTTTCTTTAAAATTTCGTTGCTCAAGTTGGTGGTTTCTTCCATCGATTCCGTTGTCTTAGTCTGTAGGGAACTCTTAACACTCTTTTTTCTTTCTTCTTCGTAGGCTTTAATGATCTTCTCTATCATGTCGACTTTACTTTCGATATCCTTGCGAATCTCTCTTTTTAAATTCCTGCTGATCGCAAGTTGCTCCTTTATGGCCTCGCAACATAGGGAGGCGACAGAGCCGCGCTTCAGGGGCCCTGGGACTGTTGGTGGTATGGCCCTCTCCGTTAAAACCTTGGGTTGCATTGTGACGGTGGGCAGTTTGTTGTCTCTGCGCAATGCAGCCCCACGAAGCTCCAGTTCGTCGACGCTTCGCCGTATAGCTTTTGTGGGGTTAACCTCTACCGCAGGGCTGATTGTTTCCGCGGGAGGTGTAGCTTCCGACTTGGACGGCGAAGCGCTTGGCCTATTCATTGGAGTGCGGACAAACATTTTTGGTGGTGTGCGTCGGGTCTTTCGAATTTAAATTTGTTTAAGTAACTTTTCTGTTAAGCAGAATAAAGCTATAAGGGGTGTACAGAGCCCCAATCACTAAAGAAGTTTCAAAATTCCAAGATGAAAATTTAATCGAAAAGAAGAGAAATATAATTTTTGTCAATTTAAAAGCTAATGTGAGAGGTATAAATGTCCTCGGTCAACTTAATTAACTAACTTAAGATTAGCAAAATTTTTTCAATAAAGTAATCTAAACGAAAAGAGTCAGAATCCAAAAGATATAAAAAATAAAAAATAAAAATTTTTGAAATATGACCTACGGTTTGTGACCCCTGGCAAGCTAGCCTATATAGCCAGTAAAAACAGGGAGGGTGGGCGGGCGATTTTTGCAGTGCCACTCGCCCGATCTGGACAAATGGGGTGTCGTTCGACGGGTCTCGGTGAGACCTTTCCAAAACTGCAAAAATAATAATTTTAGGCCTAAGGGTGGTCGACTTATTCGACAAAAACCTCAAAAAGTGCCAAAAAATGAGTTTAAATGTCAAAAATTTCGAAATCTATTTACCGGACTTGTGTAAAACGCTATATATTAGGTAGATCTAGATGAGATCTAACTAAATATGTATAATAAGTTACTTCGAAAATAAGGGTTGACGAAAAATTCGACAAAAACCTTATATATTGTCAAAAATTTTAGAAAAATTTGATCTAAATATCAAAAATCTATGTTATTATTTGCCGGAATTCAAGAAAGGAGGTGTTATTAGACGGGTCTAGATGAGAGCCGTCTAAATCTGTAAGAAAGGGGATTTTAAGATGAGGGGTTGAAGAGTAATTCGACAAAACCTCTAAAAATTTACGAAAATTCAGGATTGAAAAATCCTAAGTACAAAATAAAAAATTTTTCTTTATTTTTCAGGTTCAAATACTCCCACGGGACGCAGGAGAGCTCACAGGGTCAATAAAAAATACCAGGGGTAAGTATAGCAGCAACAATTAAGAAAAAATTTCGTGGGGTTAGGTTAGGTTAGGTTAGGTTAGGTTAGGTTAGGTTAGGTTAGGTTAGGTTAGGTTAGGTTAGGTTAGGTTTTTTTTTTTTTTTTTTTTTTTTAACGTGGGGACTGCATTTACGCACTTCGCTCGCCCACCGCGGGGGCGATGGGTCCGCTTCGTGTGGGACTCCTGGCCTCCGGAAGGGGGGCCAGACTACCCACTAAACCCCACGTGTTCCTCTTCGCCTAGTGCCGAGCCGCGAGATACTCAATTTGGAGTGCTCACCGCGACCCGGCTAGGAGCGCCCTTGCAGGCTCGCCTCGGGGGGGGCCAGATCGTTGGGGCCCCCCTGACCTTAGAGTTGGTATGCGCCCCCGGAACAACAAGGGCGCATCCGCCACGTGGCTGGGGGCGGCAGGTCCCCCGACCCACCGCCCATGGCAACTCTCAGTCGGGGCCGCGGGCGAACACTTGACGCCGGCGACCCCTCGCTGGGGGCCTGCGGGGCGGGAGAGTGAGCCCAGCTCGCTCCCGCTCCCGCAGGGCCTCTCTCTTGGCCGTCATCACCTCGCTGGCAAACGAGGCGATGGCGGCCCAGCACCGGTCGCTGCCGGCCATGGCTTCCACGATGGCCGGCAGCGAGAGATCAGCGCCGATGACGCTCGTCAGGGCCGATCTTTGCCCGTCCCATGCTTCGCACACGGCCCGGGTGTGATGGGCCGTGTCGGGGTCGCCGCTGGTGCAGTTGCGGCACCGGGGCTCCGATTCTACCCCCACAACTTCCCACAGGTACTTGGCGAAGCAGCCGTGACCCGTGAGAAGTTGGGTGAGGTGATACGTGGGAGCCCCATGACCCCCCTCCACAAACTGTCGCAGGACGGGCCGAGCGGCCCTAACGAACGCCGTCGGACTCCCTTCCATTCTGGCAGCCCACGTCCGGAAGAGATCGTCGCGAGCCTCCTGCCTCCAGCGCTCGATCTCCTCCGGAGGCGGGCATCCACCAGCTCGCCGAATCAGGGCGCCCTCCCCGTACACCCTTTTGAGGACGCCGGCCTCGAGATCCCAGGGGATACTGCCCGCCAGGACGCACGCCGTCTCGTAGGAGACGGTGCGGTACGCCCGTGCGGCCCTCTGCGCGATGGCCCGCTGCGGACGACGCAGCAGGGCAACGTTAGCCGGGCAGAGTGCCTCCGCCCAGATAGGCGCTCCGTAGAGCGCCTTAGAGCGCACCACACCGTCGTAGAGACGGCGGCAGGCAGACCCCGGTCCTCCTATGTTGGGGAGCAGCTGCGAGAGCATTCCGGCAAACGCTAGCACCTTCGGCGCCAGCTGCCGGAAATGTTCCGCAAACCCCCACCGACCGTCGAGTACCAGCCCCAGATACTTGAGGCTGCGGCCGACGGCGATGGAGGTGCCCCCCACCACGATCGTGGTGTCTCGAGGCGGCGTCTGCCGAGGCCCATGGAAGAAGAGGGCCTCGGACTTCTCGAGGGCGACATGGAGGCCCAGCGCACTGATTCGGCGCACCACTTGAGCGACGCCTGCCGTCGCTAGGACGGCGGCGTCGCGGAACGTGGGGCCCCGCGCGGTCACTAGGGTATCGTCGGCGTAACAAAGTACGCCGACTCCCCGGAGAGTAGCACCGCGCAGGACCCAGTCGTACCCGATGTTCCACAGGAGTGGCCCAAGTACCGACCCCTGTGGAACACCACACCTCATAGCCTTGCGGACCACTCCGTCTCGGCCCGAGTACGTGATGACCCGGTCCACGAAGTAGTCCGCAAGGATTCGCCTGAGGTACCACGGTACGTTGTGGTACCTCAGGGCCTCGGCGATTGTCTGCCAGGGGAGGGTGTTGAAGGCGTTGGCGATGTCGAGCGACACGGCCAACAACACCCCGCCCCCGGCGATCGCCTCATCGACGCTGCCCCGCAGTCGGGAAACGGCGTCAAGAGTCGACTTCCCGCGACGGAAGCCGAACTGACCGTCGCTGAGATCGGGCCCCGCCCCCTCCAGGTGCTTGACGAGACGCGCAGCGAGCACTCGCTCAAACATTTTGCACGTCTCGTCGAGCAGTACGATGGGGCGGTAGGCCGACGGTGCCTCAGCTGGACGCCCGTGCTTTCTAATCAGCACGAGCCGTCCGGTCTTCCATCGCCGCGGGAATCTCCCCGACGCCAAACACTCCGACATGAGGGACAGCGTCTCCTCCTCGAGTGCCGGCATCGCTAAGGCGACGACCTTCCCAGGGATGCCGTCCGGGCCCGGGGCGCGTTTCCTGACTTTGAGGGCCAGGATCGCCGCCCCTAGCTCGGCCTCGGACACGGGAGGTATCGCCTCTGCGTCGCCTTCTGCCGGCACTCGGTGACGGCTTGGCGCTGTCATCCGCGGTGGGACCCACTCTTCCCGCTCAGGGAAGAGGGAACTGACCACTCGGCCCAGAAGCTGTGGCTCGAGAGTTCTGGTGAGGGGAGGCGCCCAGGGCCGGAGCTTCTGGCTCACGGTTTTGTACGGGCGCCCCCACGGATCTCGATCCAGGCTCTCGAGCCACTCCCTCCAGGCCTCCTCTTTGGCGGCTCTGATCGCCGAGTTGAGGGCCGCACGAGCGGCCCTATGTGCGGCGAGCAGTTCCTCTTCACGGGCGAGGTCCCTGACGGCCCTCCTGCGGCTGCGAGTGTACTGCCTATGGGCCGCGTGACTTGCGGCACGCAGCCCGGCAAGGTGGGGACGCCACCAGTACACTTGCCTCCGAGGGAGGGCTGGCCTCGCCCTCTGCATCGCCGCATCGCAGACGCGAGTCAGCTTCCCAGCGAGACTATCGCACCTCGCGTCCGCGTCTGGGCCGCTTTCCGCTCCACCAGCAACCCAGCGCTCGACGATAGCCGCCTCTAGGGCCAGTTCCCGGTTCAGAGAACCGAGGCGCCACCGCGGACCTTCTCCAGCAAGGGGACGGTTGCCATCTCCTCCTCGGATGGCCGCTGAGCGAGAGACCACGTCGAACCGTATGTAACGATGGTCCGACGCGGTCTCCACATTCTTGACGACCCGCCAATTGCGAGTGCGGCCAGCCAGGGCAGGACTAGCAAACGACAGGTCTACTATCGAGCTGCCCTGGGGCCGCACAAGCGTGGGTACCGTCCCCCTGTTGAGCAGCACCAAGCCGTGAGACACCGCCCACTCCTCCAATATCTCCCCCCGGCCGTCGGTCCTCGGAGATCCCCACGCCCGTGAGTGGGCGTTGAAATCCCCGGCTACCACGACCGGAGTGGGGTGCGCGTCCGCCAACAGAGCCCCGACCTCCGTGAGCCACTGCTCGAACTCGGCGAGGCTTCTGTTGGGCGAGAAGTACACCCCAATCACTGCAGTGTCGCCCAGCGTGGCGAGGACGCACCCTCGGCCCCTCACTACTCTGTCGAGTTGGTGGGGGCCGGTTCGCTGGGCGACGATAGCCACCAAGCCGTCGCTGTCGCTGGCCCAGTTGGGGCCAGTGCGCACGTAATACGGCTCGGCGACTACCGCCACTGTCGTCTGCCACTGCGTCACGGTCTGGGCCAGTAGGTCCTGGGCCGTGGCGCAGTGGTTGACATTGGCCTGCAGCACGGAGATTTGGGGAGCCATTAAGTTTGGGCGGTGTCCATCTCCTCCTCATTGGACGGTGGCGACAGGGTCGTTGGGGTGGTCTTGGGTTCCACCCCCCCTGTCGCCTTGCGTTTCGCCTGACCCCCCCTCTTACGGGAGGCTGCCTGGCACTTCGCGGAGCCGAGTCTGTGGCCGGACGCCACACCTTCCGCCGCACAGACGGGACACTTGGGGTCCGCGGAGCAGGCGGCCGCCTTGTGGCCCTCCTGTCCGCATTGGAAGCAGAGTGCGCTGCGGTCGATCTTCGCAGCGCACTTTGCCCCCACGTGTCCCGGCTCCAGGCAGCGGAAGCACCGCGCCGGCCTTGGCTCCAGGGTGGTCAGCTTGACCGCTGACCACCCGAAGGTTAGGTTAGGTTAGGTTAGGTTAGGTTAGGTTAGGTTAGGTTAGGTTAGGTTAGGTTAGGTTAGGTTAGGTTAGGTTAGGTTAGGTTTTTTTTTTTTTTTTTTTTTTTTTTAACGTGGGGACTGCATTTACGCACTTCGCTCGCCCACCGCGGGGGCGATGGGTCCGCTTCGTGTGGGACTCCTGGCCTCCGGAAGGGGGGCCAGACTACCCACTAAACCCCACGTGTTCCTCTTCGCCTAGTGCCGAGCCGCGAGATACTCAATTTGGAGTGCTCACCGCGACCCGGCTAGGAGCGCCCTTGCAGGCTCGCCTCGGGGGGGGCCAGATCGTTGGGGCCCCCCTGACCTTAGAGTTGGTATGCGCCCCCGGAACAACAAGGGCGCATCCGCCACGTGGCTGGGGGCGGCAGGTCCCCCGACCCACCGCCCATGGCAACTCTCAGTCGGGGCCGCGGGCGAACACTTGACGCCGGCGACCCCTCGCTGGGGGCCTGCGGGGCGGGAGAGTGAGCCCAGCTCGCTCCCGCTCCCGCAGGGCCTCTCTCTTGGCCGTCATCACCTCGCTGGCAAACGAGGCGATGGCGGCCCAGCACCGGTCGCTGCCGGCCATGGCTTCCACGATGGCCGGCAGCGAGAGATCAGCGCCGATGACGCTCGTCAGGGCCGCTCTTTGCCCGTCCCATGCTTCGCACACGGCCCGGGTGTGATGGGCCGTGTCGGGGTCGCCGCTGGTGCAGTTGCGGCACCGGGGCTCCGATTCTACCCCCACAACTTCCCACAGGTACTTGGCGAAGCAGCCGTGACCCGTGAGAAGTTGGGTGAGGTGATACGTGGGAGCCCCATGACCCCCCTCCACAAACTGTCGCAGGACGGGCCGAGCGGCCCTAACGAACGCCGTCGGACTCCCTTCCATTCTGGCAGCCCACGTCCGGAAGAGATCGTCGCGAGCCTCCTGCCTCCAGCGCTCGATCTCCTCCGGAGGCGGGCATCCACCAGCTCGCCGAATCAGGGCGCCCTCCTCGTACACCCTTTTGAGGACGCCGGCCTCGAGATCCCAGGGGATACTGCCCGCCAGGACGCACGCCGTCTCGTAGGAGACGGTGCGGTACGCCCGTGCGGCCCTCTGCGCGATGGCCCGCTGCGGACGACGCAGCAGGGCAACGTTAGCCGGGCAGAGTGCCTCCGCCCAGATAGGCGCTCCGTAGAGCGCCTTAGAGCGCACCACACCGTCGTAGAGACGGCGGCAGGCAGACCCCGGTCCTCCTACGTTGGGGAGCAGCTGCGAGAGCATTCCGGCAAACGCTAGCACCTTCGGCGCCAGCTGCCGGAAATGTTCCGCAAACCCCCACCGACCGTCGAGAACCAGCCCCAGATACTTGAGGCTGCGGCCGACGGCGATGGAGGTGCCCCCCACCACGATCGTGGTGTCTCGAGGCGGCGTCTGCCGAGGCCCATGGAAGAAGAGGGCCTCGGACTTCTCGAGGGCGACATGGAGGCCCAGCGCACTGATTCGGCGCACCACTTGAGCGACGCCTGCCGTCGCTAGGACGGCGGCGTCGCGGAACGTGGGGCCCCGCGCGGTCACTAGGGTATCGTCGGCGTAACAAAGTACGCCGACTCCCCGAAGAGTAGCACCGCGCAGGACCCAGTCGTACCCGATGTTCCACAGGAGCGGCCCAAGTACCGACCCCTGTGGAACACCACACCTCATAGCCTTGCGGACCAATCCGTCTCGGCCCGAGTACGTGATGACCCGGTCCACGAAGTAGTCCGCAAGGATTCGCCTGAGGTACCACGGTACGTTGTGGTACCTCAGGGCCTCGGCGATTGTCTGCCAGGGGAGGGTGTTGAAGGCGTTGGCGATGTCGAGCGACACGGCCAACAACACCCCGCCCCCGGCGATCGCCTCATCGACGCTGCCCCGCAGTCGGGAAACGGCGTCAAGAGTCGACTTCCCGCGACGGAAGCCGAACTGACCGTCGCTGAGATCGGGCCCCGCCCCCTCCAGGTGCTTGACGAGACGCGCAGCGAGCACTCGCTCAAACATTTTGCACGTCTCGTCGAGCAGGTTAGGTTAGGTTAGGTTTTTTTTTTTTTTTTTTTTTTTTTTTTTTTTTTTTTTTTTTTTATTTTTTTTTTTAACGTGGGGACTGCATTTACGCACTTCGCTCGCCCACCGCGGGGACGATGGGTCCGCTTCGTGTGGGACTCCTGACCCCGGGAAGGGGGGCCAGACTACCCACTAAACCCCACGTGTTCCTCTCCGCCTATTGCCGAGCCGCGGGGTACACGAGTGTTCACCGCGACTCGGCCAGGAGCGCCCTTGCAGGCCCGCCTCGGGGGGCCAGGTCTTAAGGCCCCCCTAACCTTCGAGTTGGTCTGCGCCCCCGGAACAACAGACAGGCGCATTCCGCCACGTGGCCGGGGACGGCAGGTCCCCCACCCACCGCCCGTGGCAACTCTCAGTCGGGGCCGCGGGCGAACAGGGTTCGCCGGCGACCCCTCGCTGGTGGCCTGCGGGGCGGTTGAGTGAGCCCAGCTCGCTCCCGCTCCCGCAGGGCCTCTCTCTTGGCCGCCATCACCTCGCTTGCAAACGAGGCGATGGCGGCCCAACACCGCCTGCTGCCGGCCATGGCTTCCACGATGGCCGGCAGCGAGAGATCCGTGCCGACGACGCTCGTCAGGGCCGCTCTCTGCTCGTCCCATGCTTCGCACACAGCCCGGGTGTGATAGGCCGTGTCGGGGTCGCCGCTGGTGCAGTTGCGGCACCGGGGCTCCGTTTCCACCCCCACCACCTCCCACAGGTACTTGGCAAAACAGCCGTGACCCGTGAGAAGTTGGGTGAGGTGATACGTGGGAGCCCCATGACCCCCCTCCACAAACTGTCGCAGGACGGGCCGAGCGGCCCTAACGAACGCCGTCGGACTTTCCTCCATTCGGGCAGCCCACGTCCGGAAGAGATCGTCGCGAGCCTCCTGTCTCCAGCGCTCGATCTCCTCCGGAGGCGGGCTACCACCAGCTCGCCGAATCAGGGCACCCTCCTCGTACACCCTCTTGAGGACGCCGGCCTCGAGATCCCAGGGGATGCTGCCCGCCAGGACGCACGCCGTCTCGTAGGAGACGGTGCGGTACGCCCGTGCGGCCCTCTGCGCGATGGCCCGCTGCGGCCGACGCAGCAGGGTGACATTGGCCGCGCAGAGGGCCTCCGCCCAGATAGGCGCTCCATAGAGCGCCTTGGAGCGTACCACACCGTCATAGAGACGGCGGCAGGCAGACCCCGGTCCTCCTACGTTGGGGAGCAGCTGCGAGAGCATTCCGGCAAACGCTAGCACCTTTGGTGCTAGCTGCCGGAAATGCTCCGCAAACCCCCACCGACCGTCGAGAACCAGCCCCAGATACTTGAGGCTGCGCCCGACGGCGATGGAGGTGCCCCCCACCACGATCGTGGCATCTCGAGGCGGCGCCTGCCGAGGCCCATGAAAGAAGAGGGCCTCGGACTTCTCGAGGGCGACCTGAAGGCCGAGCGCCCCGATCCGGCGCACCACATGGGCGACGCCTGCCGTCGCGAGGACGGCGGCGTCGCGGAACGTTGGGCCCCGCGCGGTCACTAAGGTATCGTCGGCGTAACAGAGTACGCCGACTCCCCGAAGCGTGGCACCGCGCAGGACCCAATCGTACCCGATGTTCCACAGGAGCGGCCCAAGCACCGACCCCTGTGGAACACCACACCTCATCTCCTTGCGGACCACTCCGTCTCGGCCCGGGTACGTGATGACCCGGTCCACGAAGTAGTCCGCAAGGATTCGCCTGAGGTACCACGGTACGTTGTGGTACCCCAGGGCCTCCGCGATTGTCTCCCAGGGGAGGGTGTTGAAGGCGTTGGCTATGTCGAGCGACACGGCCAACAACACCCCGCCCCCGGCGATCGCCTCGTCGACGCTGCCCCGCAGTCGGGAAACGGCGTCTAGGGTCGACTTCCCGCGACGGAAGCCGAACTGACCGTCGCTCAGATCGGGCCCCGCCCCCTCCAGGTGCTTGACGAGACGCGCAGCGAGCACTCGCTCGAACATCTTGCACGTCTCGTCAAGCAGCACGATGGGGCGGTAGGCCGACGGTGCCTCTGCAGGGCGCCCGTGCTTCCTGATAAGCACGAGCCGTCCGGTCTTCCATCGTCGCGGGAATCTCCCCGACGCCACACACTCCGACATGAGGGACAGCGTCTCCTCCTCGAGTGCCGGCATCGCTAAGGCGACGACCTTCCCAGGGACACCGTCCGGGCCCGGGGCGCGCTTCCTGGCTTTGAGAGCCAGTATCGCCGCCCCTAACTCGGCCTCGGACACGGGAGGTGCCGCCTCTGCGTCGTCTGCTGCCGGCACTCGGTGACGGCTCGGCGCTGCCATCCGCGGCGGGACCCACTCTTCCCGCTCAGGGAAGAGGGAACTGACCACTCGGCCCAGAAACTGCGGCTCAAGAGTTCTAGTGAGGGGAGGCGCCCAGGGCCGGAGCTTCTGGCTCACGGTTTTATACGGGCGCCCCCACGGATCTCCATCTAGGCTCTCGAGCCACTCCCTCCAGGCCTCGTCTTTGGCGGCTATGATCGCCGAGCGAAGGGCCGCACGAGCGGCCCTGTATGCGGCGAGCAGCTCCTCTTCGCGGGCGAGGTCCCTGACGGCCCTCCTGCGGCTGCGAGTGTACTGCCTATGGGCCGCGTGACTAGCGGCACGCAGCCCGGCAAGGTGGGGACGCCACCAGTACACTCGCCTCCGAGGGAGGGCTGGCCTCGCTCTCTGCATCGCCGCATCGCAGACGCGAGTCAACTTTTCAGCGAGTCTGTCGCACCTCGCGTCCGCGTCCGGGCCGCTCTCCACCCCACCAGCAACCCAGCGCTCGACGATAGCCGCCTCTCGGGCCAGTTCCCGGTTCAGCGAACCGAGGCTCCACCGCGGTCCTTCTCCTGGAAGAGGGCGGTTATCACCTCCTCGGGCAGTCGTTGAGTGAGAGACCACGTCGAACCGTATGTAACGATGGTCCGACGCGGTCTCCACATCCTCAACGACCCGCCAATTGCGAGTGCGGCTAGCCAGGGCAGGGCTAGCAAACGATAGATCTACTATCGAGCTGCCCTGGGGCCGCACCAGCGTAGGAACCGCCCCCCTATTGAGCAGCACCAAGCCGTTGGACACCGCCCACTCCTCCAATATCTCCCCCCGGCCGTCGGTCCTCGGAGATCCCCACGCCCGTGAGTGGGCGTTGAAATCCCCGGCCACCACGACCGGGGTGGGGTGCGCGTCCGCCAACAGAGCCCCGACCTCCGCGAGCCACTGCTCGAACTCGGCGAGGCTTCTGTTGGGCGAGAAGTACACCCCAATCACTGCAGCGTCGCCCAGCGTGGCGAGGACGCACCCTCGGCCCCTTACTACTCTGGCGAGTTGGTGGGGGCCGGTTCGCTGGGCGACGATAGCC
Organism: Spilarctia lutea; assembly: GCA_916048165.1. Classification (NCBI taxonomy): domain Eukaryota; kingdom Metazoa; phylum Arthropoda; class Insecta; order Lepidoptera; family Erebidae; genus Spilarctia; species Spilarctia lutea. The sequence goes on from OU696482.1 coordinate 20,139,034, forward strand.
ACCAAGCCGTCGCTGTCGCTGGCCCAGTTGGGGCCGGTGCGAACGTAGTACGGCTCGGCAACTACCGCCACTGTCGTCTGCCACTGAGCCACGGTCTGGACCAGTAGATCCTGGGCCGCGGCGCAGTGGTTGACGTTGGCCTGCAGGATGGAGATCTTAGGAGCCATTTATGTTTGGGCGGTGTCCATATCCTCCTCGACTGTCGGCGGCGACAGGGTGGTTGGGGTGGTCCTGGGTTCCACCCCCCCTGTCGCCTTGCGTTTCGCCTTGTCCCCTTTTTTGTGGGAGGCTGCCCGACACTTGGCGGAGCCAAGCCTGTGGCCGGACGCCACACCCTCCGCGTCACAGACGGGACACTTAGGCTCTGCGGAGCAGGCGGCGGCCTTATGGCCCTCCTGCCCGCATTGGAAGCAGAGTGCGCTGCGATCAATGTTCGCAGCGCACTTCGCCCCCACGTGTCCCGTCTCCAGGCAGCGGAAGCACCGCATCGGCCTCGGCTCCAGGGTGGTCAACTTAACTGTTGACCACCCGACGACGATGCGGCGGCCGTCCATCAACTTCTTGGCCGCCGCAACCGGGCACCGCAACCAGGCAGTGCCCTGCCGACCAGGAGGGCGATTGATGTCGCCCACCCTGATGGAGGCGACAGGGCAGCCTCCCTCGGTGGCCAGTGTCTTGGCCACCGCCTCCTTGGTCGCCGCATCGCCCAGGCCCGAGATGCGCAACTCTACGCACCTCTCCGGCCTGGCGACACGGACCTCCTCGCCCAGCACCGTTTTGAGCTCGGCCGCCAGGGTATCAGCCTTGGCGGACCTGTCGGCGCCACCCACCTGCAGGATCCGTCCCCCGGTTACGGCGGTGCGAAACCGGAGGCCGCCAATGCCGAGAGTCTTCAGGTCTATTGACCTCTCGGCACTGGTCATCACCTGTTCGTAGGTGACGCCCCTCTCCACCGCGCCCGGCTGCAGTGTAAGGCACACTGCAGCGGTTGTCGGGGCGCGGAGTTTGCGGCGCCTCGCCTTCGCCTGCTTCGCAGGCTTGGCGGGCGCCTTGGCCTTCGTCGGTGCTGGGGCGGCCCTCTTTGGCCGCGCCGCCACCGCATTCCACGCCTCCCTCACAGGTGGAGGGGCGGCTGCGGTAGCCCGCGGGCGCGGCTGGCGGGCGGCTTCGGCCTCCTTCGCCGCGGCGGTCTGCCTCTTGGGCCTCTTCTTTTTACCGCCCCTCAGCTCCCCGCCCGCCGGGACCGCCCCGGAGGGGCAGGGACCCGGCCCCCTCTGCCCGCCCGTCAAGACGGGCAGCAGGGGAGGTGCGGGGGGAGGGGAAGACTCGGGCCTCCGGCTGGACGTGGAGGCCCGGCGTTCCGCTTCGGCCGCTGTGCGAGCGGCCCTCGCGGCGTTTCGCGCGTCCGCCTGGAGAGGCGGACGGATGCGTACCTCAGGCAGCAGGCGGTCCTGGAGCCCCGCGAGTCGCGCGTCGAGCATCAACCCTATCTCGTCGCGGCTCATCGGGGGGGGAGCGGACTCCGCCTGCCGCTTCAGGGCCAGCTTTTCGGCCCGCTCAGTGGCGAGCTCGGCCCGTAGGTGGGCCACCTCCTCGTTTTCTGTGCGGGCCTTGAGTAAGTGGGCGAGCTCCAAAATGGAGCTACAGGCCACCCTCAAGTCCCGCACGTACTGCCCTTTGAGCTTTGAGCTCTTGGTGGCGATGGTTTGCACCACCGCCACCGCCGCCTCGATGCGCCCCGCCAACTGTTCGGCGTTGACGGGGCCGGAGGATGATGGTGTTGGGTCCGTCTGTGTGGGAGTCTTACGGAGGTAAGACTCCCTCCGTTGCTGGACCTCCTCCGCCAGCTCCCTCTCCGCTTGGAGCTCGAGCTCCCTCTCCTTTGCCTTATTGAGGTCGGCCTTGGCTTTCGCCAGACCGACGTATTCGCCCGTTGTTGGTGGGCGGCCTCTCCTCTTACGCTCCACCGGGCCGGAGCTGTCGTCGCCAGACGCCGAGTTGAGGCGTTTTCGGCGCCCACGTCCAATCGGCGGAGACGGACACGAGTCCATCTCCACTGCTGAGGTGTCGCTCGACGCCGACGAGTCCCTGATGGTGTATCGCGTCAGGACGACGCGTGCCTCTTTCGTCACCAGATGGTGTGGTGACCGGGTTCGCAATTCCCCCGCCTCCTTCGTCTTCTTCTCCTCCGCTTCGTTTGGTTTGGTTTTGTTTTGTTTTAATAAATTTGTATCCATAATGTACCCACGAGATGGGGAGAACTACAGGTCCACCCGGGCAGAGATCCCCAATACCCGGGCAAGCGTAGATTTGTAACCCAACCGAGGGGTCCGCAGGTGCCCCGGCTGGGGGCGCGCTCGCAACTGAACTTCCCGTCAGCCATGCATCCCAGGCCGCGCACCGGAAACACAAGATTCGGGGTGATTTTTTAAAGAGGTTTTCTTCCTCGCGGCCCGGGCGGTTAAGCCAAGGCCCTCGTCCCCGATATAATCGGGATTACGATGTGTTGACGGTGGCAGGAACACACGTCCCATGCCTGCTCGACGGTAGTGTGAGTACACGCCGAGCCCGTCACTACGCGGCGCGACGTCCAACGTCGACGCCACCGCCTCGGCAGCCTGTAATTCGGCACCGAGTTTCCCTTAGTCGCCTTTTACGACACCCACGGGATGAGATGGGGTGGAGCTATTCTTAGCCGGCACCACACGGCAATGGGGAGATAACTCCACCACAGGAGCCTGAGATTCGGCTCCGTCTATCCCTTAGTCGCCTTTTACGACACCCACGGGAGGAGATGGGGTGGAGCTATTCTTAGCCGGCTCCACACGGCAAGCTCCACACGGCCTCCACACTAAGTGGCAGCCCCTCTGACCTACTCGCACTCCAATACGCCCTCTGCTAAAGCAGAGGGACGTTTGGAGTGCGGCACGACGGGTCACGCCCATCTCGGCAGCCTGAAATTCGGCTCCGATTTCCCTTAGTCGCCTTTTACGACACCCACGGGATGAGATGGGGTGGAGCTATTCGGCGCCGGCTCCACACGGCAAAGGTTAGGTTAGGTTAGGTTAGGTTAGGTTAGGTTAGGTTAGGTTAGGTTAGGTTAGGTTAGGTTAGGTTAGGTTAGGTTAGGTTTTTTTTTTTTTTTTTTTTTTTTTTTTTTTTTTTTTTTTTTTTTTTTTTTTTTTTTTTTTTTTTTTTTTTTTTTTTTTTTTTTTTTTTTTTTACTAACTTCCTCCAACATAATTGGAGACTGTATCCTCTAGATAACTCTTACATACAAGTTCTCGCATTGATGCTTCTCGCACTTTTATGCCTCATACGTTTTCCTTTCTAGCATCCATCCTCATACTTGCGCTATGGGTGGGATTCCCATCTATTCTATGTTGTCAATTAACTAGCTACATTATATTTCTTTATTTATTTCATCTTATTTATCGGGGGTGAAGTTCAGAAAGCTGTATACACCACTTTTTATTTAGCACTTATGTCTACTAAATACGTTTACATCTAGCCTTATTCTATTTCTTAATTCAACACAATACTTATTCTATTTTATTCTAACTTAGATATAGGTACAGTTTATACTTAGGCTACTACTTAATTCATTTATATTAACTATTCTAATTACAATCTTAAAATTTTTTATGCTGTATTTTAATATCCTTATAATATTACATCAGCATAATTTATTTCACCTTGTTTTATTTCGTTTGTTTACGATGCTCGCGATTTTAGTGCAGTAGTCAAGCAACCTGTCCCTGTCCTTGCTCAACATTATTAATGCAATATTTTTGGCTTCCATTTTGGAGCCCAACTTCTGTTCGATTTCGAAGCGTTCCTTTATGTGAATGGGGCACTCGAAAATTATGTGTTCGATCGTTTCGTCAATTTGTGGGTCGCAGGCGCACCCCGGGCTCTCCTTGCACCCAAAGCGATTTAGGTACCCGGAGAATCCGCCGTGTCCTGTCATGACTTGCGTCGTAAGGTTCGTGACCTTAATCCCTCTTATGATGCCATACGCGATCTTTGCTTCAGGTAGAAAGATTTTTGTTGTTGAAGCTGTTGTCCCACTCACATACCGTTGATTCCACACGTCAATCGTTGCACTGCGTATGCAGCGCTTGACGTGCGATACCGGACAAAGATCGTAGTCGGGTCTACGTTTGGAGCCCACAGCCGCCTCCTTCGCCAGCTCGTCCGCTCTTTCGTTCCCCTCTAGTCCTACGTGTGCTCTGATCCAGAACAGAGATACATCTGTGTTCCGGAGAGAAGCCTGGATTAAGTTGGCTCTCGCTGATATCGCAAGGGGGTGAGGGGAACGATGGTTCTGGATTGTTTGTAGAGCTGCCATTGAGTCGCTGTAGATTCCCACAGTGGTGTTCTTCCGTTGGGCTGCCTCTTTTGTCGCTCTACATAATGCCAAGAGTTCCGCCTGATATACGGTGCAGTAGTCAGACAGGGCAAGTTTGGCTGTAGCGGTTTCGGTTTCGCCGGTCCAGATGGTCAAAGCGGCACCGACCTTACCTCCGATCTTACTGCCGTCTGTGAAAATTTTGATTGCCCTGCTGATACTTTGAAGATATTGTTCCCGGTCTCCAATCGTTTCGACCTTGATGGTGTTTTGGTCAGCCGGGTGCGGTAGTTCCGCGAACGGTGCCATCATCTCAATTTCGCGATCTTTCAGTGCCTCGATGGGGAGGCCTCTCCTCGCCTCGTATAATGATGCGACCTCTCGAATTCGGAGGTCAAGGGGGAGGATCCCCGCGAGCACTAGCGCCGAGTTCAGTGATACCGTGCGGTAGGCTCTGCACATTTTCTGCGTTACTCCACGTTGCACAGTGTCAAGCTGCTTCTTCACCCCTAGCTTGTTTACAGCAGGCGACCAGGTGCTGGCACCATAAAGTATTATCGGCTCTATGGTCGCCGTATATATTATCCGGATAATTTCAGGGCTGAGGCCCCAACTTACCCTAGCAGCTCTGGATAACTGTTTGTATATTCCTATGGCCTTGCTGCAGACATTTGTGACATGGCTATTGAATGTTAATTTATCATCGACTGTCACTCCCAGTATTTTGATCTCCCTGGACGCGCCAATGTCGATTCCGCCCATGCTCAGTTTAGGAGTATCGTATTTTAGCCTTCTTGTTATATTCATTACTTTAGTTTTATGGGGCGCGAATTTTAATTTATTTGCAATTCCCCATTTTCGAGCATGTTCCAGGGCGGCATTGGCACGTACTTGGATATCGATTGCTGTCTTGCCGCTGAATACCAATACGATGTCGTCAGCAAATGCCTGTGTGTGCTCGCCTTTGGTTTCAAGGCTTCTAAGGAGCGGGTCCAACAGGAGGTTCCACAAAATGGGCCCTCCTATCGAGCCCTGTACACAACCCTTGCTGGTTGGTTTCTCATGTTCTTCTCCGGCGTATCTTACTCTTACATTTCTCTCATGCAAGTAACTATCGACCAGTAGCCGGAGGTTCAGAGGGCAGTTCTCCTCAGCCAGACGTATTCTGATTGCAGGCCACCATGCACTGTCAAAAGCTCCCTCTATGTCTAGGGATATTACTGTCACGATGAGCTTTTCGTCCAGTTTTTGACGGATGTACTGTATCAGTGTATAAAGGGAGTCCTCAGTGCTTCTTTGGGGCATGAACCCGTACTGGTGAGGGCTCATTCTTGGCAATAGATGGTATTTAAGTCTCCCAACCAGCATGGTTAGGTTAGGTTAGGTTAGGTTAGGTTAGGTTAGGTTAGGTTAGGTTAGGTTAGGTTAGGTTAGGTTAGGTTAGGTTAGGTTAGGTTAGGTTAGGTTAGGTTAGGTTAGGTTAGGTTAGGTTAGGTTAGGTTAGGTTAGGTTAGGTTTTTTTTTTTTTTTTTTTTTTTTTTTTTTTTTTTTTTTTTTTTTTTCTGCTTTTCCCCGTCCATAGATATCGACAGGACCTTGTGTATCTGATTGTGTATATAGTGCAATGTGTGGTGGCGACTTTATAATTTAATATATATGTATATATAATATTAAGGATGTTCGGATATATGCGTTCGGCACATTACAATGTCGAACACATACATTCGCCCATCTATTTTAACCGTCTTTTTGTGTTCTGTCTTATTTGTTACAATATTTTATTTATTGTCTATTTACTACCTATATTTTGTATACATATGTTTTGCTCATTTAATATTTTACAACATTAGTGATAATGATGATGAAATTGGTGATGATGATGAAATTGGTGATGATGATGAAATTGGTGATGATGATGAAAATGGTGATGATGATGAAAATGGTGATGATGATGAAAATGGTGATGATGATGAAATTGGTGATGATGATGAAATTGGTGATGATGATGAAAATGGTGATGATGATGAAATTGGTGATGATGATGAAATTGGTGATGATGATGAAAATGGTGATGATGATGAAAATGGTGATGATGATGGAAATGGTGATGATGATGAAAATGGTGATGATGATGAAAATGGTGATGATGATGAAAATGGTGATGATGATGAAAGTGGTGATGATGATGAAATGGTGATGATGATGAGAGATGACAACAGTGGTGATGATGATGAAAGATGGCAGTAGTGGTGATGATGACAAGTAGCAACCGCAGTACCGGTGACAGCAACAACAATAACATATGGTGATAAAACAAATGTCCCCATACATATTTTGCATGTACACACTTTGTCCATATCACCACATGCCTGTTTACAAATTTTATTTTATTTCAATCGTATATTTTCTAGAGCAATTCTCATATATTTATTTTTTTTTTTTTTTTTTTTTTTTATATTATTTAGTTTATAATTTACATTTTTCAATTTTTTATAATATATATTTATTTATATATATTTTTAATTTTTTTTTTATATTTACAATTCATTATTTTTATTTATTTCCATTTTTATAATAATATTTTTCAAAATTTTTATCAAAAACAATTTTTTCTGGGCGGTCACCCATCCAAGGTCTGACCTCACCCACTGTTGCTTCACTTCGGCGGTCGCTAATTTGCCACTTGTACATGTTTCAATTTTTATAACATATAATTTTCCATACATAGTTTCAATTTCCATATTTACTTTCATTATTTTATTTATTTCTATCCTAAAGAGATAGAAAATACATATTTTAATTTATACAAACATTACAATACACAGACACAGACTAAGGAAGGCATGCATTACAATTTATATATATTTCTCAAAAAATTTTTGGCAAAAACAATTTCCGGGCGGTCACCCATCCAACAACCAACTCTGCCCATCGTTGCTTAACCTCAATAAACATTAATTCGTCATTCATACATATTCAATTTTTCTATTATATATCTATCTGTATATATTTTTATTTCCTATAATATATAGGTGCCTATATGCATTTATATAATGTATCAGAGGATGCCAAAACATGTACAAACATGTGTCTATGTACACATGCCTGCTCCTCCACTATGTTCCATATTTTTATCTGTATATTATTTATTTGTTTACATTCCTCCTCCATCCTGACTATGTGTATTTTAACATATTTCTTATACATTATTTGAATTTACCATCTATATTTATTTCAATCTTTGTAATAAACATTCAAACAAACTTAAGAAGAGAAAAAATTTTCCAAAAAGCAATTTCCAGGCGGTCACCCATCCAAGTTCCGGCCCACCCAAGGTTGCTTCACCTCGGTGATGATATGTTCAAATGTGTGTCTGCAGCGTACACACAGTTTCTACAGACACACATTTGTCCATCTGTTGTGTTTTATTTATTTACATTCTATTTATTCACTTAATTTTTCATATTATATATATGTCCCACAATATCTCCCATACATGTATTATTTTTAATTTACTATTCACATTTTCCACCTTTTAACTCATATGTATACATGATACATACTAATGTTTATCTGTATATGTATATCACATCAAACCATTTGTCTTCACTTCTAAACACATATCACTCCAACTATTTTTGTTGTTTACCTTTTGTCTCATTCTCCGTTGCTAGGCAACGGAGCTTGAGACAAAAGTTTCGCCGCCATCTTTGCGCTAACACGAATCCACGTGTTATTAATCTATTTTTAATTTGTTTATATTACACAAATCTCTTTATTTAGCACTATATTTATTTACTTTCTGTTGTCTATTATTCCTTGTCGTTAATTATTTATATCTATTTTACTTATAATTCCATTTATTACGCCGTATTTGTACATTTAAATTTCCATACTAATATATTTTGTTTTAAAGCCTACTATTTTTGTCTTAGCAGCGAGTACTACTTATTTTTATATTTAATTTTTTCGCCTGTCACTTTTATCATAGCATTATTTGATTTCTTGGGACACTGTGTTTTTTGTTTCAGGTACCCTATCCAGGAACCTCCCACATCTTCCCAGGTATACCCAGGAAGACCAGGCCTCCACGACACGTTTTTATGTTTAGTATTATTGTTTTTGTGTGCGTGTTTTGTGTTCTGTACATGTGTGTTTCCTTCCACAGTTCACTCTTTCCTTTATAGCATTCTTTTAACAAATAATACATATTCTATAATATATATTTTTATTACATTCTTTTTTGTGAACTGCTTCAGTCTGTGTATGTATGTTTATTTAATGTAATCTAATGTTTATTGTTGTGTGCATGTTTAGATATCTTCCTATATTTTTAAAATATAATCTTTATATCTGTGTTTGTTTATGTGTGTCTTTGTGTAGTGTGTATCTGTGTGTTGGTGTGTCAGGGATACGCCGTGGTCTCCCTTGCTAAGTAGTCCCACTTAGCACGGGTATGACATTCGGCGCTGAAGGCGTTATGGCCGACGTCCCGCGACCCAGAGTGCGAGCAGTTGCAGCACCGCGGTACCGAACCCGCACTATAATCTGCGCAATCCTTGCGCAAGTGCGAGCCCCCGCAGTGACTACACCTGTCCGCACCCTCAGTGCAGAACTTACGGCCATGTCCGAATGCCAGGCACCTTGTACATTGGATGAGGGGCGATTGGTCCTCCACCCTGACCCTCTGTAGGCCCAGGTAGAGCACCCCCGCCTCCGTCATCCTCTGCCATATTTTTGGTCCCACCTGAAGGACGATGTGGGAGGTTCCCGGGTTTTTGGTCCTTTTCCTGTATTTTATTCTAATGTTGGCCTCCCCTTCTTCTCGTGGTAGGCCCATGAAGATTTCTGTGTTTTGTTTACATATTGCTGTTATTATGTCATCGTTATCGTTCTCCGCATGGACGTCCTTGAGGACGACCAGCGGGTCCTTGTTCGTCATGGGCGCCACCACGAGCCCCTCGCCTTTATTTTCAATCTGGGTTTTTACCCTCGCCATCTCATCCTTCGTGTCGCAGCCCAGGATGACGACGCTGTTCTTCGCCTTCCTGGCCTTTGAGATCTTTAGGCCAGTACGCCTGGCGTCGACCGCCTTCTCCACTCTGGTGAACACCTCTCCGGCCGTCTCCTGTCTATCCTTAGAGGTGACAGCCAAAGAGTGGAGTGCCGGCCGGCGCCTGGGTCTGGCCGCTGCGACACTGGCGTAGGACTGGGGGATGGGTTCCGGGGCTCTCCGGCTCGGGGGATCCAACCCCTCCAAGGCAGTGCTAATGCACGCCTTGGTCTCGACGATGACGTCCCTGGCGACAGTCCCGATATGATCTTCTATTTGGGACTGCGCGTGCGCCATCAGAGCCCCGGTCGCCTTGTCGGAGTCGTCTATGTCTCTCTTGGTCTTGTGGTATCCTTCTTTAATCCATTCTTGTATGTTGGATTCCATTTCCCCCAGTCTGGCCATCATCTTTTCCATCTGAGCCGGAGGCGCGGCGGCTTCATCCCTTACGGGAGGTGGAGCCGCGACCGCCGCACCCGCGGTACCGGACGCCACCCCCTCCAAGCTCTTCATCCTCCCACTGAGCTCGAAGAGGATGCGCTGACATCTATCAGAGCTCTGCTCCAAGAACATTTTAATGTCCTTCCGCATTTGCGGGTATTGTTGGACCTTCAAGGGTATATCCTCGAAGGTCTTCATTATGTCTTGGAGCAGTTGGTCATTGGACAGGCCAGCGTAGGTGGTATGCTGCCTTTTGTATGTTGTCATATTGTCCAATGACCTTCGTTTGGTGGTAGGTCTCTTGATGAATGTCCTCGCGGCGCCCAGCACTAGCGAGGGTGAGGTGTTTGTGTTGGGGGAGGCCTGTCCCCTTGCTACAAGTGACGTCGGCGGTGTGTCATACATTTTGGATAACGATCGGGGAAAATTGTCAGTATTTGATAATATTATGCACCCTGTATATAGGGGTGTAGTTATAAATAATTTACCCTGTATAAGGGGGTAATGTCTATGTTCTAAAATACACAATACAACAAACAATAAAATTCTTAAGTAATTTCTCATAAATTTGTCAATTTATAAACTTAAATTTCTTTTTATTCCCGTGGGGGGACGTAAATTTTCCCAGTTGGGACTGTCGTTTTATTAAGGGGGTGTATAGTGCCCCGTATCAATTCAAATATTGTCAAGTTCTGATTAAAAGTAAAATTTTTAATGTTTCATACAAACTAATTCTAATTAAATTAAATTATTGTAAACTTGGGATTTGTTATCCTGGTGGAATGCGACCTCCCACAGGACTCTTTTTTGATGTGTAGGTTGTTGACCCTATTCAGGGCCGCAATCCAAAAGAATTATCCGGATCGGATCACCAGGGCCAAAGTTGGGTTTTTCCCCTTTCCCTTCCCGGACCTCTTCCTTCCTGGCCCTATTGAAGGTGCCTGCAGTTGCCCCCAGTTGAGGGGAAGCTATCCCCGAAGAAATCGCTCGATTCGGCCCAACCAGGCCGAAGATATTGGGGTTTCCCGGTTTGGTCCCTGGTTTCCAGGGACTCTTCCAGGAAAACGATCCAGCTGGTAATGTCAGAAGGGGGGCCTCCACTATGGGCTCCCGATTTCCGAGTTTCAGTCAAATCGGGCCACGCAGTCCGGAGTTATTGCCTTAGAAGGCTTTGTGGTGTTTGTTTGTGTGTTAGGAGGTTTCCTCCTAACCGATTTGAAATTTTTGCTTAATTTTGTTGTATGGATGGATAGAGTTCCTTAAGGGGTGTCCAAAAATGTCTTTGTCGGTAAAAACAGGCCACGGGTGTCCGGGTTTTGGGTCAAAATACGGTTTGACCTAATTTATGATAACACTTATCATAAATTCCGATGTTGTGACGTCACAGAATGTTTTAAAATTTTTACAATGTACTATTCACTATAACTCCCTGGTTTCTCAACCGAATTGAGCCAGGGAGGTCTTAAAAGTTAGGTCTCGTGGTGCACTAATTTTTGATGTGTATATTGGGGGGGTCAAAGCACAACCCTTAGTTCAGGGGTGGTAAATGTATATATGTCTAAAAGTCACTATAACTAACAAACTAATGCACTTAATTAGGGTCTGTAAAGGGTTTATAGTTCAGTTAACCGTCACTCACGTTTCGTGTCTCTGTCACTCTCGCTAGGGGACCAGGATCCGGGACCTCAGCCTCCACACCCTTTTCAAAGAAAAGGGGCTGTAGCTCCTGAATTTGTGGTCCAAAGCTCTTGGGAGGGGTCTCAGAGGATAGGTATCCCCGAGACACACCCTCACCAAGCTGAACACACCGGGGTCACTAACTAAAAATCCAGGTTTTTGCAAAATTTTAATGTCACTTTCACTTTTAATGTCAAATGATGCTTTGGTCTATATCTCCCTAAGTCCTGGTCTGATCCCAACAAGACGCACACCGTTCTGATCGTCTCGCCAGTGGGCAACTTTTCATCTATCCCCAGGGGATATCGGTGGTGATAAAAAAAATTTTTAATAACCACACCCTTTTGGTAAAAACACCTGTAACTTTTACAAAAAGTAATGAAAAAATCTGGAGAAGGTCTAAAAAGGCGCAGACGCCTGAGATGCACACTCTCACGGTTGAAGAACCGGAGGTTTTCAGCTTGTTTTGTAGTTACAAGTGTTTTTCACTTCCGGTCAGTTGTTTTGACAGAAGGAATATTTGATAAAAAGCACCACAACTTTGGGAATTTTCACCTCAAAAATCCGCGGATAGTCTTAAAATGTACGTACACTCACTCTGCAACTTTGCACAGTTAAAAAACTGGGGGTCACAGATCTTAATCGTAAGATATGAGAGTTTTAAGATACACAGTCACTTTTGACGAAAAAAAACTTTTGTTTTTTCGCCAATAAAATCCAGAGTTTTTGTCCAATTTTCACGCGGTTTTTTGCTCCAAGTTCGTCTTGCGATGGCGCAACTTTTGAGCTATCACACTTAACTATCGGGGACACTTTGTCACACACACGATTTTTAAGGTTCGGAGCGCGTCAAAAACGATGCTGTCTCGGCATCTAAGCGATTGAGACTGGTTAGGTTAGGTTAGGTTAGGTTAGGTTAGGTTAGGTTAGGTTAGGTTAGGTTAGGTTAGGTTAGGTTAGGTTAGGTTAGGTTAGGTTAGGTTAGGTTAGGTTAGGTTAGGTTAGGTTAGGTTAGGTTAGGTTAGGTTAGGTTAGGTTAGGTTAGGTTAGGTTAGGTTAGGTTAGGTTAGGTTAGGTTAGGTTAGGTTAGGTTAGGTTAGGTTAGGTTAGGTTAGGTTAGGTTAGGTTAGGTTAGGTTAGGTTAGGTTAGGTTAGGTTAGGTTAGGTTAGGTTAGGTTAGGTTAGGTTAGGTTAGGTTAGGTTAGGTTAGGTTAGGTTAGGTTAGGTTAGGTTAGGTTAGGTTAGGTTAGGTTAGGTTAGGTTAGGTTAGGTTAGGTTAGGTTAGGTTAGGTTAGGTTAGGTTAGGTTAGGTTAGGTTAGGTTAGGTTAGGTTAGGTTAGGTTAGGTTAGGTTAGGTTAGGTTAGGTTAGGTTAGGTTAGGTTAGGTTAGGTTAGGTTAGGTTAGGTTAGGTTAGGTTAGGTTAGGTTAGGTTAGGTTAGGTTAGGTTAGGTTAGGTTAGGTTAGGTTAGGTTAGGTTAGGTTAGGTTAGGTTAGGTTAGGTTAGGTTAGGTTAGGTTAGGTTAGGTTAGGTTTTTTTTTTTTTTTTTTTTTTTTTTTTTTTTTTTTGTGTAGCAGGCACCCGCCATCGCAGGGTGTTGCTGCCTATTCTCTTTTCCCCGTCCATTATAACGACAGGACCTTTTATATCTGTGTAGTGTATAAGTGCTATGTGTTGTGGTGTCGATATATTTTAATATATATGTATACATAATATGTTTAAGGTGTTCGGATATATGTATTCGGCACTCACAGTTGTCGAACCCATACATTCGCCCACCCTTTACATCTGTCTATTTGTGTTCTGTCTTATCTGCTACATTTTGTTTCATGTCTATCTTACAATCTACAATTTACATACATGTGTTATTTTTGTTTCGTTCTTTTATAAATATTTTTTCAGAAAAAGAACAAAAAATTTTTTCAACAAATTATTTTTAGGCGGTCACCCATCCTAATATCGACCGCGCCCAATGTTGCTAGTTTAATGACAGTAAAAAGTAGAAAAAACAATTTTCGGGCGGTCACCCATCCAAATTCCGATCTCACCCAATGTTGCTTAACCTTAGGTGAGGTCGGAATTCGCCATTTCAACTGTTTCAATTATTTTATTATATATTCCTTTATTTATACTTCTGATTTTTTGTTTACACTACTTGTCATTTATACATATTTCAATTTTTTACAATATTTATTTATTTACATATACTTCTAGTCTTATATTTAAATTTACTATTTTATTTATTTCTATTCTTTGCCATATATAAAATTTCTTAATAAAAAACAACAAAAATATTTTTTTCGGGCGGTCACCCATCCAAGTTCCGACCTCACCCAATGTTGCTCAACCTTAGGTGAGGCCGGAATCCGCCATTTTAACTGTTTCAATTACTTTGCCATATATTCCTTTATTTATACTTCTGATTTTTTGTTTACATTACTTGTCATTTATACATATTTCAATTTTTTACAATATTTATTTATTTATATAAACTTCTAGTCTTTATATTTAAATTTACTATTTTATTTATTTCTATTCTTTACTATATATAAAATTTCTTAATACAAAACAACAAAAATAATTTTTTCGGGCGGTCACCCATCCAAGTTCCGACCTCACCTAAAATTGCTCAACTTCGGTGGTCGTTAATTGTCATCCATACATTTTAAATTTTTATAACACATATATATTTATTCATTTATATTTCCAATTTTTTACTTAAATTACTTGCTACTTATACATATTTCAATTATTTACAATATTTATTTACTTATATATACTTCTAGTTTTTATATTTAAATTCACTATTTTATTAATTTCTATTTCTTACAATGTATAATTTTCCTTAATAAAAACATCAAAAACAAATATGACAAACAATAACAAAAACAGTTCACAGGCGGTCACCCATCCATGTAGTGACCTCACCCAATGTTGCTTAACTTTAATATTTATTTTATAAAATTCCATCTAGGCGGTCACCCATCCAATTGTTGTCCTCGCCCAATGTTGCTTAACTTTAGTTATTATTTTATACAATTCTAGTTTATTTATCATTTACAATTACTATTTATTTTTCTATTTTTAAGGTATATATTTATATATAATATATTTAATATGTTCAAATGTGTGTACACAGCGTATACTTGTCCACCCACATGATTCTATGTTTTTACCTAAGCACTATTATTTGTTTACTTTATTCTTATATTGTCTATATGTTTACTAATATATTTATCTCACTTTTATTATTTTTAGTTACTATCTATGTATATTTCTATTTTCTATGCAACGGGGCTGGAGGCAAACAGTTGCGCCGCCATCTTGCGCTGACAAGAATCAGCGTGTTGTTTTATGTATATTTCAATCTGTCTATATCTCATGAATCTCATCAATATGCACTATACTTATATATCTATTGTCATCTATTTATCCTTACTATTACTTATTTACACTTATTACACAAATATATTCACTATTTACGTCACAATACATATTTACATTTTTCATACAATATTTTTGCTATTTGCAGCCTGTCAGTTTTATCTTAGCTATTTTTTCTTTTCGTTTAATTAAACGCCTATTATTTTTGCCTTAACATCATAATATGTTGCTGTGGGGCACTATGTTTGTCAATCAGAAGCCCCACACACCGCCCCCAGTCTATCCAGGAAGACCAGGCCTCCACGACACGTGTATATGTTTAGTTTCCTTGTTATGTGTGCATGTTTTTGTGTTCTGTACATGTGTGTTTCCCTCCACAGTTCACTCTATCCGTTATTCCATTCTGCTAACAAAAGATATATATGTTACAATATATATTTTTATTACATTCCTACTTGTGAACTGTTTCAGTCGGTGTATGTATGTTAAATAATGTAATCTAGTGTTATTGTTGTGTGCATGTTTAGATATATTCCTATATTTTTAAAATATATTCTTTATATCTATGTTTGTTTATGTGTGTCTTTGTGTAGTGTGTATCTGTGTGTGGATGTGTCAGGGATAAGCCGTGGTCTCCCTTGCCAAGTAATCCCACTTGGAACGGGTCTGGCACCCGGCGCTGAAGGCGTTATGGCCGACGTCCCGCAACCCAGAGTGCGAGCAGTTGCAGCACCGCGGTGTCGAACCCGCACTGTACTCTGCGCAATCCTTGCGCAAGTGCGGGCCCCCACAGTGGCTACATCTGTCCGCACCCTCGGTGCAGAACTTGCGACCATGGCCGAATGCCAGGCATTTCGTGCATTGGATGAGGGGCGTTTGGTCCTCCACCCTGACCCTTTGAAGGCCCAGGTAGAGCACCCCCGCCGCCGTCATCCTCTGCCATGCCTGTGGTCCCACCTGAAGGACGATGTGAGAGGCTCCCGGATTCCTTGTTCTCCTTTTGTACTTGATTTTGGCCTCCCCCTCCTCTCGTGGTAGGCCCATGAAGACTTCCCTGTTCTGTGTATATAGTGCGGTTAGTAGTTGGTCGTTGTCATTATCCGCGTGAACGTCCCTAAGGACGACCAGCGGGTCTTTATTCTTCATGGGCTCTACCACGAGCCCATCGCCTTTACCTTCTATTTGTTTTTTAACTCTTTCTACTTCTTCTTTTGTGTCACAGCCTAATATTATGGTACTGTTTTTTGCCTTCCTGGCCTTTGATATTTTTAGGCCAGTACGCCCGGCGTCGACCGCCCTCTCCACTCTGGTTAACACCTCCTCAGCCGTCTCCTGTCTATCTTTGGAGGTGACAGCCACCGAGTGAAGTGCCGGCCGGCGCCGGGGTCCGGCCGCTGCGACACTGGCGTAAGTTTCAGGACCGGGACGGGGCTCCGCGACGCGGAGCGCCTCGACGGCGTCGCCGATGTGCGTCTTTGTGTCGACGATTACGTCTCTTGCGACAGTCCCGATTAAGTCTTCAATCTGGGACTGCGCACGCACAACTAGGGCCTCGGTCGCTATGTCTATCTCGACCTGTGTCTCCTCCATTTTTTCGGAGACCCTATCTGTTACTTTGCGGCAACGCTCGTCGCCGGCCTTCTCCATGTCCCGGAACCCCTCCCTTAATGCCTGATGGGCCTTGTTTATTTGCTCAAGGATCGAGCCCTGAACCTCCTCCAACTTTGCCAGGACTCGACCCTCAAGCTGCGAGGGTGAGGCCGCCGCAGGCGCCTTCGTGTCAGTCGCGCCCACGGCCCCGGATGCCGCCTCCTCCAGACCTCTGATTCTGTCTCTGAGCGCATAAACGATGACCATGCCATCGCAGGATGTGTCCTCCAGGTAGTTCTTTACGTCTCTTCTCATCTGAGAGTATTGTTGGACCTTTTGTGTTATTTTTTCAAAGGTCCGCATAGCCTCCCGGAGGAGCTGGTCAGTGGGAGTAGAATCGAGGACTTTCTTCCTGGCGGCACCCTCAGCCATCGAGGGCGAGGTATCAAAGCCAGAAGAGGCCCGTTTCCCTGCGGCCGCAGTTGTATGTGACTTGTGAGACATATTTTGTACGGGGAAAATTGTCAATTTAAAATTAATATTATACACCCTGTATAGCGGGGTGTGTCTATATTGTTAATATTTGACCCTGTAAAAGGGGGTACACGTCTATATAGTCAAACACAATTACAAACAAACTTAGTCAAATAAATAATTCAAATAAAATTTGAATAAAATTTTTCAATAAAAGAAAACTTAATTTCTATTATTTCTCCCTGGGGAGATATAAATTTTTCCAATTTGGACTATTTTTGTGTTAAGGGGATGTATAAGTCCCAATATAATTTCTTAAATTCCTAAAATTCAAATAAATAAAAATAATTTTTTATTCCTAACAAACTAATTCAATTAAATTAAAAATTTCTAAACTTAAGATTTATTGTTATGAGGGACTGTGACCCTCTACAGGTCTCTCTTTCTGGTGACGATTTGTATGCCCTACTCCGGGCCGTAAACAAAAAGAATTTTCCACTTTGGACCACCCAGGCCAAAGTTGGGTTTCCCTGTTTTATCCCCTCTATTTGAGGGAATTCTCCAGGAAAACGTTCGACCAGTATTATCAAGGTGGGGCCTCCACAGGGAGCTCCCGTTTACCAATTTTTAAAAGAATCGGACAAGTCAGTCCGGAGTTATCACAAATTTTTGTCCAAGTTCCACTGTCTTAACCCTTTCACTAGACACATTCCTAAGTGTGACGTCACTAAGATTTATAGGTTATGAAAAGTTATTTATCACTATAAATACCCTGTTTCTCAACTGATTTGAGCCAGGAAGGTCTCTAAAGTTCCGTCACGTCGTGCACTATTTTGTTATATGTTTCTTGAGGGGGTGAAAACACAACCCTTAAAGTTAGGGTGGTAAATGTCTGTCAATCTAAATGTCACTATAAAAACTAAACTAGTACACTAAATTAAAATCTAAAAACTGTCTCTGGTGCAGTTCACCGTCACTCACGTTTTAGTGTCTCAGTAGCTCACCCAGGGGACCAGGATCTTGGATCTCACCACCACACCCTTTTTAAAGAAAAAGGGGTGTCACTCCTGCAGATGTGGTCCAAATCTCTTGGGAGGGGTCTCAGAAGAATGGTATCCCCGAGACACACCCTCGCAGAGCTGAACACACAGGGGTCACTAATGAAAATCCAAGTTTTTTCACAAATTTAAGTGTCACTTTCACAGTTTATTGTTAAAACGTATATTGTCCTATAAGTCTCTGAGTTCTGGTCCGATTTAACTGGGGTTTTCACCGTTAAGTTCGTCTCCTTCGTGTGCAGGTTTTAAGCTATCGCCAGTGGGGATTGGTGGTGATGAAAAATTTTTTCATCAGCCACGTCCTTTTCTAAAAATGCTTATAACTCCGCTAAAAATCAATTATAAATTCTGGGAAAGGTCTTAAAAGACGCAGGCGCCTGATACCCAGCCTCTCACGGTTAAAAGACCGGAGGTTGTTAAGTATTTTCGGAGTTATAAGCACTTTCCTATTTTTGTGTGACGTTTTGACAGAAAAATTTCTGAAAAAAGTGCCACAACTCTGGTGATATTCGCTCAAAAAGTCTGTAAAAAGTCTTAAAATGTTCGTACACTAAACCGGCACAATTTGGCAGATCCAAAACAGAGTGTTACAGATCTTAATCCGAAGTTATAGAGGAAATAATTTTCACAGTCACTTTTTGTCACTAGGTTTTTAGTTTTTACACTATAACTTTCACAGTTTTTATCGGATTTCCACGCGGTTTTCTTTACCAAATTCGTCTCGCGACGACGCAAATTTTGGTATATAACTCGATAAGATTCGCAAGAATTTTATCACTTGTACGATTTTACACTACGGAACTAGGTAAAAACGATGCGTTCTCGGCCATCTAAGCTACGAGACTCGGGTTAGGTTAGGTTAGGTTAGGTTAGGTTAGGTTAGGTTAGGTTAGGTTAGGTTAGGTTAGGTTAGGTTAGGTTAGGTTAGGTTAGGTTAGGTTAGGTTAGGTTAGGTTAGGTTAGGTTAGGTTAGGTTAGGTTAGGTTAGGTTAGGTTAGGTTAGGTTAGGTTAGGTTTTTTTTTTTTTTTTTTTTTTTTTTTTTGATTAAGGGCCGCTGTAGCGGTCCTTATACTAGCACCTCCGACATGATCGGAGCCTTTTATTCACTCTTCCTTTCGATCTTGTTCATTCCTATGCTAATTCTTCCATTCGTTCTTTCACACTAGTAATTATTTTTTCCGAATTTTATATACTTTCTTAAGCTACTTTAGTCTTTCATTCATGCTTTCCATTCAATTCCTTCTTCCTATATCCATTCTTATGATATATTTATTTCATTCGTCATTCCATGCACTAGTCCTTACTTTCATAAATTTGTTTCATACTCATTCTTATAACTAATACATTATTGCAACACTTAAATTAGAGCCAAAATATATGTACCAAAATTACTACTGTACGATTTAACTACTGAATGTGTTATACTCATTTTAAATATGATTGGCTAAAATAGATCATTATTTTGGAATCATATCCACTTTATTACTTTTTGCTTTGTTTCAATTCTTTCTATATGTGTACAATGATTTTTGTTTTTACTTTTACTTTTTTCACGAATTTTAATTTCTAAATTTAAGTTTGCAATCTTAGTTTTCCTGTAATTTCCATTCTTGTGTTTCTGTTTTTTATTTGCAGTAGGATGTTCTATGGTGGGTTGGGAAAAAGCCATGTTCTTGGGGTTTTGATCTCGAGGCGGATAGGGGACTGCGCTCATCGAAGGGCCCTCAGCACTGGTACTGGACGGTTGCCCTAGCAATTTCGTCCCACCTCGCTCTCACCGGGCACAAATCGCTAAAGGCATTGTGCCCGGTGCTGCTCAGTTTCTCCCCTTGGCAGTTGCAACAGTTAGGCTCTGCACCAATGGCGAAGTCCGGGCATTTGGCCCTCAAGTGGGGCCCGCCACAATGACTGCACCTTGGTTCAGTAGAGGTGCAGAGCTTCCTAACGTGCCCGTACCCCAGACAGAGGGAGCATTGCACCAGAGGGGACTGATCCGCCACCCTGATTGGCTGCAGATCGAGATGCAGCCTCCCTCTGTCCAGGGCGCGAGTCCAAACCGCCGGGGAGACCCTGAGCACCACATGACACGTGTGTGGGTTTCGGGCTGTCCTCCTATACAAGACTGTTATTCGGTCTTGGTCGGGTGTCAGGTCTTGGAACACCTCCCGGTTCCTGCTTCTTACAGCTTTCACTAGGTCCTCATCTTTTTGACTCTTGAGGACGCTGTACATGACCAGAAGAGGATCTTTGTTCTTAATCTCTTCCACCACGAGATCTTTCCCTTTTTCCGTCAGTCTTTTTTGAGCCCTATTTCTATCTTCTTGTGTTCTGTATCCAATTATTATCTTTCTGTCCTTTCCTTTTCTTATCTTTTCCACCTTCACCCAGCCTTCATCCTCGTTCGCAGTTTTTCTCAGCTTCTCTATAATTTCCTCTCCCGTATCCTGATCGTCCTTGGACGTGACTACAACCGAGTGCAAGGTCGTACGTACCGGAAGCGGAGCATTAGAGTGGCCCGTCACCGCGTCGACATATGTTGTTGTCAGTCCTTTCCTTTCCCTTGCCTTCTCTCTTTCATCTTGCCTTTCCATCTTTTCTTTGAGCTCCTCTATGATTCTCCCATTTTCCCTCAGCAACCTCTCGTTTGCCTCTATCTTCCTCAATATCATTGAGTTGTTTTCCGTGTCTCCATCTTGAGTTGTCTTTGTATTTTTCCCCTTTGACGTCCTCTTCCTGTCCTCTTCGTAAGCTCTTAATATATTCTCAAGTATGTCCACTCTGTTCTCTATCTCCTTTTTTATGTCCCTTTTGATGTTGCGGGAGATGGATAGTTGCTCCCGGATGACTTCGCAACATCTGGTTGCGACTGAGCTGCGGTTAGGAGGTAGAGAAGTTGTGTTCAGAGGCCAGAGGGTGCGTCTGGCTGATATTGATGGAGTCTCATCTTCCATTGCCGGGTTTGTGGTTGAGATGGGGCGCGGTATTAAGGAGGGCTGGGGGCTCTCCCAAACGTAGGGGGATGGAGGGCTGGTCATTGTGGAGGTGCGCGTCAATAGGCAAATTAGCTGGTGGTATGTACAGGTACCTACCAGGTTCAAGATCTGTACTCTAACGTCAAAATACAAAATAAAGAAAACAATAAAATAAAAAGAAAAAAGAGGAATAAAGTTTCTTTATCAACTTAGATGCTAACTTATAACTAACGAAATCTTTTCAAATAAAAACGGTCTAAATAAGGAAGAAATTACAAAAAGAACCAAAATAAAAAATATAAATTTTTGAAAATATGACCAACGGTTGTTGACCCCGGGCTACCGAAGTCGATATACCCAGTAAAAACAGGGAGGGTGGGTGGGCGATTTTCTGCAGTTCTGCTCGTCCGATCTGGACAAATGGGGTGTCGTTCGACGGGTCTCGGTGAGACCTTTCCAAAACTGCAAAAATAATAATTTTAGGCCTAAGGGTGGTCGACTTATTCGACAAAAACCTCAAAAAGTGCCAAAAAATGAGTTTAAATGTCAAAAATTTCGAAATCTATTTACCGGACTTGTGTAAAACGCTATATATTAGGTAGATCTAGATGAGATCTAACTAAATATGTATAATAAGTTACTTCAAAAATAAGGGTTGACGAAAAATTCGACAAAAACCTTATATATTGTCAAAAATTTTAGAAAAATTTGATCTAAATATCAAAAATCTATGTTATTATTTGCCGGAATTCAAACAAGGGGGTGTTATTAGACGGGTCTAGATGAGAGCCGTCTAAATCTGTAAGAAAGGGGATTTTAAGATGAGGGGTTGAAGAGTAATTCGACAAAAACCTCTAAAAATTTACGAAAATTCAGGATTGAAAAATCCTAAGTACAAAATAAAAAATTTTTCTTTATTTTTCAGGTTCAAATTCTCCCACGGGACGCAGGAGAGCTCACAGGGTCAATATAAATTGTCAGGGGTAAGTATAGTAGCAACAATTAAGAAAAAATTTCGTGGTTAGGTTAGGTTAGGTTAGGTTAGGTTAGGTTAGGTTAGGTTAGGTTAGGTTAGGTTAGGTTAGGTTAGGTTAGGTTAGGTTAGGTTAGGTTAGGTTAGGTTAGGTTAGGTTAGGTTAGGTTTTTTTTTTTTTTTTTTTTTTTTTTTTTTTTTTTTTTTTATAGCAGGCACCCGCCATCGCAGGGTGTTGCTGCCTTTTCTCTTTTCCCCGTCCATTATAACGACAGGACCTTGTGTATCTTATTTTTATATAGTGCTATGTGTGGTGACGACTTTATAATTTAATATATATGTATATATAATATTGAGGATGTTCGGATATATGCGTTCGGCATATTACAATGTCGAACACATACATTCGCCCACCCTTTACATCTGTCTATTTGTGTTCTGCTTTATCTGTTACATTTTGTTTCGTGTCTATCTACCATTTACAGTTTTCATACATGTGTTATTTATTATTTCCTTCCTTTGTTAATATTTTTCAAAGAAAAAGAACAAAATTTTTTCCAACTAATTATTTTTAGGCGGTCACCCATCCTAATACCGACCGCGCCCGATGTTACTAGTTTAATGGCAATAAAAAATACAGAAAACAATTTCCGGGCGGTCACCCATCCAAATTCCGACCTCACCCAATGTTGCTTAACCTTAGGTGAGGTCGGAATCCGCCATTTCAACTGTTTCAATTACTTTATTATGTATTCCTTTATTTATACTTCTGATTTTTGTTTACATTACTTGTCATTTATACATATTTCAATTTTTTTTTACAATATTTATTTATTTATATAAACTTCTAGTCTTTATATTTAAATTTACTATTTTTATTTATTTCTATTTTTTTACCATATATAAAATTACTTAATAAAAAACAACAAAATAATTTTTTCGGACGGTCACCCATCCAATTCCGACCTCACCCAATGTTGCTTAACCTTAGGTGAGGTCGGAATTTGCCATTTCAACTGTTTCAATTATTTCAGTATATAATTCGTTATTTGTACTTCTGATTTTTGTTTACATTACTTGTTATTTATACATATTTCAATTTTTTACAATATTTATTTATTTATATGTATTTCTAGTCTTTATATTTAATTTACTATCTTTATTTATTTCTATTCTTTACCATATATAAATTTTTCAATAAAAAACAACAAAAATAATTTTTCGGGCGGTCACCCATCCGAGTTTCGACCTCACCCAATGTCGCTTAACCTGGTGGTCGTTAATTGCCATTCATACATTTTAACTTTTATAACACATATATATTTATTCATTTATATTTCCAATTTTTTACTTAAATTACTTGCTACTTATACATATTTCAATTATTTACAATGTTTATTTACTTATATATATTTCTAGTTTTATATTTAAATTCACTATTTTATTCATTTCCATTCCTTACAGCGTACAATTTTCCTTAATAAAAACATCAAAAATAAATATGACAAAACAACAACAAAAACAGTACACAGGCGGTCACCCATCCAAGTTGCGACCTTGCCCAATGTTGCCTTACTTTGGTATTTATTTTATACAATTTTACAAAAGCTCCATCC
This sequence comes from Spilarctia lutea, assembly GCA_916048165.1. Classification (NCBI taxonomy): domain Eukaryota; kingdom Metazoa; phylum Arthropoda; class Insecta; order Lepidoptera; family Erebidae; genus Spilarctia; species Spilarctia lutea. Next base: position 20,162,623 of record OU696482.1, read on the forward strand.
AGGCGGTCACCCATCCCAGTACCGACCTCGCCCAATGTTGCTTGACTTGGTAGTCATTTTACAAATTTTATAAAACTCCATCCGGGCGGTCACCCATCCAAACATTGACCTCGCCCAATGACGCTTAAACTCACTATCCTCATACAATTCTAATATTATCACCTACAATTAACTATTTCTAGGCGGTCACCCATCCATATACTGACCTCGCCCAATGTTCCTCAACCCCTGTACATAAGACACAAGTTACACTAGCAATTTGTTGTTGTTTACCTTTTGTGTTGATTTCCGTTGCTAGGCAACGGAGATCAACACAAATGGCCACGCGGTAACCTCTGCGCTAAGCAGATCCACGCGTTTATTCCTTACATACTAAATTCGTCCACATCACATAAATCCTCCCTTAATGCACTATTTTTACAGGTCCTTTGCTATCTGTTATTTCCTACTAGTATTTATTTACATTTATTTTACTTATTTATACACTATTTAAGCTGTATTACTTACATCTATTTTCCATAGTAATATTTTTACTTTTAAAGCCTGTCATTCTTGTCTTAGCAATCTATTTTTACATTTAATTAAACGCCTATTGTTTTTGTTTTGACATCACTTGTTGCTGTGGGGCACTATGTTTTTGTTAAACAGAGGCCTCACACACCGTCCCCAGTCCTTCCGGGAAGACCAGGCCTCCACGACACGTGTTTATGTTTAGTATCTTTGTTTTTTGTGTGCGTGTTTTTGTGTTTTGCATATGTGTGTTTCCATCCACAGTTCACTCTTGCCTTTATTTCCTTCTGTTAACAAACAATGTATATGTGTCAATATATATTGTTGTTACTTTCTTATTAGTGAACTGTTTCAGTCCGTGTTTGTATGTTAAATAATGTAATCTAGTGTTTATTGTTTGTGTGCATGTTTTGATATCTTCCTATATTTTTAAAATATATTCTTTATATCTATGTTTGTTTATGTGTGTCTTTGTGTAGTGTGTATCTGTGTGTGGATGTGTCAGGGATAGGCCGTGGTCTCCCTTGCCAAGTAATCCCACTTGGAACGGGTCTGGCACCCGGCGCTGAAGGCGTTATGGCCGACGTCCCGCAACCCAGAGTGCGAGCAGTTGCAGCACCGCGGTGTCGAACCCGCACTGTACTCTGCGCAATCCTTGCGCAAGTGCGGGCCCCCACAGTGGCTACATCTGTCCGCACTCTCGGTGCAGAACTTGCGACCATGGCCGAATGCCAGGCACTTCGTGCATTGGATGAGGGGCGTTTGGTCCTCCACCCTGACCCTTTGAAGGCCCAGGTAGAGTACCCCCGCCGCCGTCATCCTTTGCCATGCCTTTGGTCCCACTTGTAGGACGATGTGGGAAGCCTCTGGGTTTCTCGTTCTCTTTTTATACTTGATTTTAATGTTGGCCTCGCTTTCCTCTCGTGGTAGGCCCATGAAGATTTCCGTGTTTTGCGTATATAATGCGGTTATTAGTTGGTCATTGTCGTTATCCGCATGGACGTCCCTAAGGACGACCAGCGGGTCCTTATTCTTCATGGGCTCTACCACGAGCCCATCGCCTTTATTTTCAATCTGTTTCTTTACTTTTTCTATTTCCTCTTTGGTGTCGCAGCCTAATATTATAGTACTATTTTTGGCCTTTCTGGCCTTTGATATTTTTAGGCCAGTACGCCCGGCGTCGACCGCCCTCTCCACTCTGGTTAACACCTCCTCAGCCGTCTCCTGTCTATCTTTGGAGGTGACAGCCACCGAGTGAAGTGCCGGCCGGCGCCGGGGTCCGGCCGCTGCGACACTGGCGTAAGTTATAGGACTGGGACGGGGCTCCGCGACGCGGAGCGCCTCGACGGCATCGCCGATGTGCGTCTTTGTGTCGACGATTACGTCTCTTGCGACAGTCCCGATTAAGTCTTCAATCTGGGACTGCGCACGCACGACAAGGGCCTCGGTCGCCATGTCTATTTCGACCTGTGTCTCCTCCATTTTTTCGGAGACCCTGTCTGCTACTTTATGGCAACGCTCGTCGTTGGCCTTCTCCATGTCCCGGAGTCCCTCCTTTAATGCCTGATGGGCTTTATTTATTTGCTCAAGGATCGAGCCCTGAACCTCCTCCAGCTTTGCCAGGACTCGACCCTCAAGCTGTGAGGGCGAGGCCGCCGCGGCCGCCTCCTCCACTACGAGGGGTGCCGCCTTAGTTGCCGAGCCAGCGGTCCCGGATGCCACCTCTTCCAGGTTCCTTATTCTATTTCTTAGTTCGTATATAATCGCCATACCATTGAAGGATGAGTCCTCCAGGAAGATCTTAATGTCTCTCCTCATCTGAGGGTATTGTTGGACCTTCTGTGGTATTTGTTCGAAGGCCCACATAGCCTCCTGGAGGAGCTGGCTTGTAGGTCGTGAGTCTAGGGCTTCCTTTTTTGAGCCCCTCTCTAACGATTTCCTACTTGTTCCCGGCCTCTTAATAAAGGTCCTGGTGGCATCCGTGACAAGTGAGGATGAGGAGCCGGAGCCAGGAGAGGCCTGTTTCCCGGCGTCCACAGAAGTAAGTGGCGTATGATACATTTTAAGGCGGGGAAAATTGTCAAAAATCTAAAATAAATATTTTACACCCTGTATATTGGGGTGCAGTTATAAATAATTGACCCTGTAGATGGGGGTACACGTCTATATAGTCACAAGTACAATTATATACAATAATGTCAAATAATAATTAAAATAAGATTTTTGAAATAAAATTTTCAAGTAAATAAACTTAGGAATAATTTTATCCCCGTGGGGGGACGTAAATTTTCCCAATTGGGATTGTCGTTGTGTTTGGGGGATGTATACAGTCCCCAAAAAGTTCTCAAAATTTAAAATTTAAATAAAATAAAAATAATTTTTTATCCCTAACAAACTAATTCAATATAAATTAAAATTTTATAAACTTAAGATCTATTATTATGAGGGAATGTGACCCTCTACAGGTCCCTCCTTTTGGTGTCAGGTTCTGTACCCTATACCGGGCCGTAGATAAAAAGAATTTTCAACCTTGGACCACCAGGGCCAAAGTTGGGTTTCCTCCTGTTATTCCCGGATCTCTTCCCTGACCGTCCAATCCAAGTCACCAGGCAGTTTGCCCCCGCTGAGGGGATCCCAACCCAATGAAAATTTTTGGAATTGGCCCAAACCAGGCCAAGTTGTTCACGTTTCCCTGGTTTATCCCCTTTATCAGGGGAATCCTCCAGGAAACGGTCCAACGAGTGTTGTCAAAAGGGGGACCCCTATAAGGAGCTCCCGATTGCCGATTTTTAAAAGAATCGGACAAGCCAGTCCGGAGTTATCACAAAGTTTGTCCAAGTTCAATTGTCTTATCACTTTCACTAGAATAAATTCCAATGTCGTGACGTCACAGAAAGGGTTAAAGAATTTTAAAATGTTCACTGCACTGTTGCTCCTCGGTTTTTTGACCGATTTGAGCCAAAAGGGTCTCAAAAGTTCCGCCTCGTTGTGCACTATTTAATGATGTGTTGGGTGAGGGGGTAAAAACACTACCCTTAGAATAAGGGTGGTAAATGTCAATTAATCTAAAAGTCTCTATAACTACTAAACTAGTGCACTAAACTTAAAGCTAAAAACTGTCTCTGGTGCAGTTCACCGTCACTCACATTTATATGTCTCTGTAGCTCTCCCAGGGGACCAGGATCTGGGACCTCTGCCACCACACCCTTTTTAAGAAAAAGGGGGTGTCACTCCTGTAAATGTGGTCCAAGACTATTGGGAGGGGTCTCAAAAGATAGGTATCCCCGAGACACACCCTCACAAAGCTGGACACACAGGGGTCACTAAATAAAAATCCAAGTTTTTCACAAAAATAAGTGTCACAATCACTGTTTATTGTCAAAAGTTATTATGTCCTATATCTCACTTATTTCTGGTCCGATTTCACTGGGGTTTTCACTGACACGATCGTCCAGTCCACGTGCAGCTTTCAAGCTATCGCCAGTGGGGATTGGTGGTGATGAAAAAAATTTTTTCATCGGCCACACCCTTATTTAAAATTCCTTATATCTCCACCAAAAAAACGATGAAAAATTTTGGAAGTGGTCTCAAAAGACGCAGACGTCTGAGACGCAACCTCTAACAGTTAAAAAACCGGAGGTTGTTTACTACTTCCGGAGATATAAGGATTTTTCTATGCTCGTGTGACGTTTTGACAGAAAAAAATTCTGGAAAAAACGCCACAACTCTGGTGATAGTCACTTTAAAAGTCTGTAAAAGGTCTTAAATTGTTCGTACACTAAACATACACAATCGCGCCGATCGAAAACACTAAGTTATAGATCTAAATCCGGAGATTTAGGGGAAACAAACTTCCCTGTCACTTTTTGTCACAAAGTTTACAGTTTTTACACTATAACTTTTTAAGTCCTGGTTCGATTCCCACGCGGTTTTTTGCATCAAAATCGTCTCGCGACGACGAAGATTTTGATATGCGGTTTGTCAAAATTCAAGCGAATTTTCTCACTGGTACGAATTTAACGAGCGGAACGGGTTAAAAAACGATGCGTTCTCGGCCATCTAAGCTACGAGACTCCGGTTAGGTTAGGTTAGGTTAGGTTAGGTTAGGTTAGGTTAGGTTAGGTTAGGTTAGGTTCCCCCCAATGTATCCCTACGTTGTCGTCGTGGTGGGGCTTGCGTGGGTCAATGATCTCTGGGGCTGTGCCGGGTAGAGCTACTCATGCCGGATTGGCCCAGGGTGAGACTCCAGACCAAATGGGATACCAGACGGAGTCTGTTGAGACTGTCGTCGCGCGGCACTCCAAGCGTCCCTCTGCTCTAGCAGAAGGCGTGTTGGAGTGCGAGTAGGTCAGAGGGGCTGGCACTTGAGTGTTAGCTCCGTCTGTGAGAGAGGGCTAGCCACCTTTTCGCATTCCGTAACCATTAGGGGCTCAACAACGACCTGACTGGTGGCTCCAAGAGGGTACGCTGAGAACCTGATGGCCGGAGGGCTTGCCTTGATTGGCCGGCCCATGACAAGGATAGTCTATAACACCCGACAGCTAAGTCGTAAAAACCTGTGGATACCGGCCGACCTCCACAGTACATAGGCTTATCCGGGTGCAGGGGGCACCGCCCGGATGGACTGCATTTCCCCCATACTCGTGGGATATACTATGGCTGATGATAAATCAAATAAAATACAAACCGGACTGGAAACAAAAATTACGAACACTGGCAAGCTAACTGGATCTGAGAAGAAGAGGGATAGGAAGGAAAGACGGAATGCCAAGGGGCAGTTCCGAAGGGCGGACGATCAATCGTCTACCGAGGAGGAGGTAGCATCCGGAACACCTATACCGGCGGGGCTCCCAGAAGTCGATCTGACTGCTGGGAGCCGAAGAACATCAGAGCGCATGCGCTCAATGTCCGCTACTTCTGTTGCGAGTTGTAGCTCCAGTGCGACTGTGGACGCACTGGAGCTGATGGAGACGGAGGCTTCGGAGACCCGCAAGCGCGGCCTCTTCAGGGACGGCGGCGAAAGCGACACGTCCCAGGAGATGTTGCCGCCACCTAAAATTGGGAGCGGCCAGAGGGGAAGATCCCGCACTCCAGCCTCGGCCTCGTCGGGTTCTGCCTTTTGCAAGGCGGAATCCTACAGGAGGGCCAGGGCTGACGGTGAGCTACAGGCGGAGGAGGAGATGTCTGGTCTCCTGCTGAAGATCAGGGGACCGGTGGATGGGGATTCAGAGCCCCAATCATCGGTCTCTCTGCAGGAGACGGCGGACGCGGCGGTGGCCATAATTAACAAGGTGGCCACCAAGTCCGTGAACCTTAAGGGCTCTTTTGTGAGAGCCCTTAAGGACTCCTCTTCTGCCGTGGCGGGGGTCGTGGAGACCCTGGCTGGGGACGTGGCCCGCCTCCAGACGGCCAACGACCGTTTGACGGGGCAGGTGGCTGAGCTGGGCGCTCAATTCGCCCAGTTCCGGGCGGAGCGAGAGGCCCCGGCCCCGTCAACATCCCAGCGGGCCGCGTCCAAATCCCAGCAGGCCCCATCTGCGCCGCAGCCGTCCCCTGCCGGCACTGGGATTACGGACGCCCAGCTGGCTGCCATCCTCGACGCATGCTGGCGCATGATAGAGGGTCGTACGGCCGGCCTGGAGGCGAGGCTGCCTGCGGCCCCTATTATGCGGCCGCCGCTTGCGGCGCCGAAGCGGAGGGTCACGTCGTCGGCGGCGACCCCCCTTCCTGTGGTAGGGGGTCGCGTAACCTACGCGTCGACGACGAGAACAGCGCCGGCCCCTGCGGCTGCTCGAGGGCTGGTGGTCAGGGCTCCGGCTCCGGCCAAGACGGCTGCGCCGAGGACGGGGCGGGGGGCGGCAGCAAAAGCTGCAACACCTATGCCCCCCACTCCAACAACTCTGCCTGGCCCCTCTACATCTGCCCCCTCCAATGAGGGTTGGCAGGTAGTCGGAGGGGCGAAATCAAAGAAGGCGAGAAAGCGGGCCAGAAAGGCTGCCCGACAGGCAGCCTCTGGCCCGCAGGCGCCACCGGTGGCAGGGGCCACCCCAAAGAGCCGCAAGCCGCGGAAACTGCAGCCGCCGAAAACCGCGGCTGTAGTGGTGACCCTGTCACCGGAGGCGACATCCGGCGGACTGTCCTACGCGGCCTTCTTCAAGAAGGCCCGGGACAGTCTCGCCGGAGATTTTGAAACGGCCGGTGTCCGCCTGCGCAAGGCCCAAACGGGAGCTCGAGTTCTCGAGTTCCCAGGGGCCGATGGCGCAAAAAAGGCGGACACCGTTGCCGAGAAAATGAGGGTTGTCTTCGCAGCCACGGATGGTGTGAGGATCGCCAGGCCCACTAAGTGTGCAGAGCTGCGCATTTCGGGCCTGGACGACTCGGTCACGACTGACGATGTCCGCGCCGTAATCTGCGAGAAGGCGAGTTGCGGTGCGGACAGCGTCAGGGTCGGCACCATCCGCCCCGGTCCAGGAGGCCTTGGTGCAGTGTGGGTCAGCTGTCCCGTGGCGTCGGCTAAAATATTGGCCGATGCCGGCAGGCTACTCATCGGCTTCGTGAGTGCCAGGATCACAGTCCTGGCCGCGAGGCCGATGAGGTGTTACAAATGCCTTGCCGCGGGACACACTCGCACCAAGTGCCAGAGTTGTTTTGACTGCAGCGGATTATGTTTCCGCTGCGGTCGACCGGGGCACAAGGCGGCAGAGTGCTCTGCCGCCCCTCACTGCCCCGTGTGTGCGGCGGGCAATAAGCCCGCCAATCACCAGATGGGGCAGGGGGGCTGCAAGCCTCCAAAAGCTTCTCGGCAGACGTCGGGGGCTAGCCTGTCGACCCAGGCTGCCTGCGACGTCGATCGTGCGACCACGTCGTCGCCCATGGAGGAGGTTGTAGAGACGATCCAGTAAATGGATCAAGTCTCCAACCTCCTTGTCCAGACGAACCTGAACCACTGCGCCGCGGCGCAGGATCTCTTCCTGCAAACCATGGCGCAGTGGTCGATAGGTGTTGCCGTAGTCGCGGAGCCCTACTACGTCCCTCCCCGTCCAAACTGGATGGGTGACTGGGACGGCTCCGTGGCAGTCGTCGGCTCCTCGGCGGCTCGTTCCCCGCCCTTGTCGCTAAGAGACAAGGGCTCTGGATATGTGGCTGCCGAGTGGGGGGGAATCACCGTTTACGGTGTGTATTTCTC